>OZ025278.1:1629377-1864377 GCA_964019165.1 Mastigias papua | reverse complement strand
GGAATTTTGATGAATGGGTTAATTCTCAACAGAATTATGACTTGAAAGTGAAAGTGCGAGAAAATAACCGACGCAAGAGGGATTCGAACTCGTGATCCCTGATTTTGTATTTCAAGTGCTCTACCCACTGAGCTATCGGACCACGCTTTCAAATTGTTGCTCAAGGTTAGATCATTTGCTCGCACCGCCCCTCTCTTAACCAATTCGTACAGGGAAGCTATCGCAGCTCCGTCGCAATGTGCATTAGAGTTGCTGTTGAGAGAGGACCTGCTCAGCTCACACCAGAATCGTGACTGCATGTGAGATGAAACGAAGAAGTACAGCGATAATTCCGTTTCAGCGACATCTGAATAGGATACCACATACCTCAAGTAATTCAAATAATGAAGTGCCATGATGTGGATAAGAGTTTTCTAACTCGCACTAGAAAATCTGTCCCCGCATTGTATCTTTAAAAGTTTTGGACTTAAGAGCACAACCATATAGATAGCAAGTATTATTTACGATTTGGAACACTTGTGGCTCATTTCTCAGATTCAAATGGTAATTGAATTGTATGCTATTTCTTATTGATTTGATTTTGTAGGACAACGCTTGCAACATTGGTGGTTCTTGCTATCTGATGGGTGAAGCTTCTAAGTCAGATCCACACGTGATATGTAATCCTGACGTGAACCAAACAGATTTCACCAAAGGTATTATTTGTGCAATACGTTCCAGTTTTGAAAGGAAATTTGACCCGCGCAGGCCTGCCTTAAATCTATTATCTAACATTGAATTATTAAGGCATTTGAAACTCTTGCTTTCTCCAACAGATTTTTTAGTACTCTTCAGTATGCTGTTTCTCTTATTGTTGTTGCTGATGTTAGTACTGAATTTCCTAAGACCTTTTCATACACGTTAGAATCATCTTGGAAGTAGAATGTACATTTGAAGTTTGAATGTGACTTTTAGAAGCTAATCTGTCCAACCTAATTTGATAACAAATGGCTGTGGAGTGAACTTTCAAAGAGGATGTCTGGACTGTTTTGTGTCCAGGTGCATGAGTTGATTAAGACTATTTCTAGAGAAAATGAAAGAAAGAGGATGGTTATCATACATTGCGTTGATATTTTAGGTGCATGCGCAAAGTACCATCCTTGCCTGAATAGTGCACAGTGTGTAGATGTAAACCATTTTAATGGTACCTACCATTGCATTTGTCCGTTGTATTATGAAGGGAAGAATTGTTCACAACTGATTGAGCCTTGCAACAGTAGACCATGCTTGAATGGGGGAAGATGCAGCAATGTACGTAGCAGAAACAATAGTGCACCAACATTTAGTTGCAACTGCACTGAAGACTACAAGGGGACAACTTGTGAACATTTCATCGGTAAGTAATGTACAAAAGCGATTGCAGTCAATAGGCCTGCTCATGTTACTATCTAGGGAATGGTAAAGTTGTCTCCTAACTCAGTACTTTCGATGGCCTTGTGCAGCATGACAATACTGAATCTTTAAACCCGATGAACTCGAGTCTGCCGATGCTGCCATTCTTGGGACCTTGAACCTTGAATTTTGGCTTAGATCAGTAGTTAAGAAGATTTTTGCGTTTCTCAGTCAATGCCACATTATTAGCTGTTGGGTTTGCTCCCACTCGATGACTTAACTAATCGTTCCTCAGAGTTGACAAAAAACACTGTGTTCCTCCAGCTTACAGCCGTGAAGCCTTGAATTTCTTTGTAAATTTCGATGAGATCGAGCTAGGGTTGAGTGGCATTTTTGTATAGCAATAATCATATTTTTATGACTAACAATTGATTTGGTTCTTCATCTAGATGGTTGCAAGGAATACAGAAATGACAGTCGCTGGCAAAGAAGCATTGGCTACAGAGATTCGATGACATTCTGCGATGGTTCGTTACAATTCTCTTGGTACCGTTTCATCAGTCATGCCGGACCTGACATGCCAACAACTTGCCCTGACAAGAATTCTTGTGGTATGTTCATAACTGTTCTTCACTAAGGATAATTGCAGGATATAGAATTGTTTCCACATGTTACTCAAATCATTAGCATATACTTAGTATTGTGAAAGATTTCATCAAGCATTTTGTGTTTGGACCTTACATTTGGTTGTTTTCTAACTGGTATGCATAGTACATTCCATGCTATTGGGATATTGATTTTACCACATCGTGTTATGTGAATGTGTGTGCTACGAATATTGATGATTTTGTTTGGTAATTGGTTGTTGAATCCCTTCAACAGGCACTAGTGGGTCTATTTGGATAAATGGATCCGTGAACATTGAAGTGGGAAAGGAGATCGATGCTAAAGTATGTGCTCGAAATTCCAGCAGTTGCTGCTCAGCATCATGGGATATTAGAGTTAAGAAGTGCCAAGACTTCACTGGATCCACTTTCAATGTTTATCGCCTTCGAAAGCCGCCATCTTGTCCAATGGCGTATTGTGCTGGTATGAGTTCTACTTCTATATTATCTTATGTTTTCCATGCATATTGTACAATTTGAAAGATTTATAGCAGCGACCTATCAGACAGTTGGTGTTTGCATTCATATTTAGCATAAGCCACTGTATATCGTGAATTTCTTTCGGCCCTGTTTCCCACCAGAGAATGTTGGCTGCATAAGTATGATCCTTTTGTCATCACAAGGTTAGCCTTTTGGACCTATTGATTGCATAGTGCATTTAGTTCTACATTAAAACCATTTCATCTTTATCCTCGAGAATCTTTATTTTCGGATAACTTATCCTTCGGTGATATAGTTGAACTTATCCATATTCTTTGTCATTGTCTATAATTTTAGGAAGTGAAAAGCTTTGCCCTGTGAACTACAACTCTGTCAATGGTTTTACTCCAAACTGCACCGGTATGATACTAGCCTTTCAGTTAGTATAATTTTTCCATGAGATAATATATTTTAGTAATCTACCCTTAGGCCATACAATCTTTTCTCTCCAAGTCTTCACATCGATCTCTCTATGCTTCTTTCAGACTTCTGTTTATTTTTCATTATTATTTTGATATTTTTCAAGGTTCCTATTCTTATATTAGTTTCCTTTTTTATGTAGAAACCCATCCACGGATCATAGGGAACCCTAGAGTCTATCCTGAAGAGGAAGGCAATCGGTTGGTATTCAAATGTGAATTTAACAGTAGCACAAAGGAGAGCGCAGCTAGATTTCATGTTTCATGGTATGAAGAAAGTCCCGTGAAGAAGCTGAGTCAGATCAACATTCTGAAAGGAGGCGAACGAATTGCCATACTCGAAATTCCTGTAAACTCTTCTCATGTTAGATCACAATTTCGGCTAGGAAAGACGGTTAGTGTCAATATTTTCTGTCAATTAGTTTCTGCACAACTTTCTATGACTCATTCGTATTGCTACGCTAGCGTTTTAACTGACTCTATCATTGATAGGAATTATTGCTTTAAATATTAGACTATCTAGGGCTTAAAGAGCAATGTAAGGTGTCAGTTAATTAACGATATATATGTTCATAAACCTGTACCTACGACCCATCGTTGCTAAGAAATAGAGTCATTGTAGTGCAAGGAGGATTGATCACACATACTGATAAATCACTGGCGCTGCTGAACCTATTGCAGCTTACTGAATGGTTGAGGGGAAGATGGGTAGGAGAGCTCCTTGAAATGAGGGTATAACCCTTGCTGGATAGGTAATGTTGTTGATACTGGAGCAATAGCTAGTTGCAGTACTCTGAGTTAGGAACTGACGATGTAATAACTTAGCAGTTTGGAAATACTGCTCTGATTATATGATTAATAGATAAACTTTTGAAGGGACGTGATTCTCTGGAGATACTGAGTATCGTCCTATGTTCATGTCTCGTGTTGTTGCTTTGTACTTGTAGTTTTAGATGAAAATGTTCTTTATTTCATGGATTACTGAAAGACTGTAGTAAACAATTGTATTTTTAATTTACCAGCATATAGAATAACATAGAATAGTAGACTGAAGTATAACAATCGCCACCAAGCAGGAGTGACCTTGGTCAACCTTCCGAAAACTAAGTTTGCAGTTACAACAAACTAACGGCTGTTTGCTCTTCTTTCTGTAGATTTTCTGTAAGGTATACAGTTGGTACCAAGACAGGCCTTATGGTAGAATCAATGGACCTGAGAAAGAAAGTAATCACTTCTTTGCTGGAATCAAGGTATATTTCTATTATATATGGGACAGTTTTACAGTATTAACCATTATTTGAACTATGTTCTCATGAAATCCGTAATGTTGCTTCCGTAATGTCAATGCGTTAGGGAGAGAATTTTTGCTTGTTTTTGACTACTAGGTGGAACCAGAGCGACAGGTCTATGTGCTAAGTGAATCAGGTCAGACTTTGAAACTCAAGATCAGTGCAACTGTGCCAATAGTTTGCAACACCAGCAAAGCCTGTAGTATATTAGTTCAGATGACGACTGATAATTTTGAGTTATTGTTGAGCGTTTGTATGCTGGAATTCAACCACGGTGCGGCTAATCAAACTCAAATTGTGCAAGTTGCTGCAAAGAGGGATTTCGTTCTTGACGGTACCCATATGGTAAAGCTGCGTTTGAATGTCAGTGGAAAAGGTGCTCCTGTTGGATGGAATAGTCATGATACAATTCCAGAAGTTTTGGTATGTCTTTTTTGTTTTATATAAGCACGTCTTCAAAACACACACACACACACACACACACACACCACCACCACCACCACCACCACACCACCACACCACCACACACACACCACACACACACACACACACACACACACACACACACACACACACACACACACACACACACACACACACACCACCACACACGCACCACCATCACCACCACCACCGCCGCCGCCACACATCACACATCACACATCACACATCACACATCACACATCACATACACCACACGCACACCACATACACTAGACGCCTCACAAAACACATTTTTTCTCAATTGGCGGCTACATATGGCAATTTGTTTGCCACTTAACCAGCCCAGGTTTCTCTATATTTTTATTCTTTTGAGAGTTATGTTATTCATGCTGATCTATGTGATTATTTATATACAATGTATTTTAAGATCTCTTTTGCATATTAATTATATTATTTATCTCTCTAAAGATCAAAACAGTTGACAAAGATACTAGAGTTTGTCAGTCAACTGGTGATCCACATGTCATTACGTATGATGGACTGTAAGTTCAGATTTCGCTTACCACCACAGTTTCTTGTATCTTATCATATGTCTGCCGCTTTGTGTTGTGAAAGCCATGACGATTTTCTTCATGTTTTTCTTGCTTTGAATTGAGTACTTACGTCATATTTTTTCTACATTTCTGCAGATACTTTGATCATTACAAAGTTGGTACATATCTACTTACCAAAAGCAGTTGCCGGAATTTTGAGGTTTTTGCCTATGTTTCTTGCTCTTTGCGTATATGTATTGCCTTGTTTGTGTTTGTGTTTGTGTTTGTGTTTGTTTTTGTTTTTGTTTTTGTGTGTGTATGTGTGTGTGTGTGTGTTGTGAAGCAGACTGACAGAAGATGTGTAATTTATAAATGACATTGATATGATTGATACTATCGCACAATGTGATTGAATACTGCTAGATAGAAATACTGATATTAAGCAACAATATCCAATGATATCTGAATGATCATTCATGTTTGATTCCTTAAATGGGCCTGGACGGCTCCGTCTTACCTGGTAAGCATCTCTTCCTAGAGTTCTGTATCGTACAAAGGTTTGATATAATTATCATAAATTTACGTATTTAGGTTCATGTTCGAACCCACAAATGCAGCACTGTTTCATGTAACTGTGGAGTAGCAGCACGTGAGGATAATGATGTCATAGTAGTTGATTTCTGTAAAGGCGCAATTCAGACTGCCAGATTTGCTAGCAAAGGTATTCCTGCAAATGGTACGAAATTGATCAGAGATAGAACTGGGAAGAACTTCATTGTAAGTTGTACTGTGGGATGATTGTGTGATACCAACGACCATCATTCATATGCTCTTCTATTGCCTTTGTTGAGCAGCAGCCTCTCCCTGATGCTGTGTCGTCATGAGTTGCAATGCCTCTCGTCATACATTCAATCTAGATTGTAACACCTTCTCAATTCAATGTTTATATCAGAATACATGCTTCGAAAATCAATATGTGATTGATATTGAATCAACTCATATTCCTGTGTAGAAAGATCAGTTGCCCAAGACCATGTCCTCTCAGTATTACACTTTCTGTGTTGAATTTTTTGTAGTTGTTTATAGCATATATATCCATACCCTTCTAGATTGAGTTTCCATCTGGTTCATCCGTACGATTTAAATTGCATCCATTTGCTGGAACTTATTACGCCAACATAGTTGTGCAAGTCCCAGGTGATGATTTTCATTGTACAACCGGACTGTGTGGTACATTTGATAACAATCAAGGAAATGACATGACAGATAGTTTTGGTAAAACACATGCCTATATGGTGTATCGTATAGCATCATCAGCATTCACTGAAAGCTATCTGTAAGTTAATTAATTATCCATTCTGTTGTAGATTATTTAATACATATTATTACCTGATATCAGTGTTTATCATCATTCACAACACTGTAAACTCCCTCATGCACAAGCCTGGAAGCCTTGATTATAAGATACAAAACGACAGCTCTTGGCACTCTGACTACATACATTATTCGTATCAGTGCACTAAGATCTGCCCGTTTTCCATTGGCGTTAGATAGACACATTGTATTTGAAGTGCACTTCATAATATCTTCACAAAATACAGGAAAATATGACTTTGCTTTAAGTTCACAATATTAAACCTTTTCATGGGACTATTGTAAGCTTTGCAATACGCTGTCTCCCCAGTACTGCACACCTCTTGCACTGTACAAGTTGTTAATCAGTATTGTGGATAAGAAGCTTGAACGAGTCGAAGACAGAAAGTGGTTAGGGTATGCAGCTATTCCTTAGGCAGTCACCATTACTTTGCCACCTGCTGTATCTGAAGTGTCTTTTACGTATAAATAAGGAAGCACAAAATACGTCTTATATAATGATCTAAATAATATTTTGGTACCATATTGACGCTGTAAGCTATTTGGTTCTCTTGTATTTAACTTCGATATTTTGTAGACTTGATTCAACTGACACTTTGTTCAACTATACGGATGAAGGTCACATGGTTGAGCCCTCCGCTGGTTTGTGTAGCTGCGCAGTAAGCTCTTTTGGCACTTCCAATGCTACTTGCAATTACAAATCATCCCCACGACGTTACCTAGAAAACATGGAAGGCTGGGTCGAGCTGGTACACCCAAATGTACACATAGGAGAGAGGGGAAGTTCGAACGAGGTTGTAGTTCTGCCACCTATTGAGGATGACGTCAACTACAACTTTGAACCTGAAAAGCCAACTGAAATAGTTCCTGGTTGGCCGACTCCATCTGGCAGAACAAAGCTGGAAGTTGAAGCATACTGTAACGACAAAATTAAGAACTCAGCATCTGGAAAAATTTGTGCAATTATTCCAAGCTTAACATTTCATCAATTTGTACAACAATGCATTACAGATATTCAGGTATGGTAGAAGCATGGCAACTCAGTTGCAACTTGTTTTTGGAGAGTAACTCATACATACATATATGTGAATATATAGACTCCAGTTTTCTCATGGCCTGCGCGCTTTTTTAAAAAACCTTATAATTTTCCCGAGGCCTGATGTTCATAATTTTTGTTGCATTGTTCTTAAAATTGTTCTTACTTCAAGAGTGATTTGCTGAATGCGTTTGACTGCTGGGCGAACATCAGTCGTTGGTTCGAGCTGGGCCCTTGGATCATAGCTGGGAAGCTTGCTCACTGTCCACCCAGCAGCAAATGCTTACCTGCTGGCAAGACGGGGGGAGTTAAAGGCGGCGAAGAAAGGAACTGGCCACCCTACCTAACTTTGCCGACGGCTCATGATAAGTGTTCTCTCTAACAACCACTCTCCAACGTACATGCACTATACAGTGTTAAGACATTCGGCAGGGCTACTTTTGAAAATAGTGTTTGTTTACTTTGTTTGTATGTAGTGGAATTTTAAAAGTGAGACCTGAACTGAACTGAACTGAACTGAGTGTAGAGATGCTTATTCAACAAAGGTGCATATAAGTGTTATATATAAAGATATATGAAGTAGTGTCCTCATGTAGTTTTTTCCATTTATTCAGTTTACTTATAGTTTCATGTATGAATCTTGCAATTATATAATTAGATTTGATTAACGGAGTTCTGTAATCGGCAATACATTTTTGAGAGATGAGAGATGTGTACATTGTTTCCCCAGATTACGGACACAGATGATTTCACTAGATCTGCCATCCAGTCAATGCAATTCGCTTGTGAAGAGAATTTTATGAAAAACATGTCGTATTGGAAACCAAACCCAGAGAACAATGGAATTTTAGAGCCTCCTTCGGACCTAAGGAAAGAGTTGTGTCCTGGATTATGCTCAGGCAATGGTGTTTGTGTGAATTCAATATGCAAATGTAACGATCCGTACACTGGTGATGATTGTTCCATTAACAAGAGAATCCCACCTAAGATTGATTCTGTTGGATTCGACGGATTATGTGACATCCGAAATCATAGTAACTGTCACATTGTCAAGGTTAAGGGCAGCGGATTTTTGGAAAATGAGGACCTGGCTTGTCGCACAACAAAGATAAAGGTATTACTTCCTTTTTCCATCGTTGCTGGCTGTTTTCATCTAAATCTGCATCCGCTTTCTGTCCTCCAGGTTGTTTAGCTAAGTTTTGATATCTATTTTTTCATTGTATGTTTATTGCATCTTTCTTCTTTTATCTCTCGCACATGTTTGATCATAATTGTTACAGGAAGTCCTATTGTTTCAGTCTATTTGTTTTATTTATCAAATCATTGTTGTTTATTTGTCTCTATCACATTTTTTTCTATTTAGCCGGTATTCATTTGATAATGATAATTTATCATATCATTTTGACCTTACATGACCCCCAACTATTTTATCATGCATAATGTATCATATTATTTCTTGGTGTGAAGTTAAGGATGAAACATAAACTGAAGGGATAACACTCTTGTAGCAATGACCAACAAGCAAATTCTATTTTCTATATCAAAAGTTTTCCTATATTGCAGTTTTCCTTCTTCATAGATTTTGGAACAATCTTATACAAAGACAGCTGAAAAAAGAAATCATAAAGCGAGTTTATTAAGTTTTAAAGAGATCGCATGTGATATCGGAAGCCATTCCGTTACAACTGATAAACGTACAGACAGATTTCCAAGCGATGGTTATATGATCGAAGTTACTAACGACGGGGTTACTTTCTCAAAAACTCAGGTGATATACGTGATCTATGATTCGAAATGCATGGAATGCAATGGAAAGTATTCTTTTTGCAAGCAAAAGGTAAGGAGTGAGGATTATTAATGTGATCTTTGTATAATGCTGACGCATGAGAAGGAGAGAAACTACAAATTTAGTCTATGAAAAGGGTGCCTTCGACAGTTTTATGTTTGCGAGGGATACATTGACATATTTTAGCCTTGTTAGTAAAGATAGAAAAATCATGTGCCAGCTTGATCTGGATTGAAATTGAAATTTCAACATTGTTGAATAGTACTTAGCATGATGCATATTATGTATTCATAGATTTGTTTCTGCCTTAGAGAATTTTGAAATTTACTGTCTTCCTAGTGTGTGTGTGTGTGTGTGTGTGTGTGTGTGTGTGTGTGTGTGTGTGTGTGTGTGTGTGTGTGTGTGTGTGTGTGTGTGTGTGTGTGTGTGTGTGTGTGTGTGTGTGTGTGTGTGTGTGTGTGTGTGTGTGTGTGTGTGTGTGTGCGTGTGTGCATGCGTACGTGTGTGTGTGTGTGTATGTGTGTGTGTGTGTGTGTGTGTGTGTGTGTGTTTGTAGAAATATACTTTCTTCTGTTGTAAACGTTTCGATATATTATCTTCATCTGTACTAACATTACAATCTATTTATATTCTATTTATATATATATATATATATATATATATATATATATATATATATATACATATATATATATATATATATATATTTATATATATATATAGACACACAGACACATACACTTATATATAAGGACGAGAGGCAATGCCTTAACTACATCTTCTACAACACTAAACTGCTCAACAGTTGAATGGAACGTTATAAGATGTAATAACAAAATTCATAATAATAAAAATTGACAACATGGCATAACTTTTATAGTACATCTTATACTTATATGTATATATATATATATATATATATATATATATATATATATATATATATATATATATATATATATATAGCAAATTTGTAAAACTATTGTATCTGGAAAGACTGATTACAGGGGAATATATATATATATATATATATATTCCCCTGTAATCAGTCTTTGCAGATAAAATAGTTTTACAAATTTGCTCATCGCTTTAGATAGTTGTATTTTTGACCTATTATTGTAGGAAACAACCTGCATTATATCTGGACTGTGTACTCTTGATGGAGAATCGACTGGCAATGTCAAGTGTGATCCCAGGGCAAAACTTGGTAAGCTTGTATTTGAATCGTGTATCTGTTGTTATTTCTGTTATTCTGAGTAAGTTATTGTTCGAAACTTGGTATGCAACTATTTCAAACTGTAGTGCTAGTCTCATGATTTGCAAAGGCCTTGCAAGGTCAAACATTGCTCTTCATATGTTCAGTTTTGTTTTTCCTTTGTTTAGGTGCCTCCAAAGATACGGATTCATCTCAGAGAGTAACTCTGATTGCAGTCGGATCTGTCGCAAGCGTGGTGTTCATAATAGCTGTAGTGATGTTCGTGGGACTTATACATAGGCAGAGGGAGAATATGTCAAAATCAGAAATAGGGAATGAAGTTGCAAGAGCATTGGAGTTGGGAAGAATAAACGTAGTTGGCGGCGACGATGATTTTGAAAGTAAAAATGAACGGGAAGATTCAGAAAAGGTATTAAAGAAGAGTCTACATGAAGATGACGATTGCAGATATGCAGAGATTTCAATGAAGATTGAAGCACAGGAGTTGCACGAGTGCTGTTCTATGGGCAAGTCAGATCCAGCACTAGAATCGGAGTCCTGTTGTGCAAATCTAAGTGGAGAAGAAGTCAAACGCGGTTTCAGCAATCTGAGTTATGATGAATGTGTGGTAGGCTACGAGTCAATAGCCTAATAAGTCAATATACATGTATATACAGTAAGAGCTCTAACAAGCTCCGGTGGAGACCTATGAATGTTTCGATCTTGTATGGGAGCTAGAGAGGGGGGCTAATTTAGATCCAAAAGTATCTGAGCGAATATTGGAAGAACTTAAGTCAGAGCTAGACAGGACAGCTGTTAATCTCTTGAGCACATAAAATTTGAATAGGAAATATTGAAAAGTGAGTGTGTTTGTTTCTGCGTGAACGCTGTGATCTTTTGTCATTTCTCCTCTGGTATACTAAATTTATGGATGCTTATTGGAAACAATTATAATTCCAAGGAGGCCAATGGATCTATTGGAAAAGGAGCTTGAAAGAGGGAAGGTGAATTAGAGCTTTTGCGGTATTTTTTTATTGATAATTATTTTAATCGTTTAACAAGTTTGATATGCGTTGTATTTATTGTTGTATCATGTAATTAGCTCAGTTGCCATTCTATGTAATGTGGTACCACCAGGACGAGGCCTATCCAATATGGGATTTGGGCAAGGGCGAACCTTTGGGTGCATTCTTATAGGAAAAATGCTTTCTAAGTACTCTAAACTAACACTGAAGAGGATATTGCTTGCCGATCTGCATTGACAAATAATTTCGTAAAAGAACGTTCTGACAGCCCTTAGGTCTATTCACATGCAGCTATTGAAAATATTTTTTGGAAACTGTAATCACAGGTTCCCCCTTAAGTGCCTTTTTGTTTTGATGTAAATATCCTACCTTGTAGGAAGCAAACGTCACCTGTTTCTAGGGTGCGGTTGGTGAACTAAACGCTTTTTTATAATAATTTAGCCTATAAGAATACCAAGGGCCAAGTTCACTGAAATTTAAGAATAATTTAAGAATACAGCAAAGGCTCAGACTCCATCAAGAATGAGATATTTTGCTTAATTAAGTTTTCTTTAGAAGACAAAACAAGTGTGAGCTTTGCGTATTCGGTCTGGGAGTCATTATGCTATTATGCGACTCGGCTCCTCTTCGCGGGATCTTCTCCATTACACACGCTTTATTATAAGAATATATAGTCTATACGAGCGTTAATACCAAAAATTGCTGAAATCTAAGAGTAATTTACAAATTTTCTTAGACTGAAAATAAAAAATTTTTAATAAAGAATATTATGTTTCAACGAAAATTTAGGTATTCTTATAGGAAAAGTATGTTTGGCGCCTTAAATTTGCAATACCCTGTCAATTTTATCGTCATTCATGACTCAGGACTAGTTTTGATGTTTTCTATCCCCTGCTATATTGAATGCAATAGCCTATACCATTCCCCAATTTTAATATACCATGCTCTTGTGTCATCTTTAGTTTTGGTAGGCCTTGCCTAGTATGTATACTGCTTTACTTTTTTGCTGTCATTAGTAGTAGTACGCTATTGCCATAATCGATTGTCGTTGATTTTTCAATGAACTTATTTACTCAATCTTTTCAGACGTTGCATTTGAACCTATGTTATTGCCGTTTTAAAGAGCACATTTTCCAGTATGGGATAGTGAGCAGTTTAAAATTAATCTATCTTTTTCTTTCGTTGCTCTCTTTATTAGTTCTTCACGAGTAGGATTTATCCATAACTCGGTAGATCAGTCTCAATGCTGATACTTATAGCGAGAACTCCAACAAGTATGATTTTAATATATCATTGAAAAGGTCTCTCTTACCTATTTTGTAACCAATAAACAGTTTTCCTATTCAAAGTCTCAGATTTCAAATGCCTCTCTTCCCATATGCAATTTCATAGCTCTACGCATCTAAGTTGCAATCATGAAAACTTGGTAGACAGTCTAATAATAATTTCTGTAGCCGGTTCCCATTTGCCTGTAGTACCTCCAAGGAACTATGGACGTGACATAACCGTGGTACTGTCGTCCAGTTCCAGTGGTAAATACACGTTTTTTATGAGGTATCTAGCATAAGGCCTAGTTCTTAAAGCTCCTTAATTTTGAAGTTCTTTTCATCATATTGTAAATCTAACAGTTTAAAAGGCCGTTGAGTTTATTTTTAACATTGATTGTTACCCACTCCTGCCACGTGATCCAGCTGAGCCTCGAGTGTAAGAGGAGGCTTGCTAGAGATGGGAGATGAAAGCTGCAAAGAGGTGTTGTGATGTTAAGTAGTTGTTAATGAAATGGATGGAGACGCGAAGAAAATACGCCAAGGTTCTGTTCCATACTCAGAGGTGGTCAATTTTTGCATGGTGAATCACACTTTACTGCAGTTTGTGATGTTAGTAAAGACATGGAATGTAATCAGACTACTTACCCCATACCTGACTTACCCAGTGACTGATAGGCTGAATTCCAAAGAGGTGCGAGTGAATTTCTTCAGAAATATGAATTCTGGATACAAATATCTTCAAGGTATGTCAATTTTTCTCTTTTTTTCTTTTTCCTTTTCATGACATGTTTTTTGCACGATTATTGTGCCAGACCTGCAAGTCCAGGTAGAGTATTCTCAATTGGCGTGCACTGCACGTGCATGAAAATAATCTATAATGTTATTTGGAGTATTGATTATGACATTTCAGAATCTTGCTGTGTGCATGCAAATTCCGCAGTTCGAACCACGGCAACAGGCTCTTTACTTTATGTCATCAAGTTTCAGCCTTTCGATGTCCTAGCTCCAGACTTTATCATGACTTTTACGAGATTTATCGTTTGAATTAGCTCAGATTCGAAACTGATAACATTCCGTAGTTACACATACGATACTAACAATTAGCCACAAAGCTAGGGATGGGCTTGAGGGCATTGCCTCCCTAGCTAGAAGATTTTACCCCTTGCCCTGCCAAAAATTTTTAAGCTGAAAGCATCCTTTTGCCTAAAAACGTAGAAAATAGACAGATTGACTCAGAAACAACCAGAATACCTACGTTTATAAACGATTTCGGGATTCTTGCTAGAATGGTTGCATCTCAAAATGTAGAAAGGGTGTTTTCCTATAGTATAAATGGCATGGTTTCAAACATTTTTCCCAGGCTTCGGCCACAGACCCCCATCTTACCTTTTCGCTATTGTTCCCCCCCCCCCACCTTTTTGGAGCTGGCTTCCTTACAGCTAACAATAGACTTATTTCTGTGGTATCTCTTCCGAACAAAGTTGTTCATAACAGTAAGCAATCCACGTTCTGTTTTTTAGTGTTCTTTTTAAAGGAACACAACTTCCTTGAATCAAACCATCACAAAGAATAGGAACTAGAACAGCAGCAAAGTTTGAGCAACTACTGACTGAAGTTGTTCCGCAAATACAAAGTGATGAAATGAGAAGGAACCCACTTGTTGAGCCTGCAATTCCTTTGTTCACATTTTTAATCCTGGTAATTTTGCGAATGCCAGTCTGGTCGGTGATATGACTGTGGAGTTTAATATTAAATAAGTTTCCGCTGTCTTACCGTATTGGATGATTGCCTGTGTACGACAGGCGGCCGCTCAGACAGTTGGCTTTGGTTCTATTCTCAAAGCGTACAGAACACGAGCGCGACGGCCAGGGATGTTGCATCATACCGAGCTAATGAGCATGCGCAGATGTGGCCGTACCGTACGCGCGGCCAAGTGGAGGTAGACCTTAAGTAAAAAACGATAAGACTAGTGGTATTTCACTGCCGCAGAGCGCACCGCGAGTGCACGCAAATGCCCCAACTTATCCTACACCTCTCATGTCTTTTCACAGAATCAGATAGGGACATTGGGAATCTCGTTAATCCATTCATGTGTGTCACTAATTAGATGAACAGCCACTGTACATGGTGCACAAGAAACAGTGTGTGCAAACAGCATTTCACAACTTACGGTCTTTGTCACCTAAAGTCGTAAGACACCAGGATGCGCCAATGTAGTGGAGCCTCCATATCATAAATTGCGTCATGTATGTATCTCGATTATGATATAACACCGACCTGTGTGTATATGCAGTGCTGAACGATTCTTATTCAAATGTGTGAATGCCCCAGGGGGAGGGGGGAGTCAAACTGTTGTCTTCATGAAGTAGTAATGCAGTAATCTCTTGAGATTCCAGACAATATACGAACTACATCTCTTTGCAACGCTTGCAACGTTCATCGAATATGTCCGATGGAAATGTTCTTCCGCATACTGCTAATTGAGTATCCGCATTCTTATATTAAACATACATAATGCCCTTCTTGTTATCACAAGCAGAGAGTAACACGCAGTGTTTATAATTTGTTATGAAATACAGTAAATGACAGCAAACTGAGAGCTCCAACTGTTCTTTACAACTAATTTTAAACCAAAGCATAAATGTTTTCATTTGAGGTGAGGTTTGGTGAGTCAGAACTTGTGGTGGAACCAAAGTATGTTCTCAAATGAGTCTATAAATGTTTATTTCCATGCACATAAATGTGCAAACATGCATATACATACATACAAGCTCATGCATGCATGTATGCTTATCGTATCGGGTAAGCCCTCCTTCTTAATTGCGTATCGGGTAAGCCCTCCTTCTTAATTGGATAGAAAACAAACACCGACATCTGTGCACTACACAATGAAGCAGTATAAACATCCTTTGATTCTCAGACACAAGGACACAATTTGCTAAGAAAAGGCTTCATTATACTGCACTCAACGCGTGCTGTTGCGCAATGCTTCAGCTTAAATCCTTGAGCTACATGGTATTAAATCGATTCAAAGAAAAAGTTGAACCCCATGTAAAGAGCAGTAAAACGCAAGCCCTTGGAAGAGCAGCAGCAGCAGCAGCATAATTTTTGCAAGTTTTTTTATTCACAATTTATCTAAACTTATTTGTAAATTGTAATATGTGTGTTCTAATGCTGAAAGGTGCATTTCTTTATGAAGGACACCAAATAGAAATACATATGAATTGAAAATAGGTGCTTATTTGAGCAAGGTCACTTAGTAAGAAGTTTGCTCATAGTACCCATGGACGTTTATTTTAACAGGGGCGGCATTTTTTCATCATTTTAACTGGGGCGGCATTTTTTCATCATTAGTGGGCGTTCTTATCTCCCCACCCTCTCCCTGATTTTAGATTTTTGAGAAATCTGATCCCGCCCAGATCATTTTCGTCAAGTAAAGATTTGTAGTATGCAGCTAACGTACCTAGCAGCCGCAGGGCACACAGAGAGTATGCACATTCTACCGTAAATCCTCGAATTAGTCCCCCTCGAATAAACCCCCACCCTAGGTGATGATGAAGAAAGTAATACAGACTAATGCTTAAATATAGACTGTTCTTGTACTAGTATGGAGAAAAGGAGCTTTGGCAATGAGCTTTTTATACGACATTTGTCAAATAATTTTATAAGCCCCCCTCGAATAAGCCACCACCCAAGAAGCAGCAAAAATAAATAGGCCCCCAGGGGGCTAATTCGAGGATTTACGGTATTTGATCTATCCTTCGACTTTTCCAGCTTCCTGGCTCTCGTATGAAATGACAATTGCTCACGCCCCTAGGTTAGAAATCCCTAGCAACATGTCAGTTTTATCCCCCCCCCCTCCTCTCCCCATATATAATATTTTGCAATTAGCTCCTAGCAAATATTCCGTTCACCTCGATTATGCTGACCTCCCATACTGTTGGAAACCACAGAGCAATAGAAAGGTTGTCCTTGACAATGAAGCAATTTATAGCACAGATTGATAGTCCGATAATGATATGGGATTTCGCCAAAATTCTTCCTCGTTGGGTTTGATTCACGATGATTGGCTAATCTTGATGAAATTCTGTCACGTGATGTCAACGATGATACCATACTCTTCCGTGAGACTGCGGATAGAAATCGTGAGAGACCGTCCAAAAGGTAAGTTTGAGATTGCTATATTAAAACTTTTGAGCACTACAGAATGATATATAAAATATGGTTTTAGCAAGATGCTATAATGCCTCATGCCTAACAAAGTACCAGCTCGAGCTTGAGAAGAGCGCTGAATCTGATCAAATCCAACCGATAAGGCAGCAAAGAAATGATTGGCTTGACAGACAGACAGAATCATTTCATATTTGCCCTTTACTTATTGTTTGTACAATAAATAGTCCCCCTCCCACATGTTCTTTCGTGGGATTTTAGTGAAAAGGCCTCGTATCAAGCATGAAATTCTTCATCGATAACAACATTGATCTTGGGGGGGGGGCATGGAACGATTAGCAGAAGTCTAGTAATGTATGTCCATGATGATAGCTCTGCTACTGTTTGGCAACGCTGAGCTTAACGTCTGGTACAGACTCTACAAGAAGAACAACCTAGATGATTGCCTCTCCACAACTACAACCTTAAAATGGACATAACTGGTGGCAGACGATATTTGCATTCACTTGGTGCTTGGTGATAATTGTCGCAGCTCTGTATTAAAACTGAGCTCTGAATTAAACATTGGAAATAATCCCCATATTGGATGAGATGCAACGTGTTATTATTTCTACTTGTTGTGCATTACTTACTGTGACGTACCACCGTATTTTTTCCACTGAAGACAATGTGTCTGATTTTCAGCAAGAAATATGATGAGAATTCAATACAACAGTCCCAAGAATTAAGTTTCGGACCATTAAGCTAGTAAATTTTCGGACTTGTTAAGGGACCAATCAATATTAATAATTGGGGTAGGGCAAAAGGTATTGAGGGAGGCATGTATAATTTCAGTAGTAAGCATTATTTAGTAGCAGCATAATTCAGTAGCGAGCAGAGCTCAGTAAACTATAGGGGGCCATGACAAATGCTAGTCAAAAGTCACGACGATCATTTCACCCTGAATCATATTACACTATTTTTGACAATAAATGATGAATATTGGTGAGTAAAGGTATATAAAAGAGCATTGAGTGCCTACGTCAAAAGTGTTATATTCTCTTCGTCATTGTGTCACAAACTTTTCGAACTTGCAAAGTGTCTGATGGAGAAAGTGCGACAGTCAAGTGTCTGGAATCCAATTTTGCTGGAAATTTTGACACCCCGAAATTTTTAGAATTTATCGTATGCGAAGGAGTGTGAAGAACATCGAATTGGGTGGTGTAGCAGTACTGCGTATGCTAGGTAAGAATAGGCCCTTGGATTCCCCCTTTTACTTCCCCTATGCATTCGCTAGATGCTAAGCACAATGCTATTACGGTCTATCTTTGAATCCATTTGGCCAAGGTTGACGGTGCGAGCTTGTACACGTTTTTCTATTATAAGGAACCGATTTATAAGGAACCTACACGTAGAAGACCGAAATATTTAATGAACTTATACTATTAAAAATGAAACCCCTAAGGAACTTTTCGATTTGAAAGATTTTTATAGCTGCAAGCATCAAGAACTAAAAATGCCGTTTCCTTTCAAGTGCTTCATCCAACACCAAGCTAGCTGAATATCGAGTTCTGTATGAAGATTCAAGCGAAGAGTATATTACATTGGATGACATTAATGGAACAGACATGATATTCATTGATTAACATTTCACTTTTGAATTTGTAAAACTTTGTTCCTACCGTCTTTGTGTTTTTGCTCCTCAGTTCTAGCCACAAGTAAAGGCAAAATTCAAAATTTTATGTTTATCCTGTTTCTGTACTATTTTTATGGCACTTGATGTGCAGTGCAAATTAAGGAACTAATAAGGAACTTTTGGTACTATTATTTGCTGATTTGAGGTCTACAAATAAGGAACTTTTAGAACTAGGCCTTGAGGTAGGTTTCTTTTAAAAAAAGCGTGTAAGGCTAAATATTTTGTGTGTCACAATGCATACATCGTTCTAAAACTATAGAGTTTTGCAAAAATAATAGAAGACTGATCTTTAAAAATCAACAGTAAGAGACCTTCCACCTGGGATATTTAATTATTCCTTTCATTATCATATTTAATTATTCCTTTCATTATCATGTTTAATTATTCCTTTCATTATCATGTTTAATTATTCCTTTCATTATCATATTTAATTATTCCTTTCATTATCATATTTAATTATTCCTTTCATTATCATATTTAATTATTCCTTTCATTATCATGTTTAATTATTCCTTTCATTATCATGTTTAATTATCCCTTTCATTATCACATTTCAAGATTTTAATAATGTCAATCCCGTTGACTTTAGATAATTAATTTCCCTAACTGTGCTCATATTTTTGAAATTTATTTTTACAGATGTGGAAGATGAGGTTGATCTCCTGGAAAGAAATATTTGTTGTTGCCATATTTCATACTTGCAATATTGCTCTCGGTAAGTCATAAAAATACTACCCCGTATTGCCTATTACCACCCTCGCTCGTTTATCTTCGATGTTACAATTTTGTTTTTATCAATACATGACAAATTAAACTTTGGGTTATGAATGACAGTGCTAATTTAACTTTATCGTAAGCTCCATATTATTGGTGATATAAATATGACTCGTGTTTCCCGCTTTGTGGTCATCAAGAAACCTACTATTACTAATTTATTATTAGAAAAGTCACAAATCCCAGTGTAATATTTCCCAATCTAGTTTCTCGATTATGTCACCGATTGCTTGAGCAAGTTGCGGATTTGAGTGTATTATTTTATAATTTAGTTGTTCAATTGCTTCTCAGATTATTTAATCTTTTTAATGTAAGTTTGAATTTGTTTTCGTATTCTTTGTAATATGTTACAAATTTTTGCTCACAGGCTGCGTGCAGGTTCATTCAAATGCCTACGGTATCATTGAATCAAATGGCTACCCAACACAGAACTATCCTAATGGTGATTCCTGCAAGTACATAATCGAGGCTAAACATGGTGACAAAATCCTTCTTGAATTTGACGAATTCGATCTGGAGCAAAGTAGCAACTGTGTGAATGACTACCTTCAATTCTCAGAACAAAGCATTGACACCAGCGTCAAGAGATGTGGAAATGATAAAAGGCCTTACTTTTCAAGAACAAAAGAAGTCGTATTGATGTTCTATTCAAATAGCAATGTTAACGGAAAGGGATTTCGCATTCGATATAAAAGTACGTTATTTTTGTTAATTGATAATTCTGTACTCAAAAGAAGCACTTCTCGCTCGTATCTATCAAGTTTCCACCTATGGTTTCCACACGCCCAATCCACTCATTTGATATATATAGCCAAAGCTAAACAAAAACAGCAGCAACTACGTTAGGCAATTTTCTTTATGTATCTTTTTTATGTATTTATTGCGATATATCTTTTGCTCTATTTGATCACTGCTATTTCCAGTAGTCCTGACCAGCCATTTGCTCCATTACAAGGTTCACTTGGCATTCTATTTTGTTCTGTCTTAATTTTTTAGCGTGTGGTGGGGAATACAAATATGCATACAAGTACAATATATTATCTCCAAGTTACGGCATTTCGCAATACCCTAACGATACCGATTGTAAATACAAAATGACAAGTATTAGTGACTATGGATTCCGGTTGGTTTTCAATGACTTTTCTTTGGAAAACAGTACTGGTTGCAGAAACGACAACCTATCTATTTACAAAGGATCCGTCTCTACTTCAAATTTGATATCTAAAAGATGTGGGAAAGAGCAATATGGTATAGGAACGACATCTACACTACTAACAGCGCATTTTCTAACTAACTCGTATGTTTCTGATGTAGGATTTAACGTCTCTGTATTTGGTAAGTAAATTTACTGTTTTATTAATAAGTTATAGATTCTTATATTGTTTGAAGACTCTATTACCAAGAGCTTGCTAAGAAGGAGCCTTCAGGAAATCATCTTGATGCGGGATGTACAGTTCTTTTTGAAGTTATCTTTATTCCTCAATTTTTGCTATGAAATACCTGAAACGTCTGTTGGTACTACAGAACTTCACTACTACACGAAAAAGCGGCACCATGTTCTAGGCATACTAGCATGCCTAAAATATGGTGCCGCTTTTTCGTGCTGTTAGGAGATACTCATTTGCTTTTGGGTTTGCATTCCGAGTTTGCAGCAATATCTAGAGATATGTCCTCGAGCCATTGCAAGTTGCACTTTTAACACTTAGCTGCTCACTAATAGCGCAGATGCCACTGTGGAGGAGTGTTATACTTTATTATGAAATTATTTCTTATGAACTAAGTTGCGTTGACAAGACAGCTATGTCCTACATTGGATCCACCTTAATATTAGCATGTTTTCTTTACAATAAGCCATAGCTAGTGGTAAAAGTAGAGAGCCACATTTAACAATCTTGTTTGGAAAACGTTGGAAAACAGTAATACGAGAACGGATGCTGTCATTGCTAGATAAAGGTTTCCCATGGGGTTGGGACAGTCATTTATAGATTTATTTCCAAACTTGATTGATAAATTTAATGCTTGAACTTAGTTGATTATCAGGTGATATAAATTGACTGTTTACGTCTATTTTTTGTTGCCTTCCAGCGTGCTACCGATTGCTGACAACAGATACTGGTGCAATTTCATCCCCAGGGTACCCCATCACTTGCGAAGCTAATGCTTTCTGTTTGTATGAGATGAAACTTCCTATTGGCTCCAAGCTGAAACTGGAGTTTGAAAAATTTGTCCTTTTTGGTGAGGACTATTTGACGATTCAAAGAAGCTCAAATTCATCAGACGTTATTTTTGATAATGTTACAAGCGTTTCCGATGTTGAAAGCCGTGAGTTTGGAAACCAAATATACATGGAACTTAAATGTGATGTGTCAATAACTGGTGCATGGCATGGATTCAAAATGTCATATTATGACAATCAAGGTATGAGAAAAAGTATTTCAATCAAGATTAGGAACTGCAGGCTCAGCATTATACTTCTGTAGTCATAGAGCTTCAGAATTGCAGCCAGTTGTAGCAACAAGCCCTGTTTCCTTGTTCTTGTTTCCTTCTTCGCAGTCTTTTTACATTAGGCCAAATCCTTTTGCTATTTAACAGAGCCTAGCGCTTGGCTTCTTTGAATTGGGACAGTTACTTCATGATCAAACGGCAGATAATGCTTGCCTTTCTCTTAGTTCAATAAAAGTTTAAATATAGCGGCACTAAATGCATCTTAATCTGCCTCTATACATCTATAAATCTATAAATCTATAAAATCTATAAATCTATAAATCTTTAAATCTATAAGTCTATAAATCTATAAATCTATAAAATCTATAAAATCTATAAATCTATAAAATCAATAAATCTATAAATCTATAAAATCTATAAATCTATAAATCGATAAAATCTATAAATCTATAAATCTTTAAATCTATAAATTTATAAATCTATAAAATCTATAAATCTATAAATCTATAAAATCTATAAATCTATAAATCTATAAATCTATAAAATCTATAAATCTTTAAATCTATAAATCTATAAATCTATAAAATCTATAAATCTATAAATCTATAAATCTTTAAATCTATAAATCCTTAAAATCTATAAATCTATAATTCTTTATTTATCTATCTCTGCGACACTTCTTTATCTTTGGTATTGCACTAGTTTCATCTTGTGTATTGAATTCTATTTATTGTTTGATGCTGGTACTTTGTACATTTCTCTTATACATGCTTTATGCATTAAGACATAATAGGGATGGAAGATTTTGTATGAATTCTATGCGAGATAGAGATGCAACCTTATGCTGTCGCTGCAATGGTGTTTCTCTACACTCATCCACACATCCATCACTTATGGAGATTAGTATTAAGACGCCCTCTTATTTGTGCCTGAAATCACCAGTTCAAAACCAATTACAGCATAATCCAATTGCTGAAAGTAAAATATATGCTTGTATTTTCACCCTTATCAATTAGGTTCATGCAGTAAGTACAAGCCGTGCCAGAATGGGGGAAATTGCACCGATGTGGATACGAAGAGTGGCACGTACAATTGCACATGCACACTTGATTATGAGGGAAAGACGTGTTCCAAGAAGATAATCCCTTGTGAAAGCAACCCCTGTATGAACCAGGGGATATGTGAAGACATACCAAGCAGAAATAATTTACCACCGACATTTAAATGCACGTGCGTTGGAGATTACACAGGCCAGAGCTGCGAAACTTTGATGGGTTAGTTTTGATCATGTTTATAATTTCTATCATTCAGCTTTGACTTCTCAAAACCATCCTGTTGTCATTGGGTTTCCATATGATACATGCTCTTTAGACCAAACCCCTAACTGCAGAATTTCTTACTCTGGCTATTTTCCTCTCCTTGTTTAGATCCCAGTCACTGCTATTCCACAATGACATCTTCAAGCATAGGACAGCGCTATTCGCATTTTGCTTTGCACAATAGAACCATTTTATGTTTCGATTCTGATTGTTAGGGAATTTGTTTTATATATTAGAATTTGCTCACTTAGTTATATTAGGATTTGAAACAATTCTAACCTTACTAGAAGTGATGTAAGACTGACATGAAACAGAAACGAAGAATCCCTGACATGAAAATATGAAAAGGATTTGTAACACGTATTGTTTTTGAATCCTAGGTTCATGTGCTAAGTATAGCCCTTGCCAAAATAATGGACAGTGTACAGATATAAACAAAATTATTGGAACCTACAATTGCGCCTGTCCATTGGATTATGAAGGAAAGAATTGTTCACAGCTAATTGAACCATGCAAAAGTAGTCCATGTCTGCATGGAGGAGCATGCACCAATATTCGCAGCAGAAACAATAATCCACCAACGTTTAGTTGCGCTTGCACTGAAGAGTATAAAGGGAGAACTTGCGATCATTTCATTGGTAAGTGTTTGATCACGTCGAACAAGGCTTTTTTGCCTTTTAATGAATCAGAACTTATTCGGTAAGGCCTATAATTTCAACTTCATTTGGCAGAGTTCTGCCTTCTATTCTGTGAGGAATATGTTAGATTTGTCATAGAGTGATATAGTCATGCTGCCAAATTCTTCACCATTTACTGTTCCATTTTTGTCGCATTTCTTGGAGCTCTTGATGGTAAACTCTTTTCCATCTCAAAAATTGATTGAGATAATCTCTGTATAGAATTTCAGGAGGAAAGGAGCTGGAATTTTTCTGAATTGCAAATCTTGATGCTTGAAATGACAAATTTAGTTGAATTTAGTGTTATCGTTTGCTTGATGTCTGTTATTTTTTGGCACAGTTTTTAAGACACAATAAAACCTCATGGAAGCTACAACAGTTGAATATCAGAAGATGTTCCCTTCTTAGGGAGCAAAGCTGTTTCCCCTAATTTGCCGTTACCTTTGTGGACTTCTGCTACTAAATCAGAGTAGGAAGCAGAGGCAATTTTTTGATCAATGGAGGATTTATGAAACTAGATAAGTAAGAATTTAATGTAAAAAAGACATTGTATTTTTATGTGTAGATGGCTGTATTGAGTACATGAATGATAGTCGATGGCAACGAAGCATTGGCTACAAAGATTCGATGACATTCTGCGATGAATCGTTACAATTCTCGTGGTATCGTTTCGTGAGTAAGGCCGGACCCGGCATGCCAACAACATGTCCTGACAAGAATTCTTGCGGTTTGTTCTCAATACCTGTCTAAGCAATTACTCTTAGATTCCTAGTAATCTGGTGGTACGCTCAGTAATTTTTCAGATTTTTCTGACCACTCCGTAGTTTATTAGGTCCCCCTTGTAGCAAATTTCAATAATATGATTTGGAAGTTTTTCCTTGAGAAAAGGCATTTTTCTGTCAGCAGATGACAGTGTTTCTATCACCAAATGGATGTGTCATTTGTTGTTTCTCGAAAGCGCAATTGACAGTTAAATTTTCATTCTATTTTAGGAATATTTCCGGCCCCACCATTTCTTCAGACCCCTCTGTTTATTAGGAACCTAAGAGCATTTTGACAATTTCAACAATGATGGTTTGTTTAGGGATCAAATGGCTAGTTTTCAATACACGGACAGATACACAAGCCCACAAATACATGCATCCCATACATACAACTGCATAGATTCAAATATTCCGTAAATCCTTTAATTGGCCCCTCCAAAAGCCCCCTCGAATAAGCCCCATGCTCTTGTTGTTGTTGTTGTTTACTTTATTCTGAGTAGACTGCTATATCTAGCGTTTTCAGCTAATTTAAGCCTACTGTACATACCTCATCCAGGCATGGGCCCTTAGTTTAGAACTTCAAATTTTTAATAACCACCTTTCAAATAAGCCCCCACCCAAGAGGATGATGAGAGCCTTAGTACTATGCAGAAAAGGAATTTAGAGAATGAGGTCATATACAACTTGTGTAAAGTAATTTTGTAAGCCCCCCCCCCCTCCCACCGATATCCAAAATTACATACCAATGATGATAACTGAAGAATTTTACGATCATAGCTTAACTATGAGAATTTGTGTGGAGTTTAATTTGGTGATCTAAATTGCTAATTGCCAGTATCTCAACGTCGTTTAAAGGTACTATTGGGTCAATTTGGATAAATGGAACTGCAGACTTGCAAATTGGAAGCGAGGTGGATATGACAGCATGTGCTCGAAACTCAAGCAGTTGCTGCTCAGCATCTTGGGATATCAGGATCAAGAAATGTCAGGGATTCAACGGAACCACTTTCACTGTGTATCGTCTTCGGACGCCGCCATCTTGTCCCATGGCCTACTGTGCTGGTAACACTTATATATATATATTTATATATAGAATCCAAGAAAAACCTTCGACTATTTAAAACATCATAGGATGAAGACGTAAGTCGAAATGTTTCAAAAAGTTGAAGTTTATTCTTGGGTTCTATATAGCCATCAGATGGAAAACGCAGGTTTATTATGAATTTGAGGATAATAGTCACGACGAGCCACATGATAGATAAATTAGAAAAAGATAGCCATTTGTAGATCTTTCATTTCATTTCACCCACACATCCAAGACAAACCAGTTTTAATATTAAGACTTAATCAATTTTTACGACATATTGAAGATCCAATACAAAACAGTTAAAACTTAATCAATTATTTACTACGACATATTCAAGTACGTTTCGGAACGAGCTTGTCCCATCCTCAGCTATAGAGTGGGAAAAACAACTTGGGGTATTTATATTTTTCCCACTCTATAGCTGAGGATGGGACAAGCTCGTTCCGAAACGCACTTGAATATGTCGTCGTAAAAATTGATTAAATCCTAATATTAAAACTGGTTTGTCTTGGATGTGTGGATGAAATGAAATGAAAGATCTACAAATGGCTATCTTTTTCTAATTTATTTATCATGTGGCTCGTCGTGACTATTATCCTCAAGTTCTATATAACATTTTAAAACATTTCTTAGAGATTGTAACTTGTAAGTATATATGTTACAATTGTAACGGTTATGCCTGGTGCTTGCTTATCAGGAAACTCAGAGTCGCATAAATTAGTCTCTCTAGTCTTAATATATATATATATATATATATATATATATATATATATACATATATATATATATATATATATATATATATATATATATATATATATATATATATATATATATATATATATATATATATATATATATATATATATATATATATATATATATATAATTTATATATATACTCTTAATTCCGCTCTTAATAAAGTGAATATAGTACGCTTGGCTCTGAAGAAGGCATTATATGCCAGAACATAGAGAAGACCCTAGATGTGTTGAGGGACTCACGGTGGAATGACCTTAAGATTCCGCCGCTATTCTTTTGTGCCTGGATGGCGCAATTGATTAGCACAGGAGTCTTCTAATCTAAACATCGTGAGTTCGAATCCGCACTGGGGCCAAAATAAATTTTCCAGTTGTGGTAGCCAACTCATTACTTAGTATATATATATATATATATATATATATATATATATATATATATATATATATATATATATATATATATATATATATATATATATATATATATATATATATATATATATATATATATATATATATTGAATGCATTTTTTCAAATATCGTTGACGGAAGATGAAGCAGCAGCTGCAAGCCATTTTAGTTTTACTTTCATCATTGCTATTTGATATCAGATAATCGCTTTCCGTAAGGTTCAAATGCTTTGCATATTTTTATAGGAACTGAAATGCCATGTCCCACCAATTACAATTCTGTCAATGGGTTCTCTCCCAACTGCACTGGTATGGAGCTCTCATGCGTTTTAATTTTATGTATTCCAAGTATGTGCGCTAAGTATGTGCACTTGGAGAAAATGGAGTATCGTAACTTGTTTTAGAGATGTGAAGATCACAATAATTGGTGAAAGACAATGCAAGCAACAAAGCGCCCTGACGAGAATTACATGACATTATGTTATATACGTTTCGTTCTATCCCTGGTGGAATGCTGCATGTATGGTTCTTAACATTGTTGGTCATCTTCAAGTTTCCTCTACTCATGTCAGTTTTATTCTTGACACAGAAATCCACCCACAGATCATAGAAAATCCAAAAATCTATCCGGATGTTGAAGATAATCGCTTGGTGTTCAAATGCGAATTTAACAGTAGCACAGTGGAAGATGTAGCTAGGTTTTATGTTTCATGGTTCGAAGAATTTCCACTAGAGCAGCTAAATAAACTGGACATCCTAAAGGGAACAGAACGAATTGCCAGGCTGGAAGTCTCTCTGAACTCTTCTCATGATGGGCCGCAATTTAAATTAGGAAAGACGGTCAGTTTGATTATATTTTGGTTTCTAAATATACTACACTTTTCATAGTGTATCACACCATTGTAAAAATCGCTAGGATAAAACCAATTTGTCAAACGTTTGCTCAGTTGCAGATCAAAGTGCACCAGATTACGAAAATTATGAACGAAGTGTATTATTTCGAATAACCAATCAGCTTTTGGAACAGACCAATGACTGTTTCTTATTATCCGTATAGATATTCTGCAAAGTATACGGTTGGTATGAAGGAAGACCTTATGGAAGAGTCAATGGACCATTGAAGGAAAGCAAGCATTACTTTGCTGGCATCAAGGTATTTTGCAATTCCATTCAATCGTCTAGCCATGTATTTATGTATTTATGAGTTGCAATTTGATAAATCCTATTGCGAGATAGGGTACACATCGAATACAAGTCAACCAGAGCATGTATTTCCCGTTAATAGTATGACCTTTTAAGACTATTTTATTTGTTCAAATTGCTTTTGCAGGATTTTAGAAGCTGTGGCTTATGTTGTATCTAGTCATATTATCTCAAAATGCCGTGTTTCTACGCTCATTGCTTTGGTTGAGAGTGAGATCAGATTCTTATTGCCACTTTAGCCATAATGATTCCAAATCCATTCACAGTAAAGCCTTGAAACTTTCATATTCGTTCATCAGTATCGTGGTAAATAAAAGTAACTTGACTGCCTACAACTTTCTGAAAGCGCTCGATGCCAAGGATTGGATGTAATGTCGTATGATCAGAGACTTAGGAAATGGGAGACATTGAGCCACTTGTTCCCCGAATTTTGCATATGTTAAAAAAGTGCCTTTACATTGCCAGAAGTCACCATTCATCTAAAAGAATAAGCCACGAATGAAACCCTTGCAAAATCAAAGAGCACCCCTCTTCATTTGCTGTTGAAAAAATTGTTTTTTTGCATTCTATGTTACCCTACGTGGACCCTTACTGCCCTTATCTGTTTACAGTGAATTTGCTTGTATAACACAATTTTGGTACGCTTGGGTGTGGTTCTTAAACGTGGGTTCTAACATAAAGGCACAGTGGAATGTTTAAATAGGAGAATTACTTGGTTCTAGCAAAACAATGATTTATTTAAGTCATTTATTGTTTGCCAATTCTCAGGTCCTATTTGTACCATTAGTATTAGTTCCCTGAACATAATTTTCTGGCCTTTTCTTTTTCTTCTAACAGGTAGAGCCAAGCCAGACTTATTACACAATGCGAGAAATAAGTAGGCCATTGCAATTTGCCGTAACAGCCACCGTTCCAATCGTGTGCAATATCTCCAATAATTGCAGTATTGTTGTTCGTATAAAGCAAGACAATTCTGAAATATACTTCAGTTTATGTTCAATGCTGTTTGACTATAGAACAGCCAGTCATGTATTTAACCTAGCTGTCAAAAGAGATTTCATTTATGGCAGAAATAAGCAAACAAGGGTAAAGCTTGAAGTTGAAAACCAGGCCGACTCTGTTTACTTCGTTGGTTATAATATTCCTGAAATTATGGTAAGTTCCACATTAATAGAACAGTTATTCCAAAGGTGATTTGTCTGACTACAGGAAGGTTGGAGCAATGCACGAATGCTCAAGTAATGTTTCTTAACTAAAGTTCGAGGCTCAAATTCGAAAATGCAGAGTCGCTGTGTAGATTCTTTTACTGGTAATTTCTTTCACCGCATTGTCACATAACAAGAGCATCGTCTTTTCGGGCCCGCCTTGAATTCTTATGATTTCAAGTAAATATGAGCGCCTATTGTTAACTCAATTTCCAATTAAAAGCTTGCTTGTTTTTGTTGCGCTCTCGTGTTGCGTATTTTTGTGCATATATATAAATATATATAATATATATATATATATATATATATATATATATATATATATATATATATATATATATATATATATATATATATATATATATATATATATATATATATATATATATATATATATATATATATATATCATCATCGGATGATCTGGGTGGCGCCGGTCAACTCCCTTCGGAGGACTGCCTAAAAGTTGAACAAACTACGTTAGCTCTGTTTCTATTATGTGTCAACAACCTAGAAGATCTTTCAAGAATACAAAGTTAAATTTTGGAACATTAAATGTGCGAGGATGCAATGGAGAACATCAAAGGAAGACACTTGCGAAAGATGCCCTGGCCTTCGACATCGACATCTTAGGCCTATCAGAAACACATATGCCTGGACAAGGTTTACAGGATATTCAAACAAGCAAATACTGCAAACAAACGAATACCATAATGTACCGCAACTATCTTCTTTACCATACTGGAAGTAATAACAACAAGTTTCACGGTGTCGGTTTACTGATAAACAAGGATCTAAACCCCAATTTTGAAAGGATATCGGACAGGATATGCAGTGCACAAATCAAACTTAGAAAACGCATGCTAATTGTCATCTCAGCCTATGCTCCCACCCTTCAAGTCAGTGAGCAAAAACCGGAATTACGCGAAGAATTCTATGAGCAATTAGACAGAGTGATAAGTAAAGTAGCAAGCCGAAATATAGTGGTAGTGGTTGGAGGTTTCAATGCAAAAACAGGTTCTGGTTGGAAAGAATTTAATAAGAACATGGGTAAATATGGCAAAGGCTACATAAATTCCAGCGGCAGATTCCTTCTAGAATTACTAGCAAAACACGATCTTGTTATTTCAAACACTCTTTTCAAGCACAAACTTGCCCATAGAACGACATGGACTGCACCTGAAAGACTGCAAAATAATTATTCCCAAGATAGAAGTTTCAGACGAAATCCCTATAGAAACCAAATAGACTATATAATAACAAAGTCTAAACACAGAATGTTCATCAGCAACTCGAGATCTCATGGGGGCATAGAAACGAACACAGACCATAAACTAGTAAAAATGGAAATGATAATCATATGGTGGAAATTAAAACATGCAAATGTCAAAACAAAAAAGATAGATGTCGAAAAGTTAGAAAACACAATTTACAGGGAAAAGTATAGCAAGAAAACAACAGAGATTTACTTGGAGAAACAAAAATTTGAAAACCCGCAGGAACAATGGGACCACATAATAAAATCGTGTCTAACTGCCGGGGAAGAAATCCTAGGTGTAAGATTGAGAGAAAAGCAATATGATGACGTCATATTAGAAGATCTATCAAATGAACAAAAACTATTAAAAAATCAAATAGATGCAAGTCAAGAGAAAGGAAAAAGGCAAGAACTAAGGAAAAACAGGAGCAAAATCATGAAACAGATACAGAAGAGAATAAGAATACTCCAAAATGAAAAAATGAACCAGCAACTAGCAGAAATAGAGAGAAAAAAGGACGATTCGAACAAGTGTTATCAGGCCATCAGAACCCTAAATAATAGAAAACCGAAGAAATCCCTCATCGTACAAGGAGAGGACGGCAGCATTGCTGGCTCTGAGAAAGAACAGATAACTTTAATCACGGAACACTTCAAAAATATGTTCACGATGGAAACGAAAGAACTACTCCCAACAATACCACCTTGTGAAATGAAAACACCCTTCACTGGTGCAGAAATACAAAAGGCGGCAGAAAGTTTAAAAAGCAGGAAAAGTGTAGGAGATGATAACCTAAATGCAGAATTTATAAAGTATGGACCACCGGAAATACATGAAGGCGTGGCCAAATTGCTGAACGACATGGCAAGCACAGGAGAATACCCAGAACAAATCAAACAGGGCATCCTAAAACCTCTCCAAAAACCAGGAAAAAAGCCAGGACCGCCCTCAAATCTACGACCAATCATACTATTATCTGTACTAAGAAAATTGCTTGCCATCTGTATGATTAGAAGATGCTGGGACCGCATCAGCACCAAAATCCCAATAAGACAAGCTGCCTATCAAGCTGGGCGAAGCACGACTGAACAGGTTTTTGCAATCAAGATGCTAGCAGAGAAAGCTATAACATCAAGCACCTACAACATCTACCTTTTACTGCTAGATATGAGTAAGGCCTTTGACACGGTAAGCCGCGGAAAATTATTAAAAGATCTAAAAGAAATACTTCAACTCGACGAACTACACATGATGTCCCTTTTGATAAAGGATGTAAACTTGCGAGTCAAAGTCGGAAAAGAGAAAGGTGAAAACATCAAAACAGAAATAGGGATTGCGCAGGGTGACTGTCTTAGTGCTGTACTTTTCATCTTCTACCTTGCAAGATCCATGAATACCGAGAACGCAGCAACAGATCCATCCAGAAAGAACAACTATTTTGAAATAAACCCTCAGTATGCTGATGACATCACATGGGCATCTACTGCGAAATGTCGAATAGATCATATTAAAGAAACAATTCCTGGTAAACTTGAAGAAAGAAACTTGCAAATAAATGAATCAAAAACGGAAGAATATAACATCGAGCAAAAGGGAAATGAAGCATGGAAAGAATGCAAAATTCTAGGAAGCCTACTCGATACAGAAAAAGACATCAACAGGAGAAAAATACTAGCAATTGATGCATACAAAACGCTCAACAGCATTTTCAGCAGCAAGATAAACTCCGTCACGATTAAACTGAGAACTTTTAACGCATATGTAGCAAGTGTATTTTTGTATAATAGCGAACTGTGGACACTAACAAAGAAACTAGAAAACACCATCGACACCTTCCAGCGTAGACATCTAAGAAAGATCCTTGGAATTAACTGGCAAAGAAATATTACCAACAACGAGCTCTATGCCAAAACGAAATATGAACCATGGAGTGAAATAATAAGAGAAAGGAGACTAACATGGCTAGGACATCTCATGCGCTTGCATCCAGAAACACCAGCAAGGAAAGCCCTTAAAGAGTATCTCAGGAAAGTAAAACGGCCACAAGGAAGACCAAAGACAACATGGATGCAGACAATAAGACAAGATTTGGCCTGCGTCGGAATTAAACTGGATCTCTCCAAAGAAGCACAAACATTAAATAGACTATCTGAACTGACACAAGATAGGAAAAACTGGCGTGGCATTGTGAAACGCGTCGTGCAGTATTAACTGCGTGTGGCGTCTTAGTAGTAGTAGTAGTATATATATATATAAGCCACTGTGGTCCAGTGGTTAAGACACTTGCCTGTAAGGCAGGATTCCATACATTCATTCATATATATAATATATATATATATATATATATATATATATATATATATATATATATATATATATATATATATATATATATATATATATATATATATATATATATATATATATATATATATATATATATATATATATATATATATATATACACACACACATATATTTCAGCGCATTTATGGCTACAGCGCATTTTAGGTAGTTTTTATTCATCTTTTCTCTTTTTAGATAGCAATCATGGAGGAGATTTCACAGTATTCTTGTTCATCGACAACAGACCCTTATGTTACACCAGCATATGGGGGGTTAGTATGGATTCTTTTCATAATCATCATCCATTTGATGCCTTACGTCTATTCGCTGTCTCAACATATCGATCTTCTTGACCGTTACGCATAGACAGCGCACAGACAGACCCCATTTGGATTGATAGACAGAGTCACACCAAGAATTTGTTATTTATATGCTTTCTGGCGAGAATAGCTATTGTAGTTAGAAGGTTACAGAAATATCTAACTATCACAGGTTAAAAATGTGGTTATTATAAGTAATAACTAAGTAAGTAAGAAAGTAACTAAGTAATTAACGGAAGTTTATTATCCTTGGACACTGTCGCCTAGTGGTTGGCTATTCTTCAATCACCTACTGTCAACCGAGTCAGCTTACTGCTAGAGCTGTTTGTAATATTGCTCTAACTTGCCTGTTTGCCTCCCGGCCAAAGTGCGGTTGGTCGATAGTTCTGAAAGGGCTAATGAGCTGCTTTGAAAGTACACACCACAAATGCTTCATTAAGCTATTCATATAAGTGCATTTGGCAAGTGTATAGATGGATTGAGCTCCTCTTGGTCCCCATCTGGTCTGATAATGGTGAATAAAAGTTAGGTCACTTTATCTGTAAAGCTGTTCTCAGAATCCATTGGACTTTCCTGCAGTGTTTTATGTCACATAGATCCCAGATTTAGAGTTTGAATTTGAAAGCCTTTTATATTCTAGTATTTCTAGCATAACCAGCTTTCTATTCAGTTGATTCAACTAGACATTTTTTCTGCCCAAGTTAATATATTCCTAATTCTTTTGAATATTTTGGTTGCTGTCCACGAGCCGACTACTCTTACGACAGAGTGATAATCCTTCTGCCTGGGCTGTTTTTAAAAGGCCTGTCATTTGCAGCTTGATAAATTGAAACATATAGTGCTTAAAGCGATACATTTACAATGGATGAAACTGTTAATAAATACTTGTTCAAAAAATTTCAAATGTCATTTGATCAGATTGCCCATGACAGTCATCCCTTTGTAGTCCTCATGCCTCCTTGCTTTGCTTAGCTCCCCCCAGTTAGGAGATGCTAAGGTCCACCTTACCTAAAAATGTAACTGAACAGTACCCTTTTGTCTAGATGTTGACATTCACAAGCTCTTTCTCTTCTATCTTATGATAATTACTTCATTCTATTTTAATCCTTCCACCACATGCAAAGGATTATGAATTTTCTTACGATACATTTTACATAATTTTGTAACGAGTTGATATAGACAGGATCAGCTTTTTAGTTCAGTTATTTTGGTATTGTCATGCTAAAATTTCTAATACTGTATCGCGACTGCACTTGTAGTATACATATATTTCTAATCAAGAAGCTGACGGCAATAAGTGACACTACAAGCACATCTGTTATGTGAAAGTTTTTAACATTTTAGGGGATATTATCAAGGAGCTGGAATTCATGTCCTTGCAAAAGATACTACGAGACACTTTGAGGTAACATTGTCTTTCTTAAAGTAATGCAAAGCAAAGCAAGTCTTTTGTAAGCATATGTGTATGATCCACTGAGATTTCAGGCGCCACCGTTTTAATTTATGGGATACATACTTTTTTTATGAGAAAAGCTAACTTTTCTTCGAGCTTTAATATTCTTATATTTTTTCATTTTGAGCCTAAGATTTTTTATTTTATTCTTTAAATTCAGCGATCTTGAGCATCAATACCTGTATATACTATATTCATACAGTAAAAAGCTTATAATGGACACTCCCCAAAGATTTCTTGAGTCGCAGCATACCGTAATTACTCTTAGGTCGGATAAAACTTGTTTTGTTTTCTACAGAAACTCATATGTGCAAAATATCTAAGCCTTGATGAAGCTTGAGCGTTGCTTTAGCCTTAAATTAGTCTTTAATTTCAGCAATTTTGGGCTTTGATATTCTTTTAGACTATATTCTTATAAAAAGGTGGGTATTTAGCGCCAGTTTGCTTATGTCAGAGAAACTTTGGAGTCACCACCAGTAGACAAAAATTTTTGTAGACATCGTTATAGATCAACATCTTTTGCGACTTACTCTTTAGTGCCTATTTGATTGTCGGTGGGATAAACACTAGCAGGGGGTGGAATTCTGGAAAAGTCAATTGGTGAGGGCTCGAATTAATGCAGTCACATTAATAAGTGAACTTGAAAATATTTTCCAAGCTGGTTTACTTTCTCTATTAAACAGCAAAATCCCTTAGCAATTATGATCTCGATATTTCAGTGCAACAGTTAACAAGTAATGAAAAATCAGTTTGAACACTATTAGCATAATAACTATGTAGCTTTGAAAGCAGAACCTAACATAGCTGTCTGCTCAGCTATAATTTGCAAAAATCAGTTGAGGAAACTCATAAAACAAAGGGTTCTTTCCAACAGGAATTATTCTTTGCTCGGTTACCTTACGCACTAAGTCTTCCGGAGCAGGGGGGGGGTTGGAAAAATTTTCAAAAGCAAATAGCAGGTGGACGGCAGTTAGGCACCTAAGAGTACAGCCTATAATTAGCCCCCACACCTTCCCTTATCAAAATGTGCGCACCGTCTGCAGTGTACTGTAGCTCTTGGTGCTCGCGTTTGTTTTTATTCTTCACTGAACGGATTGGCTTTATTGCTGGTGTTTCGTATACTGGCAAGCTTGCAGTGTTGCCGCCAAATGTTTGAGAGCTCTGATCAGGTGTATATTCTCCCATCCTACTTGACCAATCATCATGCAGGATTCTGACCACACATGCTTTCGACAGCTAGATTTAGGCCCATTTTGCATGCTGATTGGTCAATTAGGTTGGGAGAAAATAGACCTGATCAGAGCTCTCAGAATTTGGCGACTATGGTGTGTATGTATTGCTTTTTGAATCCCAATTGTATTATTTACATAGAATCTCAGGTCTCCAAACTCAACGTTCCAAAATTATGCAAGCAAGTCTGTGTATATGTGTGTATGTGTGTATGTGTGTATGTGTGTATGTGTGTATGTGTGTATGTGTGTATGTGTGTATGTGTGTATGTGTGTATGTGTGTGTGTGTGTATGTGTGTATGTGTGTATGTGTGTATGTGTGTATGTGTGTATGTGTGTATGTGTGTATGTGTGTATGTATGTATGTGTGTATGTGTGTGTGTGTGTGTGTGTGTGTGTGTGTGTGTGTGTGTGTGTGTGTGTGTGTGTGTGTGTGTGTGTGTGTGTGTGTGTGTGTGTGTGTCTGTGTGTACGTGTGTGTGTGCTCGGGTGTGCTTGGGTGTGCTTGGGTGTGTTTGTGAATGCTTTTATGTGCCAGTGTGGGTGTACTGGCCGTTTTGATGATATATACAATCTATTAGTTGTCGAATAATAGTTTTCTGTCCTCAGGTACAATCTCGCGTATATTCTTGCGGAATATCTGCTGGATGTAACTGTGCGCTTGCTGCAAGGGAAGGTGATGATGTTGTGGTAATTGACTTTTGTTCCGGAGGGCCTATGTCGGCACGATTTGCAAGCCAAAGAGAGCCAGCATTTGGCACTACAATGTACATGGATTCCAGTGGACAGAATTTCCAAGTATGTCAAATTAACTTCTATTTTCCAAGGCAAATGCATAGCGAAGTGTATTGATGACTACGTAACAGAGATGCAACGTTTGCTAAATATTGCTATTATACTGTTTCATCTTTAGATTTCTATTTAAAATTTGTTTGAAACATTTTCGATGATCGCTCTATGGGCACTCATTGTCTCATGAATAGAACATAGAACTTTTTAATTCCTTCTTTGATGTCTTGAAAAAATGTATTTGTATCATCAGACATCATTCGTCAAGAATTTGTTTAATTATGTTCTATCTTCTAGATAAGTTTTCCTTCTGGAGTTCATATCAAAGTATGCTATAATGGTAGATGGCTTAACATCTACCTGTATATTCCTCGTGAAGTTTACCCTACATTTGCTGGAGCATGTAGATCGAGAGGAAGTTGGTAATTTGTACTTTTGATTAATACCTATCTGTTATTTTGCGAGTGCTTTGGTCCTGCAAGTAGACACTAGAAGTATTGTTAAGAACATAGTCTGTACACTTGGTCATTGTAGTGTGATAATTGCAGAAGGCATGGGATATTGATATTGGTCAGGTCAAAAAAGATGGTAAATCTTATAGTTTTACAATTTGCAACTTGTGTATACTGTCTACAGGTTGATTTCAAATTGTTCATTGATGTGAAAGCAACACAGTGTAATTATAGTACAATTGAAAGGATCCCAGTTAAAAACTAGAATCCTCATCTACCTAAAATATTTACAACCTGAAACTTTCTAACAATATGTCTTTTGTAGTAGAAAAACACAGTTAGCGAGGTTGACAATGTGCTATCTGAATGAACACGTTTTTCAGTTCTATTACTATTTACTTGAATAGGCTCATAGTTATTTTTGTTGATCAATAGGGTCGCGGTTACACAGAATTTGTTCTTCTACTATGATGGCATAAAGACCTGTCGGAAGGAAAAAATGAAACAATATTGTATTTGTGGAGGAGCTTCTATAACAGGGTATAAGGAAGATTGTACTATAAAGAGCTTGGTTAATCGAAAGAAATACTACGATAGCCTTGGAAAATCAATCCTGCTTTTGCACCCGACCGCAAAGCTGTGTAATACCAAGGTTGAAGGTCCACATATCACCCTACCAGAGCCAGAGCCACCTGTAGTTATTCCAACAGAACCGCAGCCAACATCTTCACCTGGTCCAACACCAACATGGCCAACAGCAACTGGAAAGACGGAATCAGATGTGAAAGCTTATTGTGATCATACAATAAGAAACTCTGCTGTTGGAAGGGCCTGTGCATTGATTGCTGGCTTTCCTTTTCAAAATTATATTGATGAGTGCCTAATTAATGTAAAGGTAATTGGAGGTAGTTAATTCCAGAATGATTAAAACTAATTGCAGAACTTCCAGAACACGTGTAAAAACTGCTGTCATTTTGTAACTTTTTACATCATCTTGAAATTATGAAACTAATTGTTTTGAATTGTAAAAGGCATTCGTATGATTTATGAAAAATTGTATAGATCTCAGATTTACAGACAGAATTTGCAAGCGCAAACACCTAATCAGTGAGATGTGATTGACAGCTGGTGCTAATTTGCTCTATGACTATACTCTCTTCCAAACCAGTAACAGCATGCAGTGTTTTTCTTCATTAATCTCAAATAAACTCATCCTACTCTGACTGGGTATGACTGATAGGGTTTCTTTACATGAACTGTACCTTGCTCCATGGTTAACCATTCACTATCTACCACTTCGAAAGCATACATTTTTGTATTTGGAAAGCGTCACCCTCACGTGATCCCATGCGAGCTTTTTTGACCCTTGCTCATCGAAAATGCGAACCATGCAGCTCAGATGAGCCGCGGCGTTAGTCGGTTTCTAAGCCAGCTAATACCATGGTGCTCCTCTTCTGCAGACTGGAATAAATTCATTTTACTCTGATTAGATATGATTGATAGAGTTTCTTTCCATAAACCTTATCATACCAAATGGTGAACCTTATATTAACAAACGTTTCCCAAGCCTTAATCTATGGATATGGAAACTATTGTATTCAATAGCCGCCAGCTTTTGGTCTTTCTAGATTGGCAGTGCATTTTAACTTTTCTCTTCAGCTGTCTGACACATACGATTACACAGTATCTACATTGGTAGCAATGCAGACGGATTGTGGCGACATATTTCAAGGAAATGAATCTCTCTGGGTTGAGGACTCTAAGAACAATGATACAACCGGTCTTCCACCAGAATTTAGAGAAACTCTGTGTCCAGGCCTGTGCAATGGACGAGGAGATTGTGTAAAGGGGAAATGTGTATGTAATGAAAACTACACCTCAATCGATTGTTCAGTTGATAAGAGGAAAGGACCGACATTATCGTGGATAAGGCATGGTAGTATCTGTGATTTAAGAACAAGACCAAACTGTCATCTGGTAAGAATTGTTGGAAGTAATTTCATGGTGGCAACAAAATCTGCGTGTAGGAGTACCAAACTCGAGGTGGGAAATTTCGTTTTGCTCTTTGTCCCGACTGGATATATATATATATATATATATATATATATATATATATATATATATATATATATGTAAATTCAACAATTTATTTTCTATATTTTTGATGTTTCGATTGACATCTTAATGCAGACGTATGTATATTTCTATGTATAGTATTTCTCTGTTTTATATATATATCGATATGTCTGTATATACTCATCTCGCTAATACTTCTTTTCCCATCTGTAGGTACATGCAAGTGGTCATTCACCAACATCTGAACAGAATCTGCACCGGGTTAACCTCATAAGCTTTTCAGAAGTTTTGTGTACAACATCATCGTTGTCTTCGTCCCATGCCGCATACTCAATTGATGTTACCAATGATGGTTCGATCTTTAGCAGCACTGGATTGCCGTATGTGATCTATGACTCGAAATGTATGAACTGCAGCCATGCTTCATCTTCTCCAACAGTTTGCAGTATCAAGGTAAGTCTCACATTGCATTGTAGGTCTCGACAACGTTTGTGTGATGAGTACCTAAGAAAAACATGTTATGCATATGATATTATATCAAGTCATGCTACATATCTGTTCATAACCAACGATATTTAGTTATTAATAATTTCTTATGGAACATTTCGCAGGATATTTTGCGCTAAAATCTCTTAGGGTAATACGGAAAGCACAGTAATATTATGATTGAGTATACCACCGTGTTGCATTAAGCTAGTCGTTAAAGCTTTTATAGTGGGATTTTTTAACTTTTTCAAATTTGGCTTTTTTCTAAAATCAACCCTCGATTATCATATAATTTTTGGGAATATTTAAAACCTAGATATCTTTTCTAAATTCTCATATAAATTGAATATCATAAACACTAGTAGGAATGCTGTCCGTAGCAAACAATGTTTATGTGTTGCTAAGGGTAATTGTTACTATTTTACATCCAAAAAATTGCCCCAATACCTCGCACTGCTTTGAGCTACCTGTGATTGGAATAAACTTGTTGTTGGTGTACCTGTGTGATTACTATCAGCTTAAACGAGGCTATTTACAGACGCAATCGAAATTTTTCTGGCCTTCTTCACAGCGACATCCTGAGTTCGGATTCATTCTATTTCATATTATTATGTTTATGATACTTATCATACGTATAGGTACTGGTAATATTTGTGTCTGTGATATTTTTGTAAGATTTGGCTTTCTATGAAGAAAATACTATACAACAAATGCATATCGATGGGACTGCGATGGCCTCCCTGGTGTGGGAAGTCCTCTCTCAGCAGTAGGCCCAGTTCACATTGCGATCGAGCTACGATGACTTCTCTGAACAAATTGATTAAGAGATGGGCAGTGCGAGCAAATAATTTCCTCTGTAACATGGATTTGAAAGCCTGATCCATTGGCTTCACAAGTGTGAACCAGGCTTAACGCCGACTCGACAAACTCTCAGACTTGATACCTTTATGGCTACAACAATGACTACTTCACGGCAACTGCTTGTGACGGCTTCACGTAACGAAGGACTCCACAAAACATTACAAGGCTAATAAATATTGAAGACATAACACAACAGAGTACTTATAACATACAATGCAGCTAAGGAGGCAATAGCAGGGTAGAACACAACACAACAAACAACGGCATACTAAGAATAGACAACACCTCATGGGCAAGCAAAACATAATGATGACAGTAACTGTGGGAGATGGTGATGCAATAACCTAAAATGCTGATAGTAAGATACCAAGAAACGGAACAAATAGGAACAGAGAGCCAACGTTACGTGACATGACGTAATCAAAGATAAAACAAAAACTAGTACTCTAGCGATACCCTTATACCGTGCTGTAGATTCAAGCTTGCTAGCAGTTTTCAGAAAGTTTGCTGCACGTTTTTTTATCAGAAAAAAGTTTATAAGAAAATGAGGCTCAAATGGCCAAAATATTAAGAAAATGCTAAGAAAATCACAAGGTTCAAGTTTAAGAAAATGCTAAGAAAATGACAGTTCATCTTCTTTACATGCCAGAAATTGATATTGACTCATTTTTGCAAACTCTCGTACAAAGATCGAGACTTATCGTGGCCCTGCAAATACAGAGCAGCTTGTTTCAGCCAGTTTATTCCTGCAAAAGTTAAGACAATCTTAAGAAAATCTTAGCCTCAAATTCGTGAAAAGTTAAGAAAATTGAGCCTCAGGATAAAAGTGTTTTTCTTATAAAAATATGTGTAACTATGGTATCATCATGAGGACTGTATTTTTAAGAATTCTAAATTTCAGAGCATGAGCATGTTTAGTTTTGATATTGTCTTCTTTGCGTGCCTTTTGTTTGTTGTATTTTGTTGTATAGTATTGCGATTGAATGATTAATTCATATAGGTCCCAAGAGGACATGGGCATAATGTTTAAGTTATGCTCTGTTGAATTCACGTGTTTTTGCAAAAGCATCGCATAGTGCTTGTGGTGACTGGTTGAGAAAGAGATGCCAAGACAGTTGTATTCTGCTGTAGTTTTGCTTCTATGTCATTTTGTGAGCTTGTGACATATGTGTGACAGAGTAATGACACTGTTAGCTCTCCGAAGTTCAAGTACTTTGTTTTGTCTATTGATAGATTTAGAGCTTTCTTTGCTTCTTTGCTCTTTGGGTTCCCTCATCCACACATGTAAACTATTTTGCACACTATGTAGTGAATACGTCACAAATTTGATTAACTTTGTTTTGTAGAAAAACACGTGTAACATTGATGGTTCTTGCTACTTGCTGGGTGAAGCATCAAAATCAGATCCTTACGCAATATGCAATCCAAGCCTTAATCAGACAGCATTTACTAAAGGTACTCTTTATTATTCAGCTAATTCCAGATTTAAAAAATGACTTGTATGTGTAGTATTCCCTCAATAGGGTGTCTATATGCAAGGAAGTTATCACTTGTATGTATACAGTTTGATCATTTGACATTTCTTTATATTCTGTTTGATCATTTGACATTTCTTTTATTTTATATTATATTCTATTCTATTCTATCTGTCGGTAGAATTTTTCAATGTTCTTGGTTGATATTTATCTCGACATGTATAGTGTGCATTGCATATTCAGGATATTACACTGATAAATATTGCATAAATAGCAATGATTTTGATGTTGTTTCAAGATTTTTGTAGCGTCAGTGAACTTGTAAACTCTTTATGTAGTCAACCTGTCATCAGACATGGGAAGTTTTCAACATTTGTGTTTGATTTTTTGCCATAACATTTTGTATAATGAATGTAAAAAAAATTATGGTAACGATAGATATTATAGATAAAGGACTAAATTAAATTGTCATAGATTATGTTAATATGAGTCAAACTTATCAAGTAGTATATTTCTCTTCATGGCACCTATTGAAGACCTGTTGTTGAAAGAAATGGTTTATTGGCTAATTTTGAATATTACAATAACTTCGATTTAAACCCGTTTGCAAAAATGCTTAGTTGAAATTCACAGTTATACCTTCAAGCCTCAGAGTTCCTGTTGGATAAGTCCAAAGTTATAACTTACCTGCGAATTATCCGACCTAAAAATCTCTCTTAAATAACACATGCGCTATACTCTAGAACTGTTATTGGTTTTAGTGGTTCTCAAAAGTACACTTCTCTCGCATCTTTCAGTGGGAATGTTCAGTGAGAATGTCCAGTTCCTTTCCACGATGCCTTTATCTCCCCAATGTCCTTGTTTTCCTGAACATTTAGCAATCAAATGTAGACGCTCCAAGCCACTGCCTGAGATATGGCCTTAACCACTGACCAGTCACAAAGTAGATTTGCATTGTATATATAGGTTTCCATGGTACTTAAACTAATAAAGGGTGTTTGTCAACTGTATCTACTCAGGTCAGAACCATCTAGCTAGAGAAGCAGCATTTGGATTCAAGTTGAGTCCTTGCTTAACAAAGTTACCTCTGGCTTAGAGTCTTCAAGGCTTTGTTTAAAATTTATAGATTCTGCGTAGATTAGGCTTCATTGGCTCTTTTGCAGACATTATTTTGCTGTCTATGGGGATCAAAACCTTAATGAACAATATACTTTTGTTAGATCACTTTGCAAAGATCAGAAGTCGGCCAAAATTGTCAGTTTTTGTGAAGAACAAGCGACTGACATTTGGTTGTGAGTTTGAAACAGAGAAGAATGAATCTCGAGCAAGATTTGAGGTGACGTGGTTTGAACTGCCACCAATGAGGCAAATCAATAGGACTCATACTTTGAAGGGATTTGAAAGAAATGCCATAATTCATAGCGACCATCTATCTGGCAACACATCATTGTTTGCTCTTGGAACCACAGTAAGTTGAAGTTTGGCAATTTTCTGATCACATAAGTAGTTTATTTATAATAAACACAGACTCAAAGGGTTGCCTAGCACTTCCTTCAATATGTTCCATTGTAGTAAAGGACCTTCCTTGTACTGGTTGGGTACAGAGAATAGTTGTGACCCGGAATATATGACATAATATAGTAAAGATTCCAGTGACTAGCAATCCAGTCTGTCTTGTTTAGTATTAAACACATATCAAGTTGCGATCTGAAGTTCTGTATCAATTGTACATTGTAGCAACTTTACTTAATACAGGCATGTGATTTCCTCTCCGTATATCTTCTTCTTGTCATTCCTTTGTACATTGCTGTTAATTATTATCTTCATCTAGATATTTTGCCGAGTCCGGTCATGGTACATAAACACATCCGTTTCGCACGTTCCCGGACCTTACCACGAAAGCAATCACTACTTTGCAGGAATAAAGGTGAGACCGGATTTTTATTCGTTTGAAATCTGAGATTCAATTTTCCGATAGCATCAAGGATTTTACTTTGTATATCTCCATTAATCGAAATGAGGCCTAAGTTATTCCTATTAATCTACATTCTGAAGACCTGCTTAAACCAAATTGTTTCAGTCACTTTTTTCCTGTTTACATTCATAGGTTGAGCCAAAGAGACAGGTCCATTTGATTAGTGAATCGGGTAACGCCTTGAAGCTCACTGTCAGTGCAACCGTGCCAATAGCTTGTAGCAATGGAAATTCCTGTCGTATATTAATCCAGATGACCACAGATAACTCCGAAAGTTTGCTGAGTGTCTGCGCGCTGGAATTTAAGCCTGGGCCAGCTCCTCAAAGTCAGATCGTGAATATTGCCGCATTTACGGATTTTGTACTTGACGGTAGCCAAATAACAAAATTACGCCTTACTTTCAGTAGAAAGGGTCATCCTGTTGGATGGAATAATCACCGTGCAATTCCAGATGTTTTGGTATGTCATTGTTTCCTAATATATTGAATTGTAAATGTTACTACATAGGTACATATTTCTTTTATGTTTTCAGGGATAGTTTTACGCTGTTGCTAAATCCATGTTTCACCATGGAATATTTGCCCCATAAGTTACTATGCCGGAATTGATTGATTGATGGATCGATTGATTGAATGGCCGATTCATCGATTGAATGATTTGTTAATTGACTGATTGAATGATGGATTGATTGATTAACATATTGACTGATTGATTGATGGATTGATTGATGGATTGATTGATTGACTGACTGAATGATGAATGATGGATTGATTGATTAACAGATTGATTGAATGAATGATTGATTGATTGATTGATTGATTGATTGATTGATTGATTGATTGATTACTTGATGGATTGAAGGATTGAATGAATGACTGATTGATTGAATGAATAAATCAATGATTGACTGATGGATGGATTAGTGCAGCGTAGGATGGGAGCAGTGGGTTTACTCAAATCTACCTCGAATAAAATTATAAGTTTATCATGTTTCATGATTTGGATCTGGAATTATATACTAGCTTTGACTATTCATTCTTCTTTCGAAGGTCTTTTTCTTAATAAATATCTAATAAGCTGTTTATGCTGTACAACTTAGGACGTTTTAACTAACTGATATTATGTAATTAATCTTTTGACAGATCAAAACAACTAATTCTGATACGAGAATTTGTCAGTCAACTGGTGATCCGCACATTACTACATACGATGGATTGTAAGTTGAGGAATTAGCTCTCGAGTGATCCATATATCATTTTCTCGTTTTGTATTCTATTGTAGTTTCATTTCTTTCATTATTAAATGTTTGTGGAAGGTTAGCCTAAGCTTTACTGATATTTTATGTCCCTTCATTTGCAAAAATAGCTTAATTACAATGCAATGGAAAGATGCATATAGTAATCCTTATATAATGCTGGGAGAGTAATATCAGAAGATATTCTTGCATATATGTTTTGATACTAGCCTTCCACCATTATAAATTTCTTTAATTTATCATTTGTGGACTTCATTCATTGGCGTCTTTTCTGTGACTCTCCACCCATCCCTCTCTATCTCTTTTTTAAATCCCTTAGCAAACTATTTAGAAGGCAAAGCTTCATTTTGATTTTAAGTCTGTTTTGATTCTTAATTGGAAGTATGTCTTAGCTCACCTGGAAATTTCTAAACGTCCTACTATAAACTGCATGACTAAGATTATCAGGAGTAAAGCTTTTTCTTATAAGTACAACTAAGTCATTAGCTCTGATTCAAGCTCAACTTGGTCCATTCCTAGCTAAGCTACCTAGGTAATTTACATCCCTTTTACCTCTGCCTCAATCACATACGTAATTACTACATCTACCTCCTTTTCAGATACTTCGACCACTATCAAGTTGGTACGTACCTGCTTGCCAAAAGTCACTCCCGAAATTTTGAGGTTTGTTCGTTATGTTTTAGAAAGATATCCATTCTAAAATTTACAATGCAACATGCTTTAGCTTATATTTCTATATGAAAGATGTATATAAGTCACACGAGATCAAATTTAGGCAAAAGTTAAGAAGTATTTACTACATACAGGAATTAAGGAGTATTTACGACACACAAACAGAATGCACTTAACAAGAAAACTTGAAAAACAGGTTTTATCAGAAACTCTTACTTACACTGGAAACAAAGTCAACATTTAAGATAATACACTTTGCATACACTGAAGTATTAGAATTCGAGTTCATGACACAGTTAAGAAACATCCAGTTTAAAGGCAGAAAGTTTGGTTCATATATATATACGTTTTTGTCATAAAGGCCCGATCTGCTTCCCTTTCCCATGGCTATAGTGTAGACAGTTAGCTAAGAGCTGGTGGCAATAGTGATATTTTGAAATAGTGATTTTAAGTTTACTATCCTAGGTTCATGTTCGAACCCACAAATGCAGTACCGTCTCATGTAACTGTGGAGTAGCAGCACGTGAAGATAATGACGTCATTGTGATTGATTTCTGCAAAGGCGCAATTCAAACTGCCAGATTTGCTAGTAAAGGTACTCCTGCGAATGGTACGAAGTTGCTGAGAGACAAAACTGGGAAGAATTTCATTGTAAATACCGTTTCTGTGATGCCTTTATTTGCAATCTTTCAGATTATTGTCTTGTTTTTCCTTTTCTCTCTTTGACAGCAATACAGTATCGTGTCCGTTTGCAAATCAGCCTACTTTGAAAACATTTGGAAAATGATATGATATACTGTTCGATGTATGATATATTGCGTAAATATATATTGTATGATATATTATATATAGAATATAATAACAGCATTGCGGGAGAAATGTCTACCAAAATTTATATGCCATCCCATGCGTTCGGAACGGAACGCAAAGACTTTTCACTTGCTACGTGAAAGTTAACCACCAATTGGAATGATTGGTATATGCTACATGTTGTAGTGTACTGAAAAGAAGTTGATCCAATGGTGTCGTGTAATTATTCAAAGTACTTATGTTCCTGACTGGACACTTTATGGAATGGCCATTATTTGTCTCAAAAAGAATTGCAAACTCCATGGTGTAGCTCAATATATCATGCTTGTAAGACGCTGTTATGTCAAGCGTTGGCACTTATTGATCATATAATTTCTAATACAATAGGTTTTAAAAATCATAAACAAAAGTGTACGTAATGGCTACTGCTAAATTTACATAATCATGTATTTGGCCATTGAGATTTCCCTTCCAACAAACCATAATTTAAAGCTCGGTCAGAGATACCGTTTCTTCTTTTCCGAAGTAAAATTTTCTCTATTGACTGGATACGTGCTTTTAATTTCCTTAATACCGCTCTAGATAAAATTTCCATCCGGTTCATTTGTACGTGTCAACGTACACACATATGTTGGAAGTTACTACGCCAACCTCGTGGTCCAGGCACGAAGTGACGATTTCCGTGGGACAACTGGACTTTGTGGCACATTTGATGGCAATCCATCAAATGACATGAAAGATATTTCTGGTCAAATACGTCACTATACGCGTAACTTTGAAGCATCAACAGATTTTACTGAGAGCTATCTGTAAGTTACTTCTCTTGTGCATCGATTAATTCATTATTAGATATCAAATAGATTAGTATATCAAATCTACCATTACTATGCATCACAAAATTCATTAAGACCTTATGTAAAAGGGTAAAGAAGAAAAAGTCTTATGTAAGTCCCATATATGATATTGTATATTGGGGCATAGCTGCTAGAGGGGATACTTATATTATAGGCTATCAACAAAGTGAGATGGGATGGCCCTTTCCTTTCCTAGCCGCCACTGTCTCCCCATTGTTGCAACTAAGTACCCATACTGTAGTCAGGAAAAGGCAAGATCCCTTGCAGTGTTTTTGTATTTATTTACTATGTTATTTCTTGAAATTAACCAGCCAACTTAACCCACTTCACCAACTTAGCCAACTTCACCATGAAGCATTTTTCAAACATACCGCTTGGTACCAGATTTTGGTTGTGAATTCTTGCTTTATACTGTGTTGCAATACTTCACTTTTCAGACTTAATTCAAGAAAGCAATTGTTCAACTATAACGATGATGATCACAGAGTTCAGTCTTCAATCAAGTTTTGTAGTTGTGTCTCAAACTCGATCGGAATCTCCAATGTCACATGCAAGTACAAAGCATCACCGCAAAGACACTTGGGCAGCATTGAAGGCTGGGTCGAGCTGGTACCACCAAATGGAAACATTGAACTCAAAGGAAGCCCAAACGCAGTAGTTATCTTGCCTCTTAACGAAGATGACACGAATTATGAATTTGAGCCTGAAAATATGACGAACGTCATTCCACAATGGCCCACACCGTCCAACAGAACAAAACTGGCAGTTGAAGCATATTGTAATAACATAATTAGGCACTCAACATCTGGAAAGATTTGTTCGATTATTCCAAGTTTTCCATTTCATCATTTTGTGCTGCAATGCATTACTGATATTCAGGTAGTGTAACAACAGCATATAACTTCGTTTGTATCTTGTCTCAAGAGAGTAACTCACGCAAGTCACTTTGCGTAGACAATGGAGATTAATTTGCCGGATATGCACGTTTTATGCATAAACTTGTGTTCCCTCCTGTTTTTGAAGATTCATAATTTAAACCCAGCGCTTTTATCGTTTTGCAAAAGCAGTTTTTGGCTGACTAGTGTTTTCGGGTGAATGTTTTCAGAGGGAACTATAATCGGGACTGAGTTAATTCTAGGGGAAAATAGAAAGGAAGACAATAGCAAATGACATGAAAAGTTTTTAAGTCGTAAATAAATGTTCCTTTGGTAGTCATTATGGTAATTATTATAAGGTAGGGAATTATTATAAAGGAATTTAATAGTAGTGTGATATTTAATGATTTTGCAATAGCATATGCAAAAGCTAAGGACTGACGTCTATTTTCTCGACGGATTTTCGTACCTCTGTTCAGTTCAGTTCAGTTCAGGTCATTTGATTTTAAAATTCCACAGCATACAAAAGCCACTAAAATTACTTACAGCATATGACGAAAGTGCAAAATACAGTAAGAAAATACTAACAAAATAAAAAAGATTTACAAGGGTTTGTATGCAGGGAATTTTTTATAAGGAGGGGCTCTCTCAATAGGTAAACTAATAGAGGAGAGAGCACCCCCCTAGGTTGCAGACAAAATTTTGGAGTTAGATTGATTATTGGTAGAAATATTTGTAGTTCAACTGTTCCATATATCCTATGTGACTGTTGTTGATTGACTGATTAACTGAAGCTCTAAAACTAGTATGTGGTGGTAAGGAAATGGAGCTTAAGTTGATATTTGAAACTCATTACTGTTGAAGCTAGCTTTATAACATGTGGAATGCTGTTCCAAGATTTTGCACCTGCATATCCTATGGATTTCAATCCATATTGCAAAGTATTCTTGCATGTCAAAAGAGTGTCACCTCTACGTGCTTGCCTGGTATCATGTTGATGAACTTATGAAAGCACATCAAAATAATCATGAAAACAGGATGGGGAATATTTATTTACAGATTCAAAAACAAAAGTCAGTAGTTTCATTTCAAAAAGATCCTTCAGCTTAAGGATTCGAAGAGTGATAAAAATAGGAGTAGAAGGTGCAGAAAGATTTTTGAAAGAAATAGCTCGTACAACTTTCTTTTGTAAGACAGATATTGGTTTAAGGTAAGTATCATAAGTAAATCCCCAAACAACAATTCCATATTGGAGAAAAGACGCAAATGTAGAATGATACAAAGAAGCCAATACATCAATAGGAAGGAGATGTCTAATCTTGAAGAATACACCACACGTTCTTTCTAATTTTTTGATCTCTCCATAGATTACTGACACAGATGACTTCACAATTTCTACCATTCAATCAATGCAATTCGCCTGTGAAGAGATTTTTATGAAAAACATGACCTATTGGAAACCAAATGTAGAGAACAACGGAGCTCTAGAGCCTCCTTCTGATCTAAAAAATGAAATGTGCCCTGGGCTATGTTCCGGCAATGGTGTATGTTTGAATGCAACATGCAAATGCAACGATCCATACATTGGCGATGATTGTTCCATTAATAAGAATATCCCTCCTCAAATTGAATCTGTGGGGATGAACGGATTGTGTGATGTCCAAAATCGTAGCAACTGCCATATTGTGAAGATTAGAGGCAGTGGATTTTTAGACAACGAGAAGTTGGGATGCCGCATCACAAAATTAAGGGTTTGTTCAGCTTCTTTATATTCAGACAGTATTCAAATTCAATTTCGGTTTCAAGTGCTACCTAGCTGACGTATGATTGTTATTACATTTAGTTCATACGTTTTGTGTCGATCACAACTTGTTCCTTATTTCGGTAATTTCATACTTAATATATATTGTATTTTTATCTGATGACTTTCTAATATTTGCTAGTTGTGTTCTTTTAGCATTTTCAAACTTTCAAGAAGCTCAGCTACTTCATGCACACTTAATGCACACTCAGAACACTCTCAAAACACACTCAACACGCACTCACACACACACACACACACACACAAACACACACACACACACACACACACACACACACACGCACGCACAAACACACACACAAACACACACATAAACACACACATAAACACACACACAAACATACACACGCACACGTATATATTGTTCTTCGTTTTCATTATTTCCTTATACTTATATAATTGTCATTTAATATATTTGTTTTTATCTCTAGATTTCAGAAAAATCCTTTAATATGACAAATTTAAGAAGAATGTGTAACGCCAGCCTTTTAAGCTTTAAAGAGATTGCTTGTGATATTGGCAACCATTCTGTTGCAACTAACCAATCAGATAGATCTCCAAGCGATGGCTATATGATCGAAGTAACCAACGACGGTCTCAGTTTCTCTCAAGCTCAAGCAGTATACCTAATCTATGATTCAACATGCATGGAGTGCAACGGAACAGACCCTGCCTGTAAGCAAAAGGTAAGTATTCGGGATTAATAGTGTCGTCTATGTAAAGTGATGACATAGAAGAGGTAGGGCAGACAAATTCTTTGTTCCTGTTGCAAAGTGCACATTCGGATGGTTTATGTTTTCGATGGGAGCTTGTATGTGCTGCCAAACGTGGTTAATTGATAGGACGGCAAAGAAATGCTTACTTCTGTAATAGAGTGAATGTGTCAATATCTGTTAAACAAGTTCATCCTTGTTTACTGTATACCCTACTATGCATGGATTAACAGTGATCTCAGAAGGTTGGATAAGGAGGACAACTGCTGCTGTTGTCCATTTCTAAGAGGGCGGATGGAGCAATAACTCTCCCACTTATGTGCATAAATTCCTTCCGATAATCATTCTTCCATGAGAGATACAGTTCTTATCCATTATCAGTAGACAAATAATGAGACAGTATATATTTTTAACTATTTGTAACTTTGTACGATTTCATATATATAAGTTAATCCTGTGATTTTCCAAACTCAGCGTTTACAGATAGCATATCTAGCTGGATCTTTCTACATTTTCACCGTATATGGCAGATGGTCCTATGTTTCAGACTGCCCTTCAAAGAAAGCCTCCCCTGTCCTTACACCTATTCAGGCATCCGTATTGAGTGTTAAGCATCAATACTATTACAGTTAAGCTTACTCTTAGCCGAGGGGCAAATCACTCAAAAAAATCTCGTACACGTCGCTGAAAAATCTATAAAAATCTCTAAAAAATCTGAAAAATCTTGGAAAATCTTAAAAGTCTCAAAAATCTTTAAAAATCTTTAAAATCTATAGAAAATCTCAAAATCTTTTAAAAAATCTCATAAATCTGTGAAAAATCTCAAAATCTTTAAAAAAATCTTCAATCATTTTCCTTGAGTGACTCCTGATGTGACTCTGCCTAGTTCGCTGCCATATTGCACTCTTTGCACGCTGTGTCCCAGTGGCTTCCAGGTCATTTTAGTTGCGTTCCACAGTATCTCGTGGTTGGAATCTTAGTGGCATAAACTTCCAGAACACGAAAGTGCTCGAAAAAGCCGAAGAAGCCACTGGTTGTTGTAATCAAGAGGACATTTTAACTTATCAAGACTATTGATTCTTTGTTATTTAACTGTGAAAATCGCTTGACTGCATATTTGCCCGTCATGAGTACCAACGGTGAGTTTGTTTAATTCTGCTATAACTGTTGTGACAAGTCTCTTCATCTTTTTAATTAAGGTTTATAAAACAAATCATCTTGATCGAAAGAAAATCTTTTAACTCTAGGGAACTCTGCTTCCATAAAGTTTCTGCATGCATGGCAAGAATCTGGGTGATTTCAGTAAATTTTCTATAAATACGACTTCCTAGTTCTTTTTGTTAAAACTCTACCTATGTATTTCCAAATATTTTTCCATGGAGATTCAAATCCCTCCTTTTCGCCCTTTTATTTTTGAAGCATTTTACCAACAATTCCACTGATTGGAATTTTTCCTGTAAAATTGGTCATTGCAAAGGCAGAACAAAGGAAATATCGTTGTCTGATGGCTGCCAAAGGGCATGCCAAGGGAGGGATGTCCAGAAAGACTTTGCGAAAAATTCAATTCACACCTATTCTCTGTAATGTTGAAAGTTTTCCCTCTTGTACCTTTTCTTGACAGGAAGACTAGGGATAATGATAGGATTGACTCACTGTTATTGGCACTGAAAAAGTTAGAATATACTGTGTTACATTATAATGAATAAGGACAGCCAGTGCAATGAAATTGCATTCTGCATTTAGGTTCTGACACTGATGCTCCTGATGAAAATGACACCATTCCGAATCATCTGTGGAAACTTCTGCCTGATACTGCAATGTACTTGCGCAATATTATGGAATTCGCAGGGTATACAACTAGGGATGCAGTTTTGCGACTCAGGGATGCAAAAGAACTAAGAAAAATGTTCGAGTTTGCAATAGACATGTCTGATATAATTGAAGACAAGCAGAACTATTTTGGAATATTTGCAAAAAAACCAGAAAAAGTTCGTGTTTTGCCAGGTTTTGAGGCTGTATTCAAGGATTTTTTGCATGCTGTGGCAGCCAGTAAGCAGCCAGCAAGAGCAGAAGTAATACCTCAGGCCATAGCTTTGAAGAGAAAAAAGCCTAGCACAATTCCTGTCACTTGCGAGACACTGGTAGATCAAATGCTGCAATGGTGCGAGAAAAAAGGTCATGATGGGCATGGAAAGGTTAGGATTGAAAAATCTCCTCCGAATAAATATTGTTTCACTTGTATTTGTAGTGAAAAAATTGTTCTGACTGTAACCAGAAATGGGGTATCATTATCAAACGTATAAAGGCATATCAAAGACGTTTGTTGGATGGCAGAGAAATCACCTAATCCAGAAAGACCTGTTGCGATTTAAAGGGTTCTCAGAGAAAGACTCAGTTAATGGCAACGTCTTTATTTCATCTCAAACAACTACAACTAACTAAAAAGTGTAACAACGTTTGTTAAGAAGCTTCTGTTGGCTGCATTCCAATATATATATAAAGGGTTGCCGCTATGCCAATCACAACACCATCCCCCCATTAAATCTAGTGGGTTACGAAGTCTCCAAACCGCAAAGGGGGGTTTATATTTTGCCTCAATCTAGGTGGTCGATGTAGAGGGCCGGTTTGATTTTCTGGTACTTCCTCCCTGGGCATGGTGGTGAGCTCTATTTCCTCTGCTTCCCGGACTGGACAATGTGGTTCCCCCTTGTTGAATGGGATTGTGCAAGATTTTACCTGATTGTGGTGCACCACGATGTCTTTCCCTGCTTTAGAACGCAATTTGTAGTTGACACCTTGATGAGAAATAATTTTATATGGCCCAATCCACCTCCCCCCAAATTTCCAAGCCTTAGGGCGACGCAACCATACAGATTGGCCAGGGAGCAAAGGAGTCCAGTTACTATTCTTTACATTACCTGGCTGGCTATACTTTTGTCTACTGCGAGCTAAATTCTCTCTAGCTACATCTGCGACTGACTGCAAATTACGACGGATCAAGGCAGCATATTCGTGTTGACTGCAAGGGTTTTTTAAGGGTAACCCCAGATCTAGCTCCAGTGGGGTTCTAGCAAGACGACCAAAAACCATTTCGTAGGGACTATAACCGGTTGACGCGTGAGTGCTAGTATTGTAGGCATAGGCAACTAGATCCACCCAACAGTCCCAGTCATGTTGGTGTTTCGAGACGTAGCTGGTAAGCATGTCCTGCAAAGTACGATTTTGCCGTTCAACAAGACCATCGCACTGAGGGTGGTATGCTGATGTGCGAGATTTATGTACGCCCATTAGGCAGCATATTTCATGCATCAAATTGCTTTCGAAATTTCTGCCCTGATCGGAGTGGATAACGGTAGGTGGCCCAAATCTACTGAAAACTTTTGACACTAGGATTTCAGCAACAGTCCTAGCTTTTTGGTCTTTGGTAGGAAACACCTCACACCATTTGGTGAAATGATCCATAATAACCAGCAAATGTTTGTTCCCTTGTGTGGTTTCAGGCAAGGGGCCCATATAGTCCATTGCCCAAAATATAAATGGCTCATTAACGGTAATAGATTGCAAGGGAGCCTTTATGTGGTTAGGATCCAGTTTAATTTGTGCACAGACCTGACAATTTTTGACGAAATCTTGTAACTGAGTAGTCATATGCGGCCAAAAGTACCGCTCTTTAGCCTTAAGAAGAGTGCGTTTGAGTCCTAAATGACCAGAAAAAGGACTACAATGAAGGCCTTGCATGACCGATTGGACCAAGTGGCCAGGTATGACAAATGAATAGCGTGGCAAGGAATGATTAGCAGAAAGGTTTTTGACAAGAAGTCCATTAACTAGATAAAGATCATCCCAACAATGCCAAAATACGCGCAAGGATGGTGTGCCAGCCCATACAAAATACGGGGGCTTGGGCATATCAGCTAGTTTTAACTCCATAATGGTGGATATGTATGGATCATCTTGTTGGGCTTGTTGTAAATTGTAGCCTGGAGTCATGGTAGTGGCATAAGTAGCTAAGAGTGAAATAGGGGGGTCAGAGGAAACTGGGGGACAACTAGATGTTGGCAATGGCATGCGAGATAAAGCATCAGCGTTTTGGTTAGCGGTACCAGGGCGATGCTTAACAACAAAAGAGAATTCCTGAAGGGCCATAACCCACCTAGCAAGCCGTCCCTTTGGCTCTACAGAGTGGAGCCACTGTAAGGCGCTATGATCAGTAATCAAGGTGAATTCTCTTCCCAGTAGATATACACGATAATGATCAATGGCAAAGATGATGGCTAAAGCTTCTTTTTCAGTGGTAGAATAGCATTTCTCACGGTCTAAAAGTGAACGACTAGCATACGATATCACGTGTTCTCGACCAGAGTTATCTAATTGAGTTAGTACAGCACCCAGTCCCTTATCAGAGGCATCCGTCTGCAAGAAAAAGCGTTTGTCAAATTGAGGATAAGCGAGAATGGGTGCGCTACAAAGTAAGGATTTAAGTTGCAGAAAGGCTTGCTCCTGCAAGTCAGTCCAGGAAAAAGAGGAACCTTTCTTGGTAAGCTGCACAAGAGGGGCAGACAGGACTGCAAAGTTGGGTATAAAATTACGGTAGTACCCTGCTAAACCTAAGAATGACCGTACTTGTTGCACATTGGTGGGAGGAGCGAGAGCAGAAACAGCTTCAATTTTGTGGGGATCCGTGTGAATCCCAGCAGATGAAACGACATGGCCTAAATACGTGACTCTATCAGCGCCAAAACAACATTTAGAGGCTTTAACACGAAGGTTATGTTGCTGAAGACGACCTAAAACTAACTCAAGCCTTTCACAGTGCTGCTGTAAATTTATGGATGGAATTATTATGTCGTCAAAATAACACAAACACGTATCATACTTAAGGCCAGACAGTACAATTTGAATAGCCCTTTGGAAAGTGGCACAACCATTAGACACACCAAATGGCATTCTCAGAAATTCCCATAACCCCTCAGGAGTAATAAAGGCTGTTTTTTCACGATCTTCAGGTGACATAGCTATCTGCCAATAACCAGATCTAAGATCTAGAGTACTGAACATGGTCGATCCCTGGAGAGAATCTAAAAGGTCATCAATTCTAGGGAGGGGGTGAGCATCCCGTTTCGTCACAGCGTTTAATTTACGGTAGTCCACACAAAAACGAAAGTTACCGTCTTTCTTCTTTACTAAAACTATGGGGGAGGCCCATGGAGAAGTACTTTGTTGGATAACCCCCTGTTCCAACATGTCAGAAATCTGTCTGTTGACTTCATCTCTATAAGCGTATGGGAATCGCCTCGGGTATTGCCGTATGGGGTCAGTATTACCAGTATTGATTGTGTGAGTTATCACGTCAGTATAGCCAAGACTTTCGTCAAATACATTTGCGTACTTTAGGAGCGTATTTAAAATGACCTGACGATCATGGTCATTCAACGAGGGACTGATAACCGCTTTCAGCTCTTCAATAAGACTAACTTTATTGGCAGGCTGGCAAGAAAATGCTTTAGCATAATTAGGTAGGGGAGTGCCCTGTGTATCCACAGAAGACAGGGTATCAAGGAGAGGGCAATACTCACCTATGCGCTGTCCAGCCTGTAAAGTAATATCACAATTAGATGTGTTCATGATTCTAAGAGCTACCTGTCTACCTACGGCCTGGTTGACAGAATACGCTACTAAGAGATGGCTTGGCAACGAGTCATGCTGGATAGGTGCTATCATGCCTAGCTGATCTTTGGCACTTTTAGGAACGTGTACTAAAACAAAAGCTTCGGTTCTACCTGGCAAACAAACACTATTCACTAAAGTAATAGGAACAGGACTCCTCGAAGGGCATTGGGAAAACACATCGGAATTACTAACGACGCTATCGGTAAGAGGACGAGGGGGAGAAAGGGAGGTGGGGGCCTCATCTCTAGGGGTAATGAGGGTCTTCCCATGGCGACCTACTAAGTAATAAGTGCCAGTGCGCTCTCTAGTTAGTGCCAACCCATTGGAGGTTAGAAAGTCCCACCCAAGAACACACTCCAAGGGGGAAAATAATTTTTCGGAAATTAAGAACTTACCGGTATAAACATCGCCATTACCAGGAAAGGTAAGAGAAGCCTGCACAATCCCATCAACCGGCAAAGGCAGGCCATTTATTCCAACGCAGTGCTGAACTGTGTTTTGAATAAGTGGCCGAGGCCGCAATTTGTTAAATGTGTCTCGAGATAGAAACGAGACCATAGACCCGGTATCAATTAAGGCGGGAAAGGTTAAATCCCCGAAAAGGCAAGAAACGAGTGGCTGGTTGGGGGCTTGAAACGAAGCCGTGCATGACCCAGCAGAGAAAATACAGGGGTGACCTTCAACCCAGCCCTCTATTGAGGCACCCCTTTGAAGTTTAAAGACTTACCAGACATCGATGAGCCTTGTGAGGAACAGACATAGTTGTTGGCGCATTGGTGTTGTTCATGGCCCCAGCCCGCACAGAGGGCACATTGTAAAGTATAGGGGCAGGAATTCACAAAATGCCCAAGCCCATTACAATTAAAGCAGCGACGGGCTTGGTTGTTCCGTGATCTTGTATTTTGACGTGTCTGGGGGTGAAATCCATCTGGTGCACTGTTCTGCATACGTGGAGCGGTAAAACGGCGCGTGAAAGGTTGGTGGGGCGGCTGAGGAGTAGGGGCAGACATCGCGGCTTCAAGGTGCTTATGGCGGTCTGTCAAAGCAGTAACTGCGGCAGTAAGTTGCGTCACAGTGTCTTGAAGGCTGTGAAATTTGCTTGCCATCTTTTCGTCATCAACTCCAGCGGCCGGTTTGACGGCAAAGGTCAAAGTGGGGATATCTGCTTGACGAATAGCCCGAAAACGTTTTGCGAAGTTCTCCATTTCCGCCAATGACGGCGTTGGATTGGCTTCTAAGAGTTTCAACCGTATGCCTTCGGGCAAACCACGCATAAATTGCCTGCTTAATAGGGCCTCTCGTGCAGCATCGCTGAGGGAAGGATCGGCTTTTGAAAGTAAGTCCTTCAAATTCCATAAAAATATAGTGGGGTCCTCGTCTGGCCGGAGAAGGCGATGTTCAAATGTCGCAAAATTTCGTTCGCGATCAACAGCAGGGCAAAAGGAGGCCAGCAATTGTTCTTTCAAATTCCGATACGAGCCTTTCACCTCGTCGGGCAAAGCATGGAAATAGGCGGCAGCAGGCCCCCTTAGAAAGGCTGGTAGAACTTGTAACTGCTTCTCCTCATTCCAAGCATTGGCAGTAGAGCAGCATTCGAATTGGCGAAACCAGGAAACAATATCGCCTGAATCAAACTTCTCAGGTTGAATTGAAAAAGTTGCCATTCTGGGTACACTTCTCTGTTACCTCTGTCACCAATGTTGCGATTTAAAGGGTTCTCAGAGAAAGACTCAGTTAATGGCAACGTCTTTATTTCATCTCAAACAACTACAACTAACTAAAAAGTGTAACAACGTTTGTTAAGAAGCTTCTGTTGGCTGCATTCCAATATATATATAAAGGGTTGCCGCTATGCCAATCACAACAGACCAAAGAAGTCTTCAACTATTCAAAAGTTCTTTCCACCAAAAGCTAATTCCAATAATGGAAAGCCAGTCTTCCACGCCAACAATCCTCGCAACAATCAGTCTTCAACACAAGGAACTATGCTATCTGCTTCTAATTTTGAGACAAGCATTCCTCTCGCTTCTGCCTCTTCGTCATCCGCATCTGATTTGTCCAGTTTCGAGGTTACTGTGGATATGTCTGACAATGTTTCGGACAATATTTCTGATTATGAAAGTTCAAAAAACTAAGTGATGCCCGCTGGAATTCTCGAAGATATCGTCTTCAGCGGGCATTTATAAAGACAGGCTTACAGCCAGGACAATTTCATATCACAGATTTCTTTGATGTTTCAAAAATTTCGCAATTGATTGACAGCAGTATCAATCTTAAGAAGCATGTAAATGCCAGCCTGGGTCGAGAAGAGAGCTTTTGTTCAACACCAATACTGAATGCTCTGATGAAAAACGCCCAAAGTAATGCAAGGGGAGCTAAAAATGCGAACAGGCATGGTGCTGTGATGAAAGAATTTGCATCTTCTCTGTTTTGCATTGTCGGACGGTCAAGGTATGAATTCATCAAAAGTAATTTTGGCGATGCTATACCATCGCTTTCGACAGTGAACAGGGTGCTTTCAATGCATAGGAACATGAAAGAAGGCCATTTTTATTTCAATGACCTAAAGGAGCACCTTTTAAAATGGAAATGTCCATTATTTGTTCATATCCATGTAGATGATACACGAACCCTCAATCATGTTGAATATGACCAATTGACTGACCGATTTGTAGGCTTTTGTCTTCCTACCAAGGATGGCATTCCTGATTCTGACGCTTTTGTATTTCATTCTTTTGAAGAAATTAAAGCAGCTTTTGAAGTCAACAAGATTTCAAAGTATGCTCATGTTATGGTTGCAAGGCCCATTAGTTATAGTCCTGCATTTGTCTTTTTCATTTGCGGTACAGATAGTTCATATAACTATATGGATGTGCTGAGCAGATTTCGATATGTCACAGCAGAATTAATGAAAATTGGTGTTACCGTTCTTAGTTTTGGTGCTGATGGAGCTGGACCTTTTCTAAAAGCCATGATAAATGGGAGTCAGCTTTTCTCAAAGTCTGTTCACAAAACTATCCCGTCCAATTGGAGTTTCTACATGATGCCAAATCTGATGCCAAGCAGTTTGTTTGCACAAGATGTTATTCATCTTTTAGCAAAGATGAGAACTCGCCTTCTATTACCATCAAATATACTTGTAATAGGAGATGCAAATGCATGCGCCGCTCATCCAAAATTTGTACTTAGCGACTTCCCGAAAGAACAGCATGGACTGTCTGCAAGGTGCTTGGATGTTAAAGACAAGCAAAACTATAGCTCTAAAGAAACGATTCTTGGAGAAGGTGTACTTGATTGCCTGGAGAAGCTTGATAGCAAACTAAGCACCAAGGGAACTAGAGAATATCTCGAAATTATGAGAAATATCCGTGACAGCTTTCTAAACAAATCTTTGAGACCTCAAAAGCGTCTATATTTAGCGTGGAAAAGCCTCTTTCAGCTAAGAATTTGGAGAGTCTGGCTTAATACCAACAACTACAAAGAAGAAGATCATTTCATTACCAGCAATGCGTACATATGCATGGAACTAAACTGCCATTTCCTTTTAAATACTATGATTAATGTGAAGAACGGTATTTTTCCCCCAGAAGCACTTCGTTTTTGGTTATGTGGTTCACAAGCATGTGAAGAAACCTTTCGAATTCTCCGAGCAATGAGTCCAATGTTCTCAACCATCGTGAACTTTACGGTGAAAGGTATTATCCAGAGAGTTCACCGATTGAACTATCTTTCTCTCATAGAGTGTTCAGAAGTAATTGCATTTCCTCGTGTAAAGCGTCGATTGCTTCAGTGCAAAGAAGAAAGCGAAGAAACCCTAATGGTTCCAGAAACATGCTTTTATGATATCATAACAGCAGCCAAAGAAGATGCCATTGCATGCATGAAATCATTAGGAATCCTTTTAGATTCGTACGATGATAAGCATCTTATTTGTTCGGAGATAACAGCTAATGAGGCCACTGTAAATGATGGAGAAGGTGAAGAGCCAGGAGATGGCAGCACAAAGAACCAGATGGACATGACGCAAGACGAATCTGTTATTATCAGGGAAGACTTAAGTAATTTACAATTACAGAAAATTTCACCTTATGGGCTTCCCATGTATGATGAATTAGATACGACTCATACAAAGGATGGGAGAACATACAAGTTCATGAAAAAAGATGCTTGTTCACCTTTTGCTATTTATTGTGGAAAGTATATCAGAAAAACAACGGCAGTTTATCTCCTACAGGAGAAGGAACAACTTTCTAATGATCGACTGTTAAGAGTTCGTGCTAAAAATGCAGATCATTTATACTCTGTTGATTCAAAGCGTATTAGTACAAGTAACACTGTAAGAGCCGGTGACTTGTGTGCATTCAGACGAATTGATGATAACAACAAGTTTCTTTTAGGAAGAGTGGTTCAGTTTTCATATTTGCATGGCAATAAATGGCAACGCCAATACAGCAGCAATTTTGTTGACTTAACGAAAGATAGCATAAAGAATATCGGTGCCTTGTGCAACTGGTACAAATATACGTCCTTTGATAAAATCAAGGTTTTCTTCGAGCCATTGAGTATCTACACAGCTGGATATATCACTTTTGAAAACTACCATTGCACTGTATCCGATACTGCTCTTTCTGCTGACGACACTTGTTCATTTACGGTTCTTATCAAAGACATGGAAAACGTTCCTACTGATTGGGACAAATCCTTTTTTCTTCGGGATGACTGAGTACTACTTCTCTGTAAAAGTTGTGTTTTAGTTTTCTAGTCGTTAGATTAGCTGCTTTGTCACATCTTACACCGCAATACATAAAAATGAGTATTTGAAAGATTTGAAAATTACTTTTTACGATAAAAAGTCCTTAAAAAATCTTCAAAACATCTTTAAAATCTCAAAAATCTTCTGAAAATCTCAAAAATCTGTAAAAAATTGGAAAAAATCTAAGAATCTCCATAAAATCTCAAAAATCTCAAAAAATCTTTAAAATCTTTAAAGTCTTTGAAATATTTAAAAAAATCTTTAAAATCTTGGCAAAAACTGAAAATCTCAAAAATCTCGTACACTTTTTCCCGAGTGATATGCCCCTCGCTCTTAGCCAGCTGTCGCTGTATAACTGGGGCTTGATTGCAAGCAAACTGGCATACTTTCCGAACTTTTTAGACTGTTTTCTTGTGGAGATATCACAAGACAACATTTATAATACTTTGCTGGAATACAGTACATTTTCTGTACTTTGTGTGAATAGTTGTGTATTCAAATTAAGCTAATTATGATGCATGCAAAATATGATAGTCAGTCTTCTTCGTAATAGCTCCTTTGAATTTCAAGTATACTTTGCGAATTCATTACCATTAAGTAATCTTCTCCTGTGACAGGTTCTATTCCTGGGATGTATGCTCTTGGTATTAAAAGCAAGATCCTTAAGCCTGCTTCACACATGACGTAGGGTAATTCGGGGCAAAATGAGACACGGGGCAAAATCGCATGAGAATCTGGACTCGGGAATATAATGTTTCAAATGAAACTCATTTCTATTTGACGGGGAAGTCCACGACATCGGAAATAGCTTATGAAAGATGCTCACAATTGTCGTAAACACGTAAGAAGCAGGATGTTCGCCGACTTCACTGGTTCCTACAACAAGTGTGAACCAGGCTTCAGGGCTGACTGTTGCAACAAAGAGCTCTTGTATCAACGAGCAACCAGCCTTAATTAGAAATGCTAGATCTTCAAAGTCTGTTTCTGATCTGAAACTGTTATAAAAATGTTTAGGGAGATTAAGTTGTTGAGCATTAGATCACATAGTTTATAGCTTCTATAATGTCCCTCGCTATACTTAATGGTAACTCCCTGACATCTCTATATCTATGTAAACTTAAATGTACACGGTTTCTCGTCGTTTACAAAGTGCAAACTCCCTGACATCTTTATACCTATGTAAACTTAAATGTACACGGTTTCTCGTCGTTTACAAAGTGCAAACTCCCTGACATCTCTATATCTATGTAAACTTAAATGTACACGTTTTCTCGTCGTTTACAAAGTGCAAACTCCTAGTCACTCTCTCTAGGCAAAAACCTGCATCATATCTGGAAAATGCCATCGAGAAGGAGAATCGACTGGCAGTGTTGAATGTGATCCCAAGACAACAAGTTCCACATCAACAAATACGCAGACAAACACACAGCCACCAAATTCCGGCCAAATTATAGGTAAGCTAATGCTTGATTTGCTTATTTATCAATAATTTCATTCTTTCTCTCGATTTCCTCCTGACAGCCAATACAGACTCTACGTAGATATGAGGTATGGTACATTTTGCTAATTTTTCCATGTTCTTAAAATTGATCTCACGCATACTAGACCTCGTTTTGCCTTTTTCCAGGTAATCTGACACTCACAGCCTCATTGGCTGGATCTTTTGCTGGTTTAGCACTAATTTTGGCCATCATATCATTGGTGGTGATTAGACGTAAACAGAAGGAAGATAAGGCAAAATCAGAAATGGAGAGTGAAGCTGCAGGAGCATTGGAGTTGGGAAAAGTTAATTTGAGTTTATTTGGTGATTATGAAGAACTAGAAGATGACCGACAATGTGATGATATAAAAGAGGTTCTGAAGAAGAGTTCAAGTCATGAAGAAATCATTTCGATTGAAGTTAATAGACGCAATGCAAAGGAAGATGTATTTCAATGTCTATCAAAACATGCGAAAGCAGGTAAGTCAGAATGTAAGTCAAGTAAAAATTGCAAGGAAGAAGATAAAGAAGAGCGCTATGTTAAAGTCTTTGGTACTGGGTTGCAAAGAGAGGATGAGGAGGAGCCAGTGGTGAAAAATGCCGAGATTGTAGTTCAGAATTACCTGGCAGATGGCGATTGTGCAGAAGTGAACGCAAAGAAGCCGGTTGACATCATGGAATCGAATGAAGATGGCACTTGTGGATCTGAGGAGGTTGCAATGAATGATGATGGGGCAGAAGAGATGCATAAGTGCCCCTCATCTGTGGGCTTGACTGTTGAAGATGTAAAGCCAGATCCAGGTGTTGAATCGAAATCATTGAATGAGAGTCCCGTTGGTAAAGAAGATTTCAATGCTGGTATCAGCAATCTCTGTTATGAAGAAAGTTTCGTAAACCACGAATCGAGAGCTTAAGAGACCTACTCTGCCTACTAACACAGACACATTAATACGAATTTGAGTTGTTGGTTTGCATTATAACTAATGTTTCATGGTGTATATACAGTTAAATCCCGTTAAGTCGTACACTTGATAAGTCAGACTTTCGTGTAGTCGGTCTGACTTTCATACTCCTTGGATTTACCCACCAGAATCAGGCCAAAATACTTTGTTTAAGTCGTATCACGGATAGGTCGGACTTTCGCTTAGTCGTACCGGTTCTATATATCCCCTCAGCTAAAAAATATTTTGTTTCATTCGGATTACCTATTCATGTTTCCGAAATACAATTTTAATGTTCTATGGTTTGAAAGTTTTGTTAAAAATAAAGATGCTAAAGATTTGTCTGAGTCAAATGCTCTATTCCATTTGAATTGTGCTTTTTGATTGAGGTGTTTTATTGATTTTTTAACTTGTCCTCGAGTGGCATAGGAAAGTCTAAGCTGCACACGCGAACAATAACAGAAAAGCATGACATATTTAAAAAGCAGTTAGCAAAGGAGGACCGTGTGATTGCAATCTCACGGAAACATCGATTTCCAAATCAGACGTTGTTTGGATGGATTCAAGGAAAATCTATGATTTATTATGAATTAGAGGAAACGAACAGGATTTAACTAGCTATTGACTTAACTTTTCCATGTTCACAAGAAGTGAAGAAATTGGGGCAATCACTTTGAAAGGTATCCTTCTTAATTAAAATGGAGCGTAATCGCTCCATGAAACATATGAAAATTGTAAACTTTTCAAAAAGATGCGGGAAAGATAGTTATTTTGAAATCCCTGAATATGGTCTACAGGAATATGATGTTGTGTTTCATATGTATCAACACTCTGAGTCAACACTTTGAAGATGACTCAGCATAATCTTGCTAACTCAGATTTTTTCTTGCCTTTTCCTCAAAAATCTCACTAAGTGAGAGATTCGGTTAACTAGGGTATTTGCTAACTCAGACCAATTCCCGATCTGCCCTGAGAGTACGACTAAACGGGAGTCTACTGTTGTTATGTTGTAATCATCGCACGTAGCTAACAGTAAGATCACAATACAACAGATCCAAGAAGATGCTGATGCACAGGTCGTTGATTCCTACTCGTATACCTACTGCAACACATCGTGTAATCTGCTTTATTATTACTATTACTATGCAAACAGTACTGTGATGATACAATTGGGCCTAATGCACTCGCTCACCATGATCAATGTAGAAAAACAACGCCACATGGACCAATGAAGTGAAAGTTACAATACTCTGACGATGTGTCCATCTTGCGTGGCCACGTATTTAACGTTAATAACAATCATCCTATTTCTCCCAACGTGTACTTGTTTGCGATCGATTGGGAATATTTACCAAAGTTGGACTTATCTCTGCTTTTTCCATCTCGGCGGGGATATGGGCGACATCACGAAATCAACGTTCCAATATTATTGTATGCGTTATTGTCATATCGCTAATCCGAAGACTGGTTGGTTTGTGTGTGTCACTTAGGACGATATGGAAACCGGGCTCTAAAGAGAAGACAGACAATTGACCATAGTTGTTGTTCTTTTCGACATGCCTTGATCAAGGGACGTAGTGATTCTCTCTTTAAGTTCTTCTGTTTGACATGTTGTATTTATCTGTCATTCAACCATATGCGTCATTTATTCAAACTGGTAATTAACTTTTGTGTATTTTGACTTTTGATAACCTTTCAAGCAAATATATCAAACATCTTACATTGGAAACTTAGTCGCTCTTTGAAACGCCACTTCTGCTACAAATCAGTTCCGATAAATTTCAGTTTCGACTGCTGTCATTGCTCCAATTTCTAATTTTTTATGGGCTTTTTTGTATAAAATTCAATAGTTTTTATTTTACAGTAAAGCAATCTCTCCTTCTAATTTTGTCATGCATGTGTTTTTTGGCCTGTCAATCCTTGGCTTTTGTATTGTATTTGGTACTGTTTCCTGTGTTCTTTGTGCAAGTTTTTAATTTTTTTGACTTCATAAATTGTTTGTACACTAAATAACCCATTAGCATGTAGCCACAATAAGCTATTTATGCTATATAAGAATGAATATAAAGATATATAAGAAAGCCTTTTTAACGTGGAGCTGTTTTTCCAGGGGGGCCTTGTTAGTTTAAGTCTTGCTCTGCAAATACTTTTCAGTTACCTTTTAAAAATCTTTTACGTCGATAACTCACATATTTTTTATAGGAGTACTATTCCAGTCCTTCAAAGCTGAGTATTAGAAGCTCTCTTTATGATACTTACTCCTCTGCTTTAGGATCTGGATGTACGATAGGACCAAGAGAACAAGGGGTTTTCTTGTCTTCAGTTTGCTCTTCTAGATGTATCCCTTTCCCGAGTATCATATGCTTTTACGTTGTTGCTTGATTTCGTTCTCGATTAAATCTGGACGAAATCTAGATGGATTATGCTGTTTGATGATCAGCTTGTTTAACTTAACAATTGCAATAGAATCATGTGTCGTTCGACAAATACCTTTTGCAGCTGTGCAATCTATCCTTGTTGCTTGTTAGACATGGCATCTCTAGATTCAAAGCTATGTTTGGTCTGTCAACTTACAGTTCTACTGAAGTCACACTTTTTGAATACTATGGCAAATGACAAGTGCCGTGAACAACTGAAACTATTCATTATGTTAATGAGGTTGACGAACACCACTACAGAACAAGATGTGTGTGTATCGGTCTACCAGAAGGAGCAATGATGCTTCTCTTGCATCCATCGTCATTTGAATGTACCCTAGTCTTTATCAGCTAGATTTGCTAGGATGTAGTATCCATGGCAACACTCTATCACTCGATCGGTCTCCATGGGGATGCTTGTCGCAACAACATAACAGTTTCATTTTATACGTAACATAATCAAGCACGGGCTATTGACTGCCGAAAATGACCAACTTTTTCATTTGGTCAACTTTGTTTTCCATAACACAAGGAAGCAATGTTAACATTTACTCAAACTCTCCAATACACGCTAGATTTTCTTCTGCATGATTAACTTCTACTACCTCTCAGCATGGCCTGTAGTCTTCCTCTGTTTCTTTCCGTAAACTGGGCCCATTGGCAGTCTTTCTTCTAAGTATATTTTCTTCCCTCAACTAGCGCCCGATGAAAGTCAGTTTTCTTGCATCCAGAATACTCACGACTTTGCTCTCGCGGTTGAACCTCTTTAGTACTTCTTCACAGGTCTTGTTCCGTCTCCAACTAATTCTTCAAACTCATCGGTACCACCATAGGACGCGAAAAGGAACGAAATTACTTGCCTCATTGGAAAAGCTATTCAAATATTCCAATCTACCCAAATTTAGATGTCGCACTTGAATCATTAAATACTGATACATTTCCTTTCATATCATATCTCTTGATTAATTATTTCAGAGAGATTCTCTTTTCATTGAGCAACGAATTTGAGATTGGATTTGTAAGCACATCTAAAGCCTAGAACCTAAATGTCAAAGGTGCATTTTGCTTGTCATAGTAAAATGTCTGTACTGAGCTGTAGTTGGTACATGCTCTGAGTAATATCCAAATATCTGTATTTACACTCAGGGACATAATAATCGCGGAAACTTCAGGTACTTGCCCTCAGTATCAGGAATACTTGAAACTACCTTATATACCAACACTGATATTTTTGCTATTTGGGGCTGCTGTTGTTGTCGCTGTACTGTTGTTGTTGTTCAAACGGTTAGTTTACAATACATGAATCAAAAGAGTAAACGTTTTGCACGGCCCTTTCAATGCAACTGCAGCAATGAACATTAGCATCTTAAACAACCAGTTTCAGTGACCATGAATGTATGTTTATACCATGGCTGAATACATCGGTTTGATTTCGAACAGTCGATTCCATCTGATTGATGTTGATGGTGGAAACTCCAGTTTGAGAACGAGCTTCAGAGATAGACTGACGAATAGAAGGATAGACGTTTTAGCTCCGTCCAAGCATCATCATGAGTATGAATGATAAAAGAAAATTACCTGGGATTATTTAGAATATCTAGAGGGAATTTAAGATATCGAAAACGAAGATTATTGACCAGACGGATGAAAGAGCACCTATTAGAAAGTCGGGTTGCTGGAAATATGCAGAGAAATATGTACCCATATACGGACGATCTGAATGACCAGGACAGGCACCTGTTTGAATTGTCACCTATAGCATCATCAAAATTCTACCACCATCAATATTAATTAGTGCTAAAATATTTGTCACAGCCAATTATTAACCCCACATAATAATCTTCAACTCCTTTCACGTTCACACGTGACTTCAACTTTGTTATGTAAAACAGATTGGATTCTCGGACGCATTCAGTGTAGCCTTGACACTTGATCTCGGTGAAGCTTTCTGGGAAGTTATCAATTACCCGGAAATTCGTGTTATACATTTTCACATACATCGCATTGGCTGGTGGATGTTCGAAATCTATACCACGTGATATGAGTATAAGACCTTTGTTTACCTAGACACAGTTAGTTGTTGCCGAACGGTAGATGGGAAGGCTGGTCATAGCATTGTACACCATACAGAAAAGCTAGATGAAATATCGTTAAACACCAATACCAGATGGATTGTAGATGGGGATGAAACCAAAATGTCAATTATCGCGAAAATAAAACGTCATAAATTAGCACTCAGGATATTTGTTGTTACTTTTTCAATAGGAATTGTTGTTGCCGTATCGCACAAAACAAGCAGACACTTCGTTGTGGATACCTGCTTGTAGTCCAATCTATCGGTCAGTTTTATATTTGACAGGCAGAGACTGCAGAAATATGAACCACTCCGCAAGTGCAACAATGCATCACCAGCTTTTCGATGCGACTCTCAGCCGAGCGATTGATGCAGTTTATATGACGCTATCATTGGGTGACATCGTGTGCAATTCGCTTATATGTGTACTGTTTTACAAGAACAAAACAATGCGGAAGCCATTTAACATTCTGCTGTTGAATCTCTCGTTGGCCGATATGACATCGGCCTTAACTATACAGCCTTTTATCTGGATAGACTTTACGACATTAGGAGATAAAAGTGCGGCCGGTTTCCAGTGCGCATGCTCAGTAGGATTGCTCTTCTTCATTAGTTCCAGCATCACCAATATCCTTACCCTCACAGCTATTACAGTTGTTCGGTATCTGGGTATTGTTCGAAACTACCAAGGAAGTGTTGTAACATCAGGAACCACAGTAACAAGATGTTGTGTTGTGATGTGGTTGATTGGCACCGTAACCAATATTCCTAATGGCTTGTCATTCCAATACAACAGAACCGATGCAATCTGTTACAGACAGTGGTCCAGAGGAATTAATGGCAATCTTTATTCTATGTTGACAACATTATTTTTCATGATAATTCCCATTTTTACCATGATAACTTGTTATTTAGCCTTGGCTGTTCATGTTTGGAAACGAAGCGTAGGCGCACCCGAACGTAACATCGCAGCAGTAAGGGCCAGGAAAAGTGTTGCAACACTTGTGGGGTTTCTCATACTGGCTTTCATATTATGTTGGAGTCCATTCTTTACAATTTGGATCCTTGGAAGGTCGTTCAATTACTTCCCAAAAGGAATTGAAGGAGAATATGAGAGACAGCGCTGGTTAAGAGTGGGAATGATTTTTGCCGTTCTAAATTCTGTTCTTGACCCTTTCATTTATACATATTCAAGCCCAGAATACAGAAGAGGTATGGCTCAGTTGATTTGTGCTCCTTGGAGAAGCAAAGAGCTGACAAGACCTGGTAGAGCATTTACGGTTAGCAGTGAACTTACACCAAAGATAGAAGCAAATCAAATGTAAATGAAGACTGCAATTCAACACGAAGTAGTAAATATATGGAAATAATTTTATAGGAGTAGTAATTGATTTGATTGTGGTTGTAAATTAAGCAAAGGAAGTTCGCAAACCACAAACGTATAGATGAAGTAATAACTATAGCTCTTCGCCTTATCTCTAGACTCTCCATCTCGTCTTCAAGTGTCCTGTAAATGAATAAAAGTATATGCATATATCAACTTATTTAAATATTTATATGGATATATATATATATAATATAAATGTATAAATGTATAAATCTGTATATGCATATATATATATATAAATACATATATATGATATATATATATATATATATATATATATATATATATTACAGCGTAGCGTTGAATTCCTCAATACAATGCAATAGAAGAAATGGCAAATTAAACTACCACTTCAATGGTAGTTTAATTTGCTGTATTCTTCTATTATTATATAATATATATATATAATGCTATATATATATATATATATATATATATATATATATATATATATATATATATATATATATATATATATATATATATATATATATATATATAATGTAATAATGCTATTGATATGGCAGTTGCTTCTTCAACCAAAGCAACTTCTGTTGCAAATGTCACATGACTAGGCTTTATCATTACAGGAATTTATTGTTTATCACAGCACAAATTTACTGTTTATTACTGTAAAAACCCATTTTATATACAACATATATTAACCTATACAAGTTTGCTATCAATGCATATTAAATCAGGTAAAGCACATAGAAAGGCTGTAACGGAACAATAAAGTTTCGGTAGGGATAAAAATCACCCTCTCTTTAAAACTGTGGTAAACTAGATTGATTCAAAAATGTTGTAAGAACTATTAAAGTTTCTCACACGAATATCAATGTTTTCAACTGCCATTTTATCGAAAACAGGCAAGACATTTTGTGAAAACTAGCTAGTAGGATATGATCCTTCCCCCTCTCCTTCTCTCCCCCTCCCCCATTTCGCCATAGCTAGTGCTGCTTCTGGAGAAGACTCATACTTAAGTCTGTTATACTTACAGGTATTGATGTGTTATTTCTCAACTGTGAAAAAAGAACTCCGAATTTTACTTTGCAACGCCTTGGAACTAAATAAGGCCTGGCTCCAACTGCGCATTTCCTTATATAACCCCTAAAGAAATCATACTGGATCCGCCCCTGCTCTTTCTAGAATAGAAATTAACCTGAGCTAGTAATTTTTTTATGAAAACCAGCAGATTCTTAAGCGTTGAGATTTTTTCACTCGTGGTTTTAACTGATATAGCATTTTCAGTTAAAACTGATTTCTGTATTTTCTGTCTACATGGTTACCTAAGCGCTAATGTGCTACGCAGAATGCTGTTGAAAATTAGTTGTTTGTCGTTGCAAGTAGAACCCCAAACGAACAGTCACGTGTGTAGATCATTTTTTGAATTTCAATAGTGCGAAGTAAGTTGATACTATGACAAGTTTAATTAGCCGAATGTGAAGACCTATCCAGATGACTAAGCCAGGTTTGTTTATGTCTTTATGTTCAGCTTATTAAACATGGCATGGTCTCAATTTACATGGAATTGTTGAAATTCAATAAGTGATCTATGCACTGTGGAAATTCAATAGATTATAATCTGTTTTGGGGGGCTCTCATTCCGTTATCATTTTCCAACAAGTTTTTTAGTTATTTATCAGTAGAAGTTGCAGTCGATATCAGTCGTCTTTGTTTGTTCTACCGATCATTACATTAAACATCTTTGGAATCACATACTTTTCAGAGGGCATTTCCATCCTGTAGAACCACGTTAAGCATATCGGTCGGTCTCACGTAATATTTTTGATTTCCTGCTGTAAGGAAGTAAAATGAACTCCATGATGTCGACAACTAATGCTACCTGGTAGATTGAGGTTGTGTTAAATGAATGCAAAATTAGTACATCTTAAACATGTTTAGTTAGTTTGTTCGGAGTAAGTTGTGCAGGATACCGGGGCTCTTGCACACTGGCCAATGCTCCTATTCAGGGCGGGGCCCACTGGACGGGCCTCAACTCAAAGAGGAGGCAAGCAAAATGCGGCCTACTTTTGTGTGGAGTGGGAGAGGCTTTGAAACAAAATGAACGAAAAATTAGCCAGCTGAAGTTATATCTTCTAAGGAGAAATCATACCCAGAATGATGATTCTTTTGCTCTGCGAATCACACTTTGCTGCAGTTTACGGTATTGATGAAGTAGTGGAATGCAGCCAAACAATAGTTAGCCATTTACCAGGTGACTGACTGACACAGATAGGCCAACAACGAGATGCACGCACATCCCAAATCGACTTCTTCAATAATACGAATTTCCTGATATCAGTGCTTACAAGGTAAGGCGATTTGTTGCCGATTCTTCTCTGTTTGCCGGATATTTAAGCAGTTATTTTCATAACAGTTATTTTCTGCATTGTTTGCTTTTCTCAGAATTGAACATGCGAGTTAAGGTACGGTGTACTGTATAAACGAGTCTCTTGATAGAATTTTATTATTTTGATGTTTGAAGTTCTAGTTTTGGTCTGCCTGTCAAGCTTAACAGTTGATTGTTTTCCTGGAATATATATGAGGGAGGACTAGCATCGATTTTGAGCAAGTAATGGTTTTCCCAGCCTACTTCTACTAAGGAATCTGCATGGTTTTTGTTTGTTTACATATACAATTACATTTTGTAAAGTAACAAGAGGTTTTAGTTTCACAACTTTCCATACGTTAGTGGGGGGGGGGGGAAGGAGTGGCTAGGTTAGTCATATGCCACGTAAATCATAAGCCTGAGGTAAGACATGTTACTGCAGTGGAACTTTTTATTATCACCAAAGTCTTGCATGAAGAGGGAAAAGTTACAGAGATGTCTTTATTGAAAAAGCACGCAGAAGAACTATTAGTTTAGTTAAACCTGTATGTAGACAGCTGAAAACCAATGTTAAAGGCATTTACGGTTCAGCAAACACGAAAATTTGATTTGAAGCAACAAAAAAATAAAAGTATTGTAGAGGAATCATTTCATTGCAATCTGTAAATATATTCACAGATGCTATTTACATAAAAGCATTTGCACTTAAAGATGATAAATTTTAAATTTAAGTAAGTACGTTGCGAAACTGCATATTCAATGGAGGGTCTGTTTCACATCCTTGAACCTAGTGGTTGTTAACTTTTGGCTTTTAAGCTTATTTTCTGTAAATTATACCCAATCAACAATGTAAGGATGTGGCAACGTGTTCACTGCATGGTAATTAGAATGTCCGAGACATCCGGAACGATCATACAGGCCTTGGTTATCTGATTGACAACCAACTTAGTAAATAGCAAAAGAAGAGATTGCGTGAAAATAAGACTGATTTAAAGTCATTTTGAATTACTCTTTGCATGTTTTTTCACTGAACTGCTTTATAAAGAGCCTATATGTAGACGGCCTAAACCTTTAAGGAACTTGTACCACTAACGACAAAACCTGCAAAGGAACTTATCAAGTTTTGATGTTTTTATCACCGCAAGCAATCAAAAATTAAGAAGCAGAATTCGCATAAAATGTGTATAATCCTTTTAGAAAGTGGTTCATAGGCGGATTTCCGTCGAAACTTGCAGTGTCCATAGTGCCCTGTCTTAAGTACTAAACCTTTGCTTAAAAGAACTAAATTGTGGTTAAAAGGTACTGAATTGTGGTTAAAAGGTATTAAATTGTGGTTAAAAGGTACTGAATTGTGATCAAAAGAACACCAAAAATACGGAACTTTTAGAATAGGGCCTTGTGCTAGGTTCCTTTAAAGGAAACATTTATCTCCTTTAATAAATCTCCCAAAGAGTTTCTTTTCTATCCTTATTAGTTCATAAGAAACAACGCAAAAACTTGGAAGTATAACGTAAAGCTTATGAGTGAATGAATGGTGGTACATTCGTCAAATTTAGGTGTGTACTTAACAGTGGCTGAATTTGTAATCATTAGGGGGAACATTGATACTAATTTTGCCGAATTAGCATCCTGGTGGCTTATTTTGTTATGCTTTTTGGGTTGGGGCTTATTCGAGGGGGCTTATTCGAAGTTCTAACATGGGGGTTTATTCGAGGGGGGCTTATTCGAGGGGGGCTAATTCGAGGATTTACGGTATTTTAATCTCCAGAATCATCCTGCTTTATGCCAAAATGCCGACTAGTCTACTTCAGACAAAACCTTTTCTCCATCTGGCCCCCCGTAAAAGCTATCAATGGTACTTAATCCGTTGGTTATTTTTAAAAAAAATAACTGTGTTTCTGCCTTCAAAGAGTGAGGTTCCTTATCTGAATACGCACGCTGTCGTATTCTTACTGGATTTGTGCAGAATATCGCAGTAAGAGTCACATTGCTTGAAAGTGAATCGCCTGTTTCATGGCCAGTAAGCAATTTGGTGGGAATTTAGGTTTGTGAAAGTGTAGTGATACAGGAAGATTAGGGCCGATAGGTAGTTTTATAATATTTGACCGACTAAAGGTATATTTCCATACGACTGCTTTTTCCGCTCGCGCGCAAAATGCTCTTGAGCTGCTTGTGGTCGCATGCGCAATACTGTCAAATTGCCACTGACCCTGGCGATTTTATCCTCTCGAGCTCAAGCGGAGAAGTTGACTTCATTCTACTTTTGCTCGCGAGCTTTTCTCTCGACCTTGACATCCAATCAGACGTCACGAAAATTTAGACATCACACAGCATGACTGCTATCACTTACATGAACAGTATACGGCTAGGGGGTCAGTATCAGATTTAATTCAATGTATAATGAGAAAATAACGTCCTTAAAAAATCCTAGAAACAGAATAAACTTAAAGTGTTCCTTCTAAAGAAAGGTTGATCTTAATTTCCAACTTAAGTATGAGTAAAAGACCAAAGCAAATTGATATTACACACATGACGAAAGGGTAATATCCCCCTGTATTCCTACACAGTCTTTTGAACAACGAAGCAATGTTGTCCAAGGGCAATACCACTGACGGGAAATCATCAATGCTCTTGCGAGAGCAACAAGCTCAAGAGCGTTTTTGCGTCAGAGGAAAATGCAGTCGTATGGAAATGTACCTTAATGCCGAATGACAAAAGAATTTGTCAGTTATTAAATCACCTTAAAACCATGTGTAATATTCGACATAACGCAGCTGTCTCATTATACACAAGAAGGCAAATATTGAGACATCCTCGATAAACTGTTGGTTGTTTGTCTGTTGTGTATTTGGTTTATCTAAATACACACTCAGTAATAGTCTAAGTTACCCGGATTATCCGGTGGAGTACACAAAAGATTTGTGTTTTGCAAAGGAATGTAAATAAGCGGATCTACTAACGCAGAGCGCATACTTCCTTTTGCTCAGGATGTAGATGTGCTTTTACTTCCTCGTTGCCCGGATTGCGAATGATTTGAGGAGAAAATTGTTCCTCCAATTTCTTTTCTTTGTTTTTATGTCATGGAAAGAATCTTTTGGGCAGCAAGCTGCACTGTTACGCAATTTTGTTTTCGACCTAATCTTTAGTGTTGTTGCCATCTGCTTTTCCTCTTGTGCGTTTCAAATGTTCACTGACATGAACGACTAATCAACACTCAATGAGTGTTGAATCTGACCAATGAAAAGTGTAGACACCAACCCTAGTACTGCTGGTGCCCCAGGAAACCCTGTTTAAGGCCCATTGCATGTTCCAGGTTGGCCTTTATTGGAAGTAGCAGGCCATTTGATGAAGATAAGCAAACAACAAATGATCAGAACAGCAAAAGATAGAGAAGTATGGAGAACCATGGCCTCTAACGTTCTGGAAGAACAGGGCACTTAAAGAGAGGAGAGAGAGCAGGCCATTATCAATATTCATTGTGTGTTATAAGGAAACGCTCTGTGTAAAGCAAGATCTGATGGAGATTCGGATAGGTCTTGGTAGACGGGCAAAGCTTCTAGACCCAGTCACTTTTATGGCTGTGAAAAAAGTTCGTAATAACAAAGAAATTACGTAAATTGCAATTGAAAGCTAGTCCCTAGATTTTGCATTTCCTTGTTTCAGAAAGTTGCGAAAATTCTAGCACTTGCGCAGCATCATCTTGAAGTAAATGAATAATGCACTTTAAAGAACAATAGGTTTCGTACTTGTAATGCCATTTAATTTATCCGACGGTACATTTTATAAATTTTCAATTTGTTTCACTTAGATAGCTCAGCGTTTTTATATAGCCGTTTTTCTATTGCTAGCTATGTGAATATCAAGTAAAGCAGAATAGTGAAGCCAAAAAACAAATGAAATAATAGCTGTGGTGATTCCTTGACGAAGCAAAGATAAGCTTTCATTTAGCTATCCATTTAGACTTCGTGAACTCCTGATGATGACAGTGGCGATTATACTGAGGCCAGGAGTATCTTGGAAGGGGAATGGATTAGCGGAATAAGAGGCTAAGAGGTTCGACTAGTTTCCGCAAGCTAACTGAAGTTAAGCTTGGCTGTGTTAGGTCAGCAACTGGATGGGCGACTGCCCAGGTAAACAACCAAAGCACTCACTCCGCCGTCCTTCGGAAGGGATATTAAGACTTGGTGTCCCATGCCTGGATGCCCCTTGCACAATACTAGCTGAAAACACTAGTTATAACACCCATTCAGAATAAAGTAAACAACAATAACAACAACAACAACAACAGCAAAAATCAGGGGGCTGGGCCCTTTGTTAAAATGAGAAGAGTTTTAGGGGGATAAGCTCTCTTCCAATGGGAGTATGCTGGTTGGTGAATTCCTGACTTGGTAGTATGAACCAGATCTTTATTACAGTTTTGTGTTAAATGAAATATTAAGTATGGTCATAGGAGTTGACCCATAAACAAAGCCTTCAGCAGAGCTGTCTGCAACGGCTCCCCTGGCTGATCACCATGACGGTCATGATAGGTATGATGATTATGAATGAATGAAGTAAGAATACCAGACTCCGAACACGAAGCCACGGAGACCTGATACTGTCGCCTCTTCCACATAATAGAAAAAGACTCGGCATGTACATAATCTCTTTTTGTTATAGGATTTTGCCAAATTGCTTCCTTGTTCATCTTGGCCAATGCTGATTGGTTGATCTTACTCACATTATGTCACATGAGGTCAACGAAAATTCATGTTCTGCCTGGAAAGTGGAGACAGGAGTCGCAAGACATTGTCCAAAAAGTAAGTTTCAGATTTTTATTTAAGCTAAAGGAACAGCCATGAGATAAAGAGATTATTATTTTAAGGAATATTGTATGAATCAGTGGGATGTATATTTGTATACAGTGAGACTCTTGCCCAACACCAGGCACTTGTTGCACGTAATCAAGCCCGATCATTTGCACCGAGTGAGGCTCAAAAAGTGATCTATAGTTTTGTGCCCTGGAATTTCCCAGGGTATTTGACATTGGGTCCACGGATTGATACGTTTATATGATGAATCTTAGGGAGTTTATTCGTCACTCAAGGTCGAAGTATATCACACACGCATGGTGGAGACTGTGAATCACCCTTTTGGAACGGTACACAGGTTAGGATCCTAAGTGCAGACCATGGCAATCACTTTGATGGTTTTGGTGCCATCTGTCACAATTTCAAATTTGCGAATTTTCTCGGCACCAAACCTATCCGTCGAAAGAGAGATACGAAAATATCATTAAGTAACTGATCGATATTACCGAGATCCTGCAACAGTCTACTCGGTTTATTTGAAGACTTTACGTAATGCTATATTATCATTAGACTGTCCACAAGAGCCTTCATGCTTAATTCTATAGATGTGCATAAATCATAGTTTAAGGCAGACTGCTGGAGAAAATGCTTCATGTCGTAGCAAAGACAGAATTACACCTATGCTCATGTCTTCATTCCTCGATTCTACGTTAATTCCGCCTTCATTCTGCATTAATTCTGCGTCGATTCCGCTTTAAACTTGCGTAGAGTCTGCACCAATTCTGCATCAGGTCTGCAGATGTATGTGCGAATTGTGTATGCGGGATATACTATTGACCAGAGTAAACGCTAACTCTACTCACTGGACATTTTTGCAGTGTCGCGTCGAAGGAATCAGAAGGGCCCATTCCTCACCTTCGCTATAGACTCAGACGGAGTGTGTTATTTTTTCTCCTTCTGTTTTGCTGCTTCTACTAACACACCATGATGACTTTCTCCTAATTTCTAATACGTATTACCAAGTTCTCCTGACATAGTCTATTTTCCATCGTATCATTTTCTATACTTTCTTATCATGCATATCATTATACCCCATAGTTCATTTCTCATGGAAGGCAGTTCATTTAGCTGAATTGTGTCCCGGGGTAAACATGTTTAAAATGAAAAATGAAATAAATGACATCATCGCTAGACTCTTATTGATTTCTTTGGGTATCGGTGCATACTGTTTTATGTGGCAACAATGCCAAATTATAGGCGAATATATCACCATATTTTAAGCAGACACCAAGATTTTTACCCTGCCTGGCAGCTGTTGTGCCTTCCCCAATCTTGTTTGCATTATACTGCTCTTCAAGTGTGGCTCTTTCAGTTCTGATAATTTCTTCAATTTACTTAAATAGTTACTGTACTCCATTTTTTTCCTTGACATTGTGAGTTGAGTTCTTTGCAGTTTTGAGCTATCATAAACATATTCATAATCATAACCATAGAAACTTATTTAAAATCAATCACTTTTTTTTCTTTGAGCAAGGATGTTAAAAAGCACACACATACAAAAGGGGTCAATTTCCTGAATATTTAATAAATAGGGCAGTTAGAACACATATTGATAAAATGATATTTTATTTGTTTAAAACACAGCGCATTGAAAACAACAATGTGTAAAGCAAGGTGATCAATGTATCACAAACTGTGGAGTTTAGTTTTTTGACCAGAGGTGTACCTTAAAGGCCAGGGAGTAGTTATGATACTATGCACCCCCTGGTATCTATGGGGGTATATCTATGACAAAAATCAGTCAATTTAAAAGAGTCATCAAGCCATTCAAGGCTGCAGATTTCTGTTTGCGATGCACGTTTTTGTCTGGGATTCAGTTCAATATCGCAATTCTATTAACATCGAAATACGCCAAATTGATTTGAATTTCAAACAAAACTGTGTCTGTATTTTCGGTGCCCCATTTTTTTATCTGGAATTCAATTCAAATTTTTTTATTTTCATCAATATCTATACACCTAACGCCTTTCATTCAGCTATTAATTATTTATCAACCCAGTAAGAATATTTGTTTTGAAAAAATTTAACAATAGCTACCGATCGCTACTACACAAAGGGATTATGGCTACTGTATGTAACCTGTTCTAAATTCTTTCTCTTAAATATTGTCAGAGATTTCATTTTCACATCAGATTTCTAGCTTTCAACTCAAGGCTTGCACTGGTTATACAGGGATCGCGGCTATGGAGGGCCAGGGAGCCTTTGCCCCTCACTTTTTTGCTAAGATGAAATTTTATCTGTCGCCCAACTATGGTGGCCACATTTCAAACTTTACAAGTATGTCTGCCCCTCCCTCAAAAACTCGCACCTCGACCCCTGTTTAATAATAGTCTTCATTTAATTGTGTATAATAAAAAAGGGTTAGCAGGACAAATTATGAAGAATATGATTATCATATGGAAAAAAGTCATGTTAAATATGCAGATATTTCAGAAAGCACTTCAAGGAAAAAAGTAAATTAATGGAGCAAACTTAAATCAGATGTTACTAAGAATGCTTGCCTACCGAGTCGCTCCATACCCAGAGAATTCCTGCTGCAGGAGAGCAGAATGGCCTGCAGGAGTGTGGGATGCTGTCGAAGTTGTAAAAGTGCTAGCTGCTCCATTGATAATGAATACGAATAGCATCCGTAAGAAGAGAGGCCAATTCTTGTCTGTGGTTCGCCATGAAGAAGTATGGTTGAATTCCAGACAAAAATGAGCACCGAAAATACAGACGCAGTTTTGTTTGAAATTCAAATCAATTTGGCGTATTTCGATATTAATAGAATTGCGATATTGAACTGAATCCCAGACAAAAACGTGCATTACAAATAGAAATCAAAAGCCTTGAATGATTTGATGACTCTTTTTGATTCATTGATTTTTGTCATGGATATGCCCGCATAGGTATTGTCTTCGTAGTGTTGTTAGTAGATTGTTGGTTTGTAAATTGCAATTGTAAATTCATATATCTATAGAAATGAAAAGATACTTCTGCACCATCTGATAAAAATGACACTCTACTTTAAGCTACCTTATCCTATACTATCCTTTTTTCAACCTTGCCCAGCGAAAAATTCATACATTAATCAAAATTTATTGCAATTATCTTCATATCATCATACCTTATCATATAATCATATCATGTCATGTCATATCATATCAGATCATATCATATCATATCATATCATATCATATCATATCATATCATATCATATCATATCATATCATATCATATCATATCATATCATATCATATCATATCATATCATATATCATATATATCATATCATATCATATCATATCATATCATATCATATCATATCATATCATATCAGTCATATCACATCATGCCATATATCATATCATATCGCATCATAGATTATATCATATCATATCATATCATATCATATCATATATATCATATCATATCATATCATATCATATCATATCATATCATATCATATCATATCATATCATATCATATCATATCATATCATATCATATCATATCATATCATATATATATCATATCATATCATATCATATCATATCATATCATATCATATCATATCATATCATATCATATCATATCAGTCATATCACATCATGCCATATATCATATCATATCGCATCATAGATTATATCATATCATATCATATCATATCATATCATATCATATCATATCATATCATATCATATCATATCATATCATATCATATCATATCATATCATATCATATCATATCATATCATATATCATATAATCATTATTGTACGTTGTTTTACAGAGACTAGTACTAATAAATACTAATTTAGACCAACCTACATAAATACAAATCATAAATCTAAATGAAGACTAGCACCATGTCCTGTATTGTTAGCGGCATATTCTACAGGTGCAATGTTCTCCGGCCTAATTTCTTATCTTATTTTTAAAATGTGCGAGTGTCAGTTCTTGCTTTACATTATCATCAAGGGTATTCCAGAGGAAACTGCCTCTGAAAGATAAAGATTCTACTCCAAAAGATGTTGTCTTTGCCTTTGGAAGTTTGCAAAGATTCTTTTTCGTCGTACTAAAAATAACTCATTTTGTTTGCTATCTTCCTGTCGGAAGCCAGAATGTAATGGCCAGATTACACCTACGAAAAACTGGTTTATTTGTTCACTCATGATTCCTTCAAATATTTTGGACATGACTAGTATACATATTGGTCTGTAATTTATTTTTTGGCAAGTGTTATCCTTTTTACGTATTACACATACATTTGCTTCTTTTAGCTTGTCCGGAAAGACAGAATTGTCTATTATTACATTTACGCAATCCGTCGATATGGGCAAAACACCATTTTCGCTTCCTATATAATTTTCGTCGGTAAAGTATCTCTACTTGGCTATTTTAGTGCTATAGTTTCAATCATAGCCAAGAAGTGCCTGCGAACGAAATCAGACTATTCCTAAAGCCAGAACAACTATCACGATCAGATTGAGTAACCAGACGTAAATGTAGTGATTGCAATTTGAGTAGCTTTTTGGAATTCAGGTATTATCCAGCTATTCCAGTTCACGTTCTTTTTACAATAACGTTGTTTTCGTCTAGGGCTGAAACAATACAAGGAGCACTGTTTTGCTTTTGGTATCATAGGATTCGGTATGTATGCCATCCAATAGTCCAGTAACTAGAGTATCCCACTATACCCATTGGCCTTCTGTGCTAATATAATTGTGTTGTTAATGGCAGTGACTTGAGACTGATGTGAGGAAATGGAAAGCATCTACAGATAAACATAACTTTCTTGAAAAATGCGCACAACGGCTTCCTGCAGAAATGACACATGTCCTGACACAACTGAAGTACGCTTTGGAGTACAAACGAACGAAATACGCTTTTTGGAGTAAAGGTCATCTTTGCAGACCTGCTATCGAAAGTAGGAGCTCTTGGAGAATCAATATTTCTATTTTTGTTGTACTTTTTCAATTTACGTTTCAGAATCTGAATATGAAGCATATTCTCTGGAAAGAAATTTTGGTCGTTGCCCTTTGCTGTGTTTGCAGCTTTGCTGACGGTAAGTGCTACAATTGTAGTCCATTGTTATTGCATCATTCATATATTAATTCATTATTTTATTATTTCATTCATTTATTTATATATCCTCAATTTTTCGGATTATTGCCATTGCACATGTCTAGCATTTCAAATTTGTTATTGCAATGGAATGAACAAGTTTCATCTTATCGAAAAACTACCTGTGTGTAAGGAGAACGAAATTTGCTAGTTCAGTAAGACAAGCTAAGCTGGGAATTTCCTTTTTAGTTAAGTCACCACTTTCCAGGTAACATCACTGCAATACATTTAATATTTAATTTTATATTGTCTATGTTCTTATCGTATCTCCAGTTCTATACTATGGTATTCAATGATGCATTTTATGGAAGCAACGAAGTGTATTTTATTACGTTTTAATTTAACAATTTTAAAAAGAGTTTGGCGTAATCAGGTTGTCTCGCAACCTTATGAGTTGGAACATTGAAAATAGTTTATTCCTCGTCTTTCAAACTGCTTTTACCTTTGTTTATTATCGACATTTGAGTTTTTACTGGTTTTCCTAACAGCAAGTTGAAAATTTCTCTTAGCAAAGTGTGGACTATCATATACAGGTGCCCAGGGCACCATTCAATCTGAGGGTTTCGACGATCCAGGCCATTATCCAAATGGCTCCGACTGCTCGTACACAATTTATGCATCACATGGCAACAAAATTCTTCTTGAATTTGATGAGTTCGATTTGGAGCAAAGTAATAACTGCTCGAAAGACTACCTTGAAGTCTACGAAACTGGGATCAGGAGCATAGTCAGGAGATGTGGAAATGACACTAGGCCATACTTTTCAGAGACAGATGTGATCTTATTGACCTTCGTCTCCGATTCCAGTAATAATAGAAAAGGATTTCGCATTCAATACAAAAGTAAGATATATCTTTCATTTTGGCCGCGACTTAAATTCAATTTTTGTATTCCTTTCATATATTTAATATTGTATTTTACTACCTAAACCATTAAGCATTTTACTTTTTATTTTTTTTAATTAAAGCATGTGGTGGAGACTTCAGAAAAGGCTACAAGTATGACATGATATCACCAAGTTATGGTATTTCACAATACCCTAACAATTCACGGTGTCAGTACGAAGTGGAGGGTATCAGAAACTTTCAGTTCCTGCTGGTTTTCAACGTATTCTCCTTGGAGAACAGCACTAGTTGTCAAAATGACAAGCTATCTTTTTACAACGGATATGTGTCTACTTCAACATTCATTGCCAAAAGATGTGGAAAAGATCGAGCTAGTCGAGCTAGTCTAGTAATGCCATCTACGATTATCAGACTCACAGCTGTTTTTTTAACTAATTCGCATATCTCTGGTGTTGGATTCAATGTATCTGTATATCGTAAGTACGTTTCTTTGTTTGTTGCAGTTATGACAGTCATAAGAACGCTGGTATAAAGTTTATATTAGTAACACCATTGCATGACTCTTTTAAGGAGTTCTCTATAAAAGTTTATGTTAATGACATCATTCGGACATGCTTAATCTTGAGTACCGGTTAAATGGAGGTTGGAAGATGCTCTGAAAATGAGTAAATGGGAGGGGGTGTAGCCAATGGTAAGTTGGAAAATAGAAGACATGAATATTTCGAAGAACGACTTGGGAAGATTGAATTATCCTATAGTGTCAATACAACGCAAGATAAAGAAAATTACAGTTGTAGTGTAAGTGGTTATTGAATAAACGGCACAAAGACGCAAATTGTATCAGCAGTGCAATTTCAGTATGCTTTAAGATAATAGGACAAGACAATTTTCTAGTGTTGTCTGTACGTTGTAGGATAGCCCTGAATAATACCAGTGCGCTGAGAAATTACGCTGTATTATATATATATATATATATATATATATATATATATATATATATATATATATATATATATATATATATATATATATATATATATATATATATATATATATATATATATATATATATATATATATATATATATATATATATATGGTATGAACAAGGATTCATTATTTTGTAGGAAAGTCATGTTTTCATTTGTTATTGTATTTGCTGTTGTTCAATATGTTATATCAACTTCATTATGTAGCATTGGAAGGCTTCTCTGTCTGTTCTTGCAATAGTAAATGTGAGCAATGAACTCTCAACCATTACTAGAGTGGTAAAAGCTCGTTGTTCTCTTTTTGGAGTTTTTCTTTTCATATTTTGTTTTATATATTGCTTATACTCTTGAGTATCGAATAAACGGGGGGGGGGTGGAATAATTGTGGGGTTGGACAATGCTCTAACAAGTGATATTTAGGGAGTTGGGACAAATGAAAGCGGAGTAGAAAATATACTACATGGATGTTGTAAAGAACAACTTACGAATACTGACTAATCATGAATTGTCATTAAAAACAGAGATAGAGGAATTACAGTTGTACTGTCAGCAATTATTCAATAAATTTCTGGTTGGTCTCTAAGTACACGTCGTTTTTTCAATAAGAAAAACGCTTTTTTGTCTGAGCCTCAATTTTCCTAACTTCTCCTTAAATTGAGGTTGAGATTTTCTTAACATTTATTTGAGTAAACTAGATAAAAGAGATTACCATCATTTGCTATAAAAAGTTTGATTTTTGTTTATCAAGATTATCAAAGAAAAGGTTCGACCTTTGTAAAGGAGCTTGCAAAGAATGAGCTAATATCGATTTCTCGCACGTAAAAAGTTGAAATTTGGAACTTGAGCCTCGTGATTTTCTTAACATTTTTTTAAGATTTTGGCCATTTGAGCCTCATTTTCTTATTAAATTTTTTCGTATAAGACAAACGTGTACTTGAAAAAGTCGCTGAGAAAAACACAGTTTCACAGAAAAAGTCTTCAAAATTAATTTATGGGGAGCTGGAATAAGTGGGGGAGGGTTGAAAAAATTTAAAAAAATAACAATCAGGGGAGACGATTATTCGGTACTCAAGAGTAGCTTAGTTGATGTAAATTAAATTTTACTTTGATTTTATTGCATTTTAGCATGCTACCGTTTGCTAACTGCTGATGCTGGGGAAATATCTTCACCTAATTTCCCAGTATGCGGGTATAGAGTTTTCTGTCTTTACGAGATAAAACTCCCTATTGGTTCTAAACTTAAGCTGAAGTTTGAAGACGTTTCTTCTCATGGTGATGGCTATTTGAAGATTAAGAACAACCGAACGTCTTCAGATATCATTTTCAAAAATGTTGCAAACAAGTCCGATGTTGAGAGCCGAGAGTATGGGAACCAATTGTATCTGGAACTCAAATGTGGTTTGGCATCTCGTAGTAAAGTAAACGGGTTCAAACTGTCTTACTATGACAACCAAGGTAAGGAAACTTGTGGCATTAGATATTAAGAAATTACTACATTTGATTGTCTGCTTCATTAAGCTTATGAAAAATCAACATTCCTTAGTGTTTGTGCAATCAAACTTAAAATGTTTTCATTATAAAAGTCAGCCCGGGTTCAGTTCAATCCTGGTTGAAATATATGGATTTTTGTTATGTTTATATGAGGGTGATAGGTTCAATGCGGACGAGTTTCGTAATTTGCTACTGCGCGCTTTACTCAACAATGATCACAGGCTCAGCAGCCGATTAAAGCCAAAAACTTGTCCCGGATTAAAATAAATTTGTGTTTACATGGAAATCTCTCCCCTGTTTCAGATCTCAACCAGGGTTGAGAAAGCGAATTGAACTTTCTCATGTAAACCTTTTCTCAATTTGTACCAATTTTCTCTATTTGCCGAGTTGAAACTCAAGCACTTCTCCAGTTCATACTTATCTACAACATCATGCAGTTACTAGAATCTGAATTTTGGACTTTTAAAACCTAAGGCATAAAGTATTTGCTGCATTTTATCTCGTTCAGGTTCATGCAGTAAGTACAAACCATGCTATAATGGCGGAAATTGCACCGATACAGATACGAAGTCTGGCACATACAGTTGTACGTGTACACCAGATTACGAGGGAATGGATTGCTCCAAGAAGATTAGCCCTTGTGAAAGTAGCCCATGTCGGCACGGGGGAATATGCGAGGACATACCAAGCAGAAATAATTTACCACCGACATTTAGGTGCACGTGCGTTGGAGATTACACAGGCAAGAGCTGCGAAACTTTGATAGGTTAGTTTTGATCATGTTTTTAATCTCCATCATTCAGCTTTGACCTCTCAAGCTATCCTGTTACCATTGGGTTTCTATATGATACATGCTCTCTAGGCCAAATCTCTGATTGTAGAATTTCCTCTCCTGGTTCAGATCCAAGTAGCCGCTATTCTACAATGGCATATTCAAGCATAGGGCAACGCTATTCACATTTTACTTTGCAGAATATAACGATCTTTTGTTTCGATTCTGATTGTTAGGCAATTTTATTTTTGTGTTAGAATCAGCTTACTAAATTATGTTGGTTTACTAGAAGTGATGTAAAACTGACATGAGACAGAAAGGAAGAATTCCTGACGTGAAAATATGAAAAGGATTTGTAATACATATTGTTGTAAATCCTAGGTTCATGTGCAAAGTACAATCCTTGCCAGAATAATGGACAGTGTAGAGATGTTAACAAAGCCACTGGAACCTACCATTGCACTTGTCCATTGGATTTTGAAGGAAAGAATTGTTCACAGCTAATTGAACCATGCAAAAGTAGTCCATGTCTGCATGGAGGAGCATGCACCAATATTCGCAGCAGAAATAATAATCCACCAACGTTTAGTTGCGCTTGCACTGAAGAGTATAAAGGGAGAACTTGCGATCATTTCATTGGTAAGTGTTAAATGAAAATCAGTTGAAAATACGAAAGGTGCTTGTGTTTCTACTTGTAGGGAAAGAATCTACTTGATTTATAATTTTTAGATAGAGCTTTGCAAGCAGAGCCGAGACTTCAAACACTGGTACTATTTTTCCTATAAGTTAGTCAGTTTAACGACCATCCCCAGTTCAGTTACGTATGTAGTCATTTATAAGGTTGGAGACTACGTTTACTAGCTGACATTGCTTCCCAGGCATCGAATGTGTGAAAGACTTAAGTTTCTTCTTTTTTATCATTTGGTGTGTTATGATTTGAAATGTTAGTGCCAGTCATTGTGGGCACTCTGATGACCTAGTGTCAATGCCAGGGGTAGGCAATTAATTTTTCCATGGTACCGCATGAGAAGCAGTAGATACCGTAAAATCTCGGTATTATGGCCCCCTGGGGGGCTTATTTATTTTTGGTACTTTTTAATGGGGCTTATTCCAGGGGAGGACTTATTCCGAATGGAGCTTGTAAAATTATTTGACGCATGTTGCATAAAAAGTGCATTGTCAAAACTCCTTTTCTCCATAATGTGAAAAGAAAAGTTGAGATTTAAGCACAAGTCTTTATCAAGGTCCTCGTCATCATCTGGGGTGGGGTTTATTTGAGGGGGCTTATTAGAATCTGAAATCCTAGCATGGGGGCTTATTCGAGGGGAAGACCAATTCGAGGATTTACGGTATTGTAGAGCAACCAGCCAAATGGCTGCTCTTAAGCCTATCTAATACAAGCTACATATTTATGCATGTGAATAAGAAAACAGCTTCATGGTAAAAGCAGCTATAGCCCATGCATGAGGTGAAATTATAAACATATTTATTTTGCAATTTCCGATTAACTATTCACGAGCTGCTCATAGTCAACCAACGGAGCCATATGGGCCCTTGGGCCGTATAATGCCCAGGCCTGGTCTATTTAAGAAAATGTTGGCAAATAGGAAAATAGTTGCTAATTGAAGCAGTTTACTTTTGGTCACTAAAAAGGTTCTATTTGCAAATAGAGTATATTGTTTATTATACTGTTTGTTACATTTTTTGTTATATTGAACAAATTGTTATCGAACAAAGTAACCTCATTGTCATTCCATCTAGATGGCTGTATTGAGTACAGGAATGATAGTCGATGGCAACGAAGCATTGGCTACAAAGATTCGACAACATTTTGCGATGGATCGTTACAATTCTCTTGGTACCGTTTCGTGAGTAAGGCCGGACCTGATATGCCAACAATCTGTCCTATCAGGAATTCTTGTGGTATGTTTATCTTGCTCTTCAAAAATCATTTAATACATGGACCTATGTTCCCATTTTTATCATAAAAATATCACGCTCATCTATAGTTGTTGACAGTATAATATGAGTGTCTGATACCGAAATTTTGTTAGATTTTATCCTGCCCTAAACTATTGTGCAATTATAAACCACACTTTTCAATATTTGCCCATATTTCAAGCAATTAGTATGTTGATTTGGATTTGAGAATTTGCGTGGACAGCCTGTTTAGATGGTTGCAAATCATTAGATCTCTTTTACAGGCACAACTGGATCTATTTGGATAAATGGAACTGTAGACTTACAAACTGGAAGCGAGGTGGATATGACCGCATGTGCTCGAAACTCAAACAGTTGCTGCTCTGCATCTTGGGATGTTAGACTGAAGAAATGCCAAGGATTTAGCGGAACCACATTCACTGTTTATCGCCTTCGGACGCCACCATCTTGTCCAATGGCCTATTGTGCTGGTAAAAATTTTGGATCTTTTTATGTATAGTCATGAATTCGTTTATAAGCTGCTAAAAGATCCTAATTGGGACTTGATCAGATGATATATATATCATTATTTCATTCCATTGAAATTCTCAACTGCGTTATCTTAGATCAAATGATCCGTTGCCTGTTGTCAGCTTTGTTGGATAAATTGCATTTAGAAGGAGGAAAGTAATCTCTCGTAGCTTAAGCTGACATGTGAAACAGATATGAAGTACATCTTCCATATATAATCTTATTAAGGGTACGCAACCGTACTATAATTCGCTGATATGTTTTTTCTCTAATTCTGTGCGTAAATTTTCAGGAACTGAACTGCCATGCCCTACCAATTACAACTCTGTCAATGGATTTACTCCCAACTGTACAGGTATGAAGCTCGCTTTTCAATTTGAATGACTTGCTTTCATTTCCTTTTTTGCCAGGTTATGCTTTATAATCTATGTGAAGAACTCCTTCTTTGTCGAGTGATTAGCTTTTTGTCTCAATCCTATAAAGCAATTTGCATTATAAAGTGTAGTAAAACTATTAAGGCCACGTTTGAGGCAAATACTGTCAGTCACGCACAATTTTGATCGGGCTTATCCGGATTTTGATGTATTCCGGACAGCATTGCTACGCCCAATTAGTTTACTAGTAGAACATACTAAAACAATTATCATTATCCGGATCTCCTAGTTCGGATAAATGTACAAACCGGACTATATATTTCGGTCTATTTAGTGCAAATACAAACTACTTATTCACCGTAATCCGGATCAACGATTTGACAAATATTTCAATAAACACAGGTGTGTTCTCCACTGTGTTACTCTATCCTTACAACCTATTTTTTAATCAAGTGCTAACCTGACTTCCTGCTATTGCAGGCAAAGAGGGCACTGTTTACCCCCAACATCCTGGGAGTGACCTTCAAACAGCAACAGACATCCAACGGAGCCCCTGTTCGAGTTTACTATCTGTATATATATATATATATATATATATATATATATATATATATATATATATATATATATATATATATATATATATATATATATATATATATATATGTATGTATATATATATATATATATATATATATATATATATATATATATATATATATATATATATATATATATATATATATATATATATATATATATATATATATGCAAAATTGCTTGAAAATTGCTTGTGACAGCTAGTAGAAAATCGTATGTGTGCGAAAACAGAACCTAGCGGCAGCTTGTAGTATTGGGAGCAATCCAAGACATTATTGACATATAGCAAAATGAAGTGGATTGTAGTTTCATTGCATAGCAGATATAATTGGAAATTTTGATTCCATCTAGCAGACTCCTGTGTATTGCTTGTAGTATTGCGATGGTCTTTCAAAGTTGTCTTCTTACTTCAATTTTCTTAATACAGAAACCCACCCACAGATCATGGAAAATCCAAGAGTCTATCCCGATGTTGAAGACCATCGCTTGGTATTCAAGTGTGAGTTTAAAAGCAACACAAAGGAAGATGTAGCTAGGTTTCATGTCTCATGGTTTGAAGAATTTCCACTAAAGCAACTGAATAAGATCGACATCCTAAAAGGGACAGAACGAGTTGCCAAACTACAGATACTTCTCAACTCTTCCCGTGATGCATCACAATTTCGACTAGGAAAGACGGTTGGTTTCAAGATTTTTTGAAGTAGTTTTAAAGGAAATATAATTTTACACTGTATTTTATAACCAACACCTAGAAATGTTTGCTTGTAGTGCAAAGTTATATTGCAGTAGGTTTGTATACTGCTGTGCAGAAATGTTTGCTATGAATAAAGATAGTATGGAATATTTTACCGGCCATTGATAGTTACCTCTACAACGCCTTACATTCTACGGTGGGACTGCTATAAATTGTTTGCCTTTTTCATTGACCAAAGATTACAGTATTGCAAGTTAGTCTTGCTGCCAGTATATTTCAATGCTGAGTAAATCTTTAGTTTTTCCTGATTGACTTAAAGGTTAATGATGGTGGCGCACACAGAGGTCTCTTTTCCTCCTCTTTTCCTATCAAATTTCAGCCCGTTAATTACGAGTACAGGTGCGAGGTTAGTTTTGCAACGAGACTGCCGATGCCTTTTTGCAAAGTCTGAGTATTAAGGATGTCTTCAGACATCTCTCTTCCTTCATTAGTGGCAAAGTGTAGTTCAAATGAGAAAAGCAACATTTTCACTGTAGCCTCCCTATCCTACATTATACATAGACTTCATAGACTGCATCTCAATTTTCTTTGATTGCATACATAGATATGGCCTTTAGTTTTCTGAACTGGTGGTAAAAGGGCCGGAGTAAAAAGGTTGGCGTTAAATTAGACTGACTTATCCCAAAAAGATTCTACGGCTGATTCCTTTCATAATAACAGTCAATATAAACGTCAGTGGTTTGCTCGAAATGAGCTGACCAAAAATATATAGCCAATTATGGAATTGCTGTTTCGAAGGGACCAATCAATTTTCAGAGTTGTGTTGAAGTGACCAATCGATTTCCAGGGCAAATTAACGACTGTTTCATGTCATTTACAGATTTTCTGCAAAGTATACAGTTGGTACGAAGACAGACCGTATGGAAGGGTCAATGGACCATTGAAGGAAAGCAATCACTACTTTGCTGGCATCAAGGTGTTTTTATTATCCTTTGTCGAACATGAATTCTTTTAACCATGTGCTCATTAGTAATAATAATACTTCCCATTGTCAAATGGGTTATTCATCCTAGGTATCCATTTCATACCATATAGATGAGCATTTGAGCACTTGAGACTATATGTGTCCAAATTGTTTTTGCAGGGTTTTAGAAGCTGTCGTTTATATTGTGTTCAGCCATCATTACTCAAACTGCTATATTTTTACAATCATACAATGTCTGCCAAAAATCTTGGAACAGTTGCAATGATCTGCACTATAGACCAGCTATAGCACCACCTCCCCTGTTAAACAATGCTGTATGAAGTAAATATGAGCGGCCCGAAGGGCAACAATGATGCGTGTGTAGAAAGCTGTGAGTTTTCGCTGTCGAATCAACATTGCTTACGGGGGGGGGGGGGGGGGGAGTGTTACATTTTATTTGGTGTCACGGAAGAGCAGCAGGAGTCAGAAATTTATACAATTATGTTGGTGTTACTACTACTTTTGGGAGGCATTGTAGTTCTGAACGAGAGGAAATTGGATCTTTAGTGATTTGACATTATTGACCTTTGAACTTGTTTCGTACATTAACAAAGCGATTTTTAACCCTATGGCTTGAGTAGGCTTGAGTAGTTGAATAACGTAATGTGAGATTATTTAAAGATCGAACTGGGGACACATATTTCCCATTAGCTAGGGGTCTTATAAAGATTAATGTTGTCACCTATAATTTTTCTGGCAGAATTTTGGAATCTGTCGCATGTATTGCTTTGATCAAAAGTTGCTCACAATTGTTGTGATCATGTTGCTCTAGGAATTGAAGAGTGATTCTTCTTCATAGAATATCTTCAGTTAAGATTTGCTCAATATTTCATAATAGATTAAAGTAGATTGTTTTTTATTTGCAGGAATTATTGTATTCTGTTTGCCATTCAATCCAATGTAAACTAGTATGAAAGGATCCTCAGTGCTTTGTTTCAGAATTACTGCTGCCAGGTTTCTTAACGTGCAGTTCTACATAAAATGTGCCGTTCTAAAAACTCTGTGTGCAGTTCTAGAGAGAGATGTGCTCGTTACATTGTGTATCTACTAAGGGATATTTTAGTTAAAGTAGAGTGTTGTCTATACATTTCCATTTCCAACAAATATTTCAACAAAACACGCAAACTTTCATCGCTTGCTCTTTAGTTGCATGTTTTTTATGCTTATTTGAATCAAGGGCTTTTCCTCAATATAGTAGCAATGAGACATGTAAATTTTCCTTAAAAGGAACTCTGATTGCTGCATGATCCTATATAGATACACGAAGGAAACAGGAGTCGATGATTTGTCACCAACGATGTGAACAATAAGCATACCCATGTAGTAATGTCATCTATTGATCATTTCTGTTTATCAGCGTTCAAGCCCGGTTTGTAGTAATGTTTTCCCCAATTGAATTTTGCCAAATTTAAATATTTCTTACAACAGGTAGAGCCAAGCCAGACGCATTATATAATGCATGAAACAAGTCATCCATTGCGATTTACTGTAACAGTTACCGTTCCGATTGTGTGTAGGGTCTCCAATGACTGCAATGTTATTGTTCGTATAAAGCAAGACAATTCGGAAATCTACCTGAGTTTATGTTCGATGAGGTTTCACAATAGGACAGCCAGTCATGTTTTTGATTTAGCTGTCAAGAGAGACTTTATTTATGGCAGAAATAAACAAACAAGGGTGAAACTTCTAGTTCAAAACCAGACGGATCCTATTGATTTCATTGACCACCATGATATTCCTGAAATCGTGGTAAGTACAAAAACCTCCTGTTGGTCATTTGCAGAAATTTCTTTTGCTATGTTCACACAAAATCCAAACAGTCTTGTTAGATGCAACATGAATTGTCATATTAGCTGCAAATAAAACTAGATTTTTAGCTACCTGGAATGAATATATGTGTAATAAACCAGTAAATATAATAATGTTCTTATTTTCAAAATTCAAGATATGCGAATTTGAGTTTTTTTGTACGTTTGTGAGTGTATGTGTTTTTGTGTGTGTGTATGTGTATGTGTAAGTTCTTGCATCCATATGTCCGTGCATTTGTGAGTACATACTTTCATTAATATTTTTTATTTGCTTTTAGATAACGATAATTGAAGAGATTTCCCATTATCATTGTTCATCGACAACTGACCCTTACATTATACCAGTATCTGGATCGTAAGAACATTTCATTCTGTTCTTTTTATTATTTATTGATACAAACTTCAACTCTCCACAGTTACCAGTGTTTCATGCAACCACCATGCATCTAGTTTGCTTTAACATTTCTACTTATTTGTGTACTTGACCAAGGCACTTAGACAGCGTACACCAGATTTTGTATGATTGAAAGGAATGCAAAATTTTGTGAATTGCTTGTCGATATTTCATACTAATACAATGTATATTGTTGGTCTGAAAAGCAAATTCGTACATTAAATTGTTTATTCTTCAATATATAATTTCAATGCATCATATCGATGGAAAAGTTATGTTACGTTACCATCATTGCCATAGCAATCGTCGTAATTCTCTAGACCGTGTTTTGACATAAGAACGCTTTGAAAGCAACCACACTTTGTGTAGAATGTATTACCATCGTGCCGAGTCTAGTCAGATTACTATGGTCAGATGTTTGGAAATGTAGCTGGTATAATGTTCTCTTGGTAGTCATACTGAGTGCAGCTTTTCTATGCAATTGATTCAATTTATTGTCAGATCTTGTTCATAAATTTTTTGGGTTTTTCGATTACTTCACAAGTCGTCCAAAAATCGGTCCCTCATTTAATTTTGTAATAATCGGCAACAAGAGGTATCCCCTCAGTTTTTATTGATTATATTGTTAAAAAGTGTGTGTTGAAAAATTCAGCTTGTCATCTGATCGTATTTTCATTATCTCTCCACCTCCTTCATTCCCCACACGTACTTTAACTTCCCCTCTATTTGAAAATGCTAAATTTCCTTCTATCTAAAAAATGTAGCCAACTGTACAACTGTACCATTTTGTCTGTTGTCCCTTTCATAAGCTGTCTTGCTTTCTTTCTATCCTCTGATTATCATTTCATTTATTTCTAATCCCAATCCTTCCATAGTATGCATCACATACCAAGAATTCTAATTTTTCATATTATGTCATAATGCTGTGCTTTTAGCAGGCTACTGTTGTATCTCCTTTTGTATTTCTAACATTTATCTGTTGTTAATCAGGAAATTGATGGTTATAGTTAATAACACAGGGAAATCAGTGATATCAAGGTTTTTCACCTTTTAGGGGGTATTTCCAAGGTGGAGCTGGAACCCATGTCTTGGCAAGAGATGCTACAAGAAAGTTTGAAGTAAATTTGACCTCCTTTATCTTCCTATGATCAATTTGCTTTTGTTATGCGAGCAAATGTGCATGGCTCCCTGTTCGTTTAGGTGTATTGCACATTCTACCGCCTAATTGTATAGGTTAGAAGAACTGTTAGATTCATACACAGTTTTAGGTGAGGTTTTTAGAAACTGCTAACAATGTGTTTCTAGCGTTGCGTGTGTTTGTGGTTGTGTGTTTATGCTGTTATGTTTGTTTAGCTATGTGTGTACTATTCTGACAATACCTAGTGTTAGTGCGCAGTGGTAGGTAATTTGCGCAGTGATAGAATTGGTTTGTGTACGAACAAACTGTAAGAGTATTAAGTGATAAAACCACTTCATTCATTAAGGCCTGGTCAAATGCATCCAACATTTAATCTACGCCCTCATAAATCATAGCAAATGTTGGGTGAAATGTCCGATGCACTTGGCCACCTATGTTGGATCATCCAACATTTGAAAGAAACGGGTCTTTAATTACTTGTGGAGATTAATTAATTGTGGGGAGGGGTGGAAGGTATTCTCATATATTTTATGGCATTTTCGTCCCCGTCTCAGATATGTTTAAAATTTTTGGCCCCCACTCCAGGATTTCAGAAGAAACTCCATACTCCTTCCTTTAAAATCCTCTCTATTTTTCATCCCCCTTCCTCTGAGTATGAAAAAATTTGATTCCCCCCTTATAGATGTCTTCCACCCCTCCCTTGGAAGAATTAATGTCCGATCCCCAATGTGATGTTGGATGACGTCTGATCGAGATCAAAAGCTAATACTGTTTTTTAAATGCTGAATTCGTTTGACTGCCTTATCCAATATTCCATCCAATATTTTATTTCTGGGCATGCGTAGAAAGCACTGAAAAGCGTATTAATTAAACTTGTTGCCGCGTAGACATTACCAGATGATGGAAGTGTAGGATGAAACGTCATTGACGAACTTTTAGGTGTTTCGTCGGGGCAAGATGTTGGACAAATGTTGGATGCGTTTGATCAAGGCTTTAAAATGTATTCGCATGATCTTTTGCAGCAAAAGTTCCTTTGATCGAAGTGCCAACTCCATTACCAGTAGCAGCCACTAGTTAAGACGTATTCACTTAACCTTGTGGAAGGCCTTTCTTAAAGGCCAATTTCCTATATTTCAGGAAATGTGTAACATGAAGTTTCATTATATTGCTGTGTGCGTACTGTTTTGTGCATATTGTTCTCTGGGTACTGTTGTCTGTTGATGTTTGTTCTTGTGAGTACAATATCAGTTTTAAGCACCGCTTTCCCTTTTCAGGTGCAATCGCGCACATTTTCTTGCGGACTACGTGCTACGTGTAATTGTGGGATTGCTGCGAGGGAAGGTGATGATGTTGTGGTTGTTGATTTCTGTTCCGGTGGACCAATGTCAGCGCGGTTTGCTAGTCAGAGAGAGCCGGCATTTGGCACAACACTGCACATGGGATCAAATGGACGTGACTTCCAAGTATGAGAAAGCAACTTTAACTCAAAATTCGTAGCTTTGTAGTAGATTGACTGATGATGTGAATAGCAAAGATGCCTTCGACACCCAAACATAATCTACTATTGTCTCTTTTTCTAGAACTGCATTGTGATTTTAAGTGAAAGACATTTTGAAATGTCTTTCACTGTTGCCATTGCTTTATCATTGAAATTTCAAAACTCCTGTTTAATGGTGAAGAGAGGGGCGCTTTTTCCTAGAGTAAGTGAAGTTTTACGAAATCGTCTTAGTTGATTACGTGTTTACTACTTTTTAGGTCAATTTTCCTTCTGGAGCAACCATCATGGCAACCCATAATGGTCGGTGGTTCAATGTCAACCTTTATATCCCCAAAGAGGTTTATCCAGCATTTGCTGGAGCATGTAGATCGAGCAGAAGTTGGTAATTCTTCCTTTTCAATATTTATCATCACTTTTATTGCATTCTTTAAGGACTGGTGCTAAAGGTAGTAGAAAAATTTTAAGAGAAAAAATTTGTAGACTTTGTGAAAGCACTATGATAGTGATATTTGGCAGGTTATAGCGGATAACAAATTCTGATAATGGCTTTGCAATATTTGACTTTCATGTTCTGCATATCAATGTTTATAGAAAGTGTCTGAGTTGCTTCAGTGAGTCTTGCCGCTTAACCACAACTTATGCCTTTGCTAGTGATAATAATTATCCTAACATTTGCAATAGTGACTAATAGCTAGTACGTCAATTCTTGAATAAATTAATGTTTCTGACATCTAGTTCACAAATTCGTATTACATTAGCTAGAAAAGATATTACAGCTGACTTGCTAAGGATGGGATGTTAGATATTTATAAATAGAGCTCAAAACCAGTTAAGTATTGTGTCTCTTATCATCAATGTCTGTAGAGACCACTCTGTCTCTTTGTCCTCCAGAAGAGAATCCTTGTTGTCCTCTTCAGTTGTCTTCATTCGGAGCTTAAAATCGCTTTTAGTAGTTCTTGAAGCTGCGTAGGAACACTCTGAGAGTTACAAATGAAAAAACCTGTAGAGAAACTCGAGCCGCATTTTCAAAAGGGTTTTTATCTTTCATTTGTTCTCCATGTGACTATTTTCTGTAGTGGTAGTTATATTGGGAGGCATATATGTATTGAAAATAATGGATAGTAATAGCATAAGAATTAATAAAATTCCATTACTTTAAATGGAATTTACAGTCTCAATTGGCAGAGGAAAACTCAATTTCATCCAAAGCTAATGTAAATGCCATGTTGCTGAAGGATTACGTGTCTGCCTAGTGTTGTCTTAGGTTTACACAGTGATCACTCTCTTGAATAAAATAGACACATATTGCCCCTGCATGCCTAGTAAACATTTATAGTTCTATATAGACTTTTAGGGTATCTTAGCTTCATCGTAGGCGCCTTGCCAGCAGATCACGTGTTGGATATTGTTAATCTACAGTGAGCATATATCGACCATAGTCTTTAATAATTTCCTTTTCGATGTCTTCATTGGTTTATTATAAGTACCTTAATCATTGTCACTATTGTTTTATTGTTATAGTTAAGATTTTATTCTATCACTTCTAATTTCAAATAAAAGATTATGAGCAAATCAAAGAAAGAGTTAGATAAATATGAAACATTTGCAGAGAAGATATTTGGTTAGCGAAGATGCACTAAAGATTTGTCCTTTGTTTCAAAAATGAGGCACTGACCATTTTATAAGTTTTAGAACATAAGACTCTTTGCTATAGATCGTTTTCTCTTATATGAGTCTATACTAGTATCTCACTACATACCCATCTTTCAAAAGATGCTGTTTTTCAATTTTCTTTGCATCAAAGCACTAAGTATTTAATTGCTTTCTGTGCTTCATAGGGTCGCGGTCGGGCAGAATCTGTTCTACTACTACGATGGCGTAAAAGCCTGTCGAAAGGAAACTATGAAGCGATATTGTATTTGTGGAGGAGCGTCCGTAAAGGGCTACAAAGAGGATTGTACTATAAAAACCTTGATTAATCGAAAGAAATACTACGATAGCCTTGGAAAATCAATCCTGCTTTTGCACCCGACCGCAAAGCTGTGTAATACCAAGGTTGAAGGTCCGCATATCACCCTACCAGAGCCAGAGCCACCTGTAGTTATTCCAACAGAGCCGCAGCCAACACTTTCACCTGGTCCTACACCAACATGGCCTGCAACAACTGGGAAAAATGAATCAGATATCAGAGCATATTGTGAAAATGCAATCAGGAATTCAGCTGTTGGAAGGGCCTGTGCTTCTATTTCTAACTTTCCTTCTCATCTTTATATTGAGCAATGCATCGTAAACGTACAGGTAAATACCGAAATCATCAAATATAGCAGAAATAATTGCAATCAGTGGGCCATAGCTGACTGACGTTACGGTTTGCTGTTAGATGCTTGTTTTCTGCTCAGCATATTATCCTTCAACTTTTTCTTACTTAGACTCAAAAATAACACTTATCGTATTGTGATACGATGGACAAGCTGTTATTCCATCAACTTTGCCTTTCTTAAATGTGACTTTGTTCCTTTTGGTTTGTTGGTACTACAGAATTCCACTATACCACGAAAACGCAAAAGTTTTTAGTGTATTAGTATGTTAGAAATGTTTGCACTTTTTCGTGATATAGAGAGATTCCTTCTGCATTAGTTGCTAAGCTTGGGAGATTCACTGAATAGTGTAAGGTATCTGCAGTTTCAAGTTTTTCTCTTCCTAGATTACCAAAGCATCTTAACTTGTCTTTTCAGTTGTCTGGTACATTTGACTACACATTATCTACAATTGAAGCAATGCAAAGAGAATGCGGTGACATTTTTCACGGAAATGAATCCAGATGCATTTCGTTAGCAAACAACACAGGTTGCCCACCAAGGGAATTCAACGACACGTTGTGTCCAGGTTTGTGCAGTGGAAATGGAAATTGTGTGGAGGCGAAATGCGTATGTTATGAAAATTACACCTCGATTGATTGTTCAATTGATAAGAGGAAAGGACCGACATTATTATGGATACGGTATGGTAGTATCTGTGATTTAAGAACAAGACCAAACTGTCATCTGGTAAGAATTGTTGGGAGTAACTTCATGGTGGCAACAAAATCTGCGTGTAGAAGTACCAAACTCAAGGTAGGAAGATTTGTAGCCTAGGCGTATTACTGTAGGATTGTGCAGCTCTTTTTCTCTATAGCAGAGATTTTGAATAGTTGATTTGGAAGTCCTTTGGTATTCTAATTTATTTTATTTCCTTGTCTTTAATTTGTTGTTTCTTTTAGTGTTGGAGTGAGGTTTCGCTGGGACTCAAACTACCCTTTAATTCAAATCCACGAACATTTGCCTACACATTAGGATTTCTATTTATTGTTAAATGCTTAACTGTGCCTTTTCAAAATGTCTTTATTTGAGTCTAATGCAATAATACTCTTTTATTTTCATCTGTAGAATGATGTTGTTCATTAACCTTAGATCTATAAGAAAGTATACATCATGTATACGTTGTCTGAGTGAATATTTAAAGTGTAACTCAAAAATAACTATGATTTTTCGGTTAAGAATAGTCTAGAAAAGTTATTTCTTGAAGGAAAGACTTATTGAACGAAAGATATAGAGGCCAATAGAGGAAAAAGTATCAAGATGACTTAACTATGGCACATGTAACATCCCGAAAGGATAGATTCTCCATCTTCTTGCCCAAGGCCGAATAAGGTTCAAACTTATGGCCGCCAACGTCACCAACTGTTATGATACTTACAGAAGAAGTGAAACCATTAAAGTACTTAGTATATAGACGTATTGGTCGTGTTTTGGTCTTTTAATGTGACCAGGTAGAAGTACTTTTTGGCTGATACTCCTCAGAGTCTTAATTTTCAGCATAATGGACCTATCAAAATGTTTGCCTAGTTGTAGACTGACATGCTGCAATACCAAGAAAAATGTTTTAACATTTACGTTGGTCACGGTCAACACTGACATGCCATTTTTATGTTTGAAAACTTCCACTCATGTATAGCATCTTTCCGTATTCCCAGGTACATGCAAGTGGTCATTCACCAACATCTGAACAGAATTTGCACCGGGTTAACCTCATAAGCTTTTCAGAAGTTTTGTGTACCACATCATCGTTGTCTTCGTCCCATGCCGCATACTCAATTGATGTTACCAATGATGGTTCGATCTTTAGCAGCACTGGATTGCCGTATGTGATCTATGACTCGAAATGTATGAACTGCAGCCATGGTTCGTCCTCTCCAACTGTTTGTAGTATCAAGGTAGATCTCATTACTTTTGTACTTGTGCATATTGCAGCTCTCCTCCATATCTTTCGTAGTAGATACACAATGCTATTGAATCCTTCATTACAATTGTTGCATAGCTTTATTATTCAAACTAATAGTGATAACACACCGTTAGTACCTATAAAATTTGCTGATAAAATCAATATTTTTATTGTGCCATAGATAAATATTATTTTAATATTTTATATTGCTTTCTTATGTTAGAGTGTTAAATTATGTTTTTCAACCTTTTTGGAGTTCAACCTTGTTATGTAAAGCGTTAAGACCGGTCTTTTACATACGAAGTGAAAGCAAAGCTTATTTCAAAATTCTTTACTCCATAGTTCCACATGAAATCATTCACTTTTGTACTTCATATTAGAGACACCCCTATTCCTTGCTGTCGAATTAAGCTGACTTTCATTTATCGGTTAAATCTCAAGCTCATTACACAAGCTGCTTACCTTACCGAATGACTTTCAGATTCGTATAACCTACGGTTTCCTCTCCCTCACTCGAATGCGTTGTGTTGCAAACTGTTGGCATCTTCTCTTTTCTCTTTTGGACCCCTTGATCCGCTCATTGTTCTGCACCGTATACATCGAATACATCACAAATTTGATTACCTTCATGTAGAAAAACACGTGTAACATTGATGGTTCTTGCTACTTGCTGGGTGAAGCATCAAAATCAGATCCTTACGCAATATGCAATCCAAGCCTTAATCAGACAGCATTTACTAAAGGTAATATTTATTATGATTTTCATTCGGACAGCAGAGATGACTTTGGACGGCTATTATTCAATGTAATTTCTGATGTATGGTATTGTCTTATCGGGTTTCTTTAGAATTTGTGAATTACTATTGTACTGAATAGATTTTTCTCGCAGCATGTCGATAAAGCACAATATTTAAATATAGATATCAAAAAGTGATGATAGTGTTGAATGTTATAGAAGAAATACGGATTACTGTATCATAGATCATATTCAGTTATATCAGCATTAATATTTTGCTAAACGATTGCCATTAGCAATTCATTAGCTAAACGATTGCCGTATAATGTTTCATAACATTTTTTAGAGGCCTCTTCTTTGAAGAAATAGATTTGAAAGCTGCCTTCAATTGCGGCTTGAACACAAAAAAATTTTCAATGGATTCTATTTGCAATGATTTCAATTTCCGATGTATTAGCAAAGACCTTGGTTTGAAGTTCAAATTTCTTTCTTTGGACTTCAGAATTGCTAATGGAGAACATGGGAAAGTCAAATGTGGACAGGAGTTAGTTCAACTCAATAGGGTTCTCCTAAATTGTGCACGTGACTTGGTTTCATTAGCCAACTTCATTGACACATATGATAGACCTCAGAGGTTCATTCGCAAATGTGTGTACAAACGTTGCTCATTCTTTGTACCTTCACATTAGATCCATCATTTCAGTCTTGTTTGACTTGTTTATAGGGGCTGCACTAAATCTCTATCAACACCCAACACAACACTAGAAGCACTTTGATTTAAGTTCAGTTCTGGTTTCTTTAGATCACTTTCCAAAGATCATAAGTGGACCAGAGTTGTCAGTTTTTGTGCAGAACAAGCGACTGACATTTGGTTGCGAGTTTCAAACTGAAAAGAATGAGTCCCGCGCGAGGTTTCAGGTCACGTGGTTTGAATTGTCACCATTGAAGCAAATCAACAGGACTCATGTTTTAAAAGGATTCGAAAGAAGTGCAAAAATTTTTAGTGATGATTTATTTACCGGAAAGTCACTGTTTTCTCTTGGAGCCACTGTAAGTCCTAGTTTAGCATTTGTCTCAATAGGATCACTTGCAATTTTTCATAAATCATTCCGATCATTTTTATATGCTCATAAAATTTATTTTTATATCACAAACATAGGTTCTATAAATACCCAGTACACCTGCCCCTACTTGCCCCATAATAGGGACCACTCAGAATCCAGGGTACTGGGTAAATCTGTAGCGGTCCGTATCTCTAGTACACAAGCAGCAAACACTGGAACCTACTCAAGTTTTTAAACGAGCAATTCTAAATAAAGTATGCAGTTTTAAAGACTCTGTGTGCAGTTCTGGAGAGAGATCTTTGCTGATAAAGAAAGATTCTATTTTAAGTAGAGCGTTCCTTGCACATTTTTATTTCCACTAAGTATGGCAGCAAAACATACATAATTTCAGTGCTTGCTTGTCAGTTGTATTGTGTTTATGCTTATGAGAATAAAGGGCTATTCCTCAATATAGTAGTCACAAGAAAAATTTGCAGCCCAAAATTCCCCTTAAAAAGATTCTGAATCTACTCCATCATCTTCACATAAATGTAAAGGATCGCACGTCCACTAAGGAGCCTCTCCTGTTGGTTACTGGCTAGAGTCCCTTATCCTCATCTATCACATTACTCTTGTCTGGACGTACCGTATTGATTCGATTAATCCCCCTCCTTCAAAAAAGTCCCCCTCTTATAGGCTCCTACCTCCAGGATGACTTCTGACAAACAAGCCCCACCCTTGAATACGCTCCCATCAGCTATTGGTACACTCATATGCGCAAATTATTGACGAGAGGAAATTTCCAACTTTCTCCTCTTTGATCCCATCTCTATTTACTTTTAAGTCAAGGTACTTTGTATTGAAAAATGATATAGGATATTTTCTTTGGTTGATTTGGTTGTACGTTGTTGTTAATTATTATCTTATTCTAGATATTTTGCCGAGTCCGGTCATGGTACATAAACACATCCGTTTCGCACATTCCCGGACCTTACCACGATAGCAATCACTACTTTGCAGGGATAAAGGTGAGGCCGAATTTTTATTCTTTAAAAATCTGGGACTCACTCTTTCCGTAAGATCATATATTTTCCTTGTACTTTTCCATTGAACGAAACTTCACGACGTCTCCTTTGTTCCTTATGTTCTGGAATCCGGAATTTGTTTGAACCAATTATTTCAGGCACTTGTTTTCCTGTTTTAACTTATAGGTTGAGCCAAACCGACAGATCCACGTAGTAAGTGAATCACGTAGCACATTGAAGCTGACTGTCAGTGCGACCGTTCCAATAGTTTGCAATACCAGCGATTCATGTAGAATATTAGTCCAATTGACAACGGATAATTCCGAGATTTTATTAAGCGCCTGTATGCTGGAATTCAAGCCCGGAGCGGCTAATCGAAGTCACATTGTGCGTGTTTTTGCGAAAAGGGATTTTATACTTGACGGTAGCCACATCGTAAAGTTACGATTGAACATCAGTAGAAAAGGCATCCCCATTGGTTGGAATAATCACCGCGCAATTCCAGATGTTTTGGTATGTGTTTAATGTCTTTAATATAAATTTATGCGTGCTTGCAGAGGCTATAACTCTTTTTTTATTTCTAAGAGATAAGCGTATTTGTGCTTAAAAAGACAACAATTGTACATTGATCTGATAACGTAGATACACTGGGCTTGTGTGCACCTTTCTCGTAGATTCATATAGATGTGTTACAAATAATGGCTTGGCCGTCCTTTATCGGTTATATACTTCATGTGAATCCACTTTGAAATATAGCATTTAAGAATACACTATCGTTTATTATTTCAGGGCGATAATCCAAATCTTAGGATTAAAACGGCGTCAAAAATAGAGATATTTCTTCAACTTTGAATTTAGAGATGCCACAACCGAAATATCAAAGCATCTGCAAGTCCTAATTCTAAGCAATATCCATTCCTAAAGGCCATCCTGCAGCTGCTATTTTCGTCATGAATATATCAATGGAATTACCTAATTACAAAATAATATCGCTCATTTATCTTACGACTTATTCTGTACAGCAATCACCCTCGTATGATTCTATAATGCTTTCAATGCTATGTGTTATTACGCAATATATTCTTATATAAATTCTTTTATTGGTCTTATTACAGATCAAAACAAATGATGTCGATACGAGAATTTGTCAGTCAACTGGTGATCCACACATCACTACATACGATGGATTGTAAGTTGACGAATTTAGCTGTCTTTCATCTATTTCTAACAATATACATATAAATATATATATACATGGTTATATATAAATATATATATTATATAAATATATACATTATATATAAATATATATATATATATATATATATATATATATAATATATATTATATATATATATATATATATATATATATATATATATATATATATATATATATATATATATATATATATATATATATATATATCTATATATATGATATGAACTAAGATATATATAATGTATGTATAATATTTGTAAATTCATTCTTGACGCTGATCCTTTCTAACCTTAGTTCATATCATAGTTGTTAAGCTAGCTGTTCTCTTAGTTCTTTATCCTTTTTCCCTGTTTTGTAGATACTTCGACCATTATAAAGTTGGTACATATCTGCTTGCCAAAAGTAACTGCCGGAAATTCGAGGTTTGCTCCAGTTTTTTGGGAAAGATTCAAATTTAGCGCACTTACAGCAATTCACCGTTGAGAGATTTATTTTAGTTTAGGAGCACTTTATGATAAGTGTCAATGAAATAAGTACCAAATGATTCTTCCATAATCCTTTTGGTTGCTTTTCAAATGTGGTTATTCCGTGCAATATTGCAGTAAAGCTTTGGCCGCTTCCTCTTCCTATGTATATACCACTTCACGAGAGTGCCGTACAGTAAAGAATTTTGACATAATTATCATAAATTTACTTATTCAGGTTCATGTGCGAACACACAAATGCAATGCAGTTTCATGTAACTGTGGAGTAGCAGCACGTGAAGATAATGATGTCATTGTTGTTGATTTCTGTAAAGGCGCAATTCAAACTGCCAGATTTGCTAGCAAAGGCATCCCTGCGAATGGTACGAAATTATTGAGGGACAGGATTGGGAGGAATTTCATAGTAAGTAGGCCTTTTATCATAATTTTGTGATATCAAATAGCTTGAAATGTTTTTCTCTTGCCTCATTTCAACAGCACCCTCTCTTTGATATATTATCAACCGTCTTTGTTCCCTATTTCTCTTTAACAAAATCATTCTCATCAATGTGTTTTGTTCCACACTCACCTCTTTTTGTTAGATAAGCTTTCCTTCTGGTTCATCTGTACGTGTCAGCGTCCACCCATATGGTCAAAGTTATTACGCCAACATAGTAGTGCATGTCCCAGGTGATGATTATCAATGCACAACTGGATTATGTGGCACATTTGATAGCAATCAGGCAACTGATATGACAGACAGTTTGGGCAGAACGCACAACTATTTACAGTACCTTCCAGCATCAGCTAAATTCACTGAGAGCTATCGGTGAGTTGGATCATTTCTATGTTGATTCATTATTACATATTGAATATATCTTAATGTGAGCCACTGTTGCAACAGTGTTGCTTAGTTCAGTAGGCACAGCGTGTCCTATATTCACTGACCCGGCCCGTAGCCAGCTTGAATTCACAAGGGGGCACAGCCAATATATATAATACATATATCTATATAACTCTTGTTTTTGGGGATGCACAGAGTCAAATCTCACAAGTCCAGGGGGCCTTACCCCCAGGCCCTCCTCCGCTACGGGCCTGTCACTGACGTGTAAACCTTGGCTCTATAGACGGATACAGTAGCTTAAGATCTCTCTTACTACACCCACTGTTTGAAAAAAAAACAGAATTGGGGCAGATGTAGCTTAGCTTTAGAATGAACGCTATTTGAGCGAGACGTGGCTCTTCGACACTTTTCAACAACTTTATCACTTGTCTGCGACACCACACATTCCCCATATCCAGGCTAACATCCACTTTTATCTTATGGTCTAGATACTTAACTGGTAGGATCCAAGTAAGCTAGGCTAAACAAGGATGCATAGATTTTTGTTTGATAAGCTTTTAGCTCCGCCAGATTTTACGTTTTTCTAGGGATAACGGATCGTCATTTCCCCTATGACACGTTGTTGCAAACGCAGATTTGAATCCGGTATTTTTTTATCATGTTTCATTGCAATTTAGGACAAATGCGATTTTGTAAATATTTTCCTTTTCGATTGAAGCTCTGTCTCTTTCAGACTTGATTCAACCAATCATTTATTCAACTATAAGGATGTTGGTAATGGAGGCAATCCCTCAGATGAGCCTTCAGTCAGTTTCTGCAGTTGCGCCTCCGTCAGGACTTCCGATGTTGTCTGCAATTACAAGGCGTCCTCGCAAAGACATGTCAACAAAGTGAAGGACTGGGTCGAGTTGGTACCCTCAAATGGAAACAATGCACACAAAGGGGGTCCAAACACTGTGGTTGTTTTGCCACCTAACGAGGATGACGCTAGCTACAAATTTGAACCTGAAAAACCAACAGAAATAGTTCCAGAATGGCCGACACCATCGGGCAGAACAAAGCTAGAAGTTGAAGCATATTGTAATGACAAAATTAGGAACTCAGCGTCTGGAAAGATTTGTGCTATTATTCCAAGCTTCCCTTTTCATCAATTCGTGCAGCAATGCGTTACTGATATTCAGGTAGTGTTACAGCATGCCAATTTAGTTTTATCTTAATTTAACAGATTATTTTCATGTAGACTTATGTATGAACGTATCTCTGCGGTCATTTTTCCTTCACATGAGGATATTTGTTACACCGATATATATACAGTATATATATATACAGTGTATATATATATATATATATATATATATATATATATATATATATATATATATATATATATATATATATATATATATATATATATATATATATATATATATATATATATATATATACTAAGTCATGAGTGGGCTACCACAATTGGAAAATTTATTTTGGCCCCAGTGCGGATTCGAACTCACGATGTTTAGATCAGAAGACTCCTGTGCTAATCAATTGCGCCATCCAGGCACAAAAGAATAGCTGTGGAATCTTAAGGTCATTCTACCGTGAGTCCCTCAACGCATCTAGGGCCTTCTCTATGTTTCGGCTATAATGCCTTCTTCAGAGCCAAGCGTACTATATCATATTAATTCGGCTAAGGCTGACATAGGTAAATACTAAGTCATGAGTGGGCTACCACAATTGGAAAATTTATTTTGGCCCCAGTGCGGATTCGAACTCACGATGTTTAGATCAGAAGACTCCTGTGCTAATCAATTGCGCCATCCAGGCACAAAAGAATAGCTGTGGAATCTTAAGGTCATTATATATATATATATATATATATATATATATATATATATATATATATATATATATATATATATATATATATATATATATATATATATATATATATATATATATATATATATATATATATTATATATGAACAGATAGTTATCGTTGTATATTTAGAGTTTTCAATCTCACCTCCGTAAGTAAATTGCAGCCTATATATCTCGCAGTCATTTTTTTATTACTGATTAGCAAATTTCTATTATCAACAAGCCATTTCTGAGGGATGTTTGCACTTCTGCGCAGGTAACTGACACAGAGGATTTCACAAGATCTGCTATCCAATCAATGCAATTCGCTTGTGAAGAGATTTTTAAGAAGAACATGTCGTATTGGAAACAGAACTTGAACAACAACGGGACTTTACAGCCTCCTCCAATCTTCGATGAAAGATGTCCTGGACTGTGTTCAGGCAATGGTGTATGTGTGAATTCAACATGCAAATGCAGCGATCCATACGTTGGTGATGATTGTTCTATTAACAAGAATATTCCACCTGAAATTGATTCTGTGGGAATAAACGGATTGTGTGACGTCCGAAAGAGTAGTAGCTGCCATATTGTCAAGATTAGAGGCCGTGGATTTTTGGAAAATTCAAAGTTGGCTTGTAGGACAACAAAGTTAAAGGTTTGTTTTTTGTTTTATGTTTACCAGTTGTAGTTGTACTCAAGAACATTTTGTGCATCCATCATAAGTTGTTTCAGATGTTTTATTATTACTGCCATTGCTACAACTTTTTATCATTTCCTGTTTGTCGCAACGTATTCAATTTTATTTCTCTTTCATACAGTTTGGTAGTTATAGTAGAACCTCGCATTGGCCTTTTCGTGGCTTATTTTTGTTTTATACTTTTTGGGTGGAGGCTTATTCGAGGGGAGGGCTAGTTCGAGAGGGGAACTTGGAACTTAAAAAGTTTTATAGTACATCCCACATCACGTGCTTTTCTTTGAAACTCTTTTTCTTTGTTACCGTAAATCCTCGAATTGGCCCCCCTTCGAATAAGCCCCCATGCGAGATTTTCAAGTTGTTAATAAGGTCCCCCGAATAAGGCCCTACCCCCAGATGTTGATGAAGACTTTGATAAAAACTAATGCCTAAATTTATACTGTTCTTTTAGTACTATGGAGAACAGGAGCTTTGACGATGAGCTTTTGTGCCAAATGTGTCAAATAATTTTATAAGCCCCCCTCGAATAAGCCCTCCCCTAGAGTAAGCCTGCACCAAAAAAGCATCAAAAGTAAATAAGCCTCCTGCGGGTTAATTCGAGGATTTACGGTATTTGCAATCAGCAGGCTATACATAAGCATCACTCTGCCACAAGGCTTTTTAAACATTTGACGTTCTCGCGTAGAAACTTATTTAAGGGTGGGGGGAGGGGATCTTTCGACGGGCGACCAATCCAAGGATTTATGGTATGGCAAGGGTTATTTATCGATTCAATCATATTCCAAAAATTTATTAGTCAGTTTTTCCGTACTTTTTGTATTCATCTCATTATATACCAACAAAAGATGTGATTTGTGAACTACCCATAATTGTTATAACTATTTCTATATTTAATTCAGTTATTATTTAGATCGTTTCCATATTTATTCATGGCATGATCCTGATTTCTATAATGAAATTTTCCCTACTCCTAGACTTCAGAGAAGTTTATTGCAAATACAGATAAGAAAAGAAGTCATAGAGCGAGTTTATTAAGCTTTAAAGAGATTGCATGTGATATCGGAAGCCATTCCGTTACAACTGATAAACGTACAGACAGATTTCCAAGCGATGGTTATATGATCGAAGTTACTAACGACGGGGTTACTTTCTCAAAAACTCAGGCGACATACGTGATCTATGATTCGAAATGCATGGAATGCAATGGAAAGGATTCTTCTTGCAGGCAAAAGGTAAGGAGTGAACATCAATAGTAACAAATAATGGGTAGGAAGATACCTGGTGTAATGTGAAGCCACCAGTTTACTGTCTGTAGATGAAGATTTCTAAAATTCGTATGTACACCTAGGTGGTTTAGGTATGGACAGAAACACAGTGCAGGGAATCTGTAGTGCTACCGAAATCAATATTATTGTGATAGCACAGAAGAGTGCCAGCTTCATTTGCTACATGTGTCCCTTTTGAGCAAAAAGGAAGGAAGGAAGGAAGGAATATCAGCCAAGGGTATGCAAAGGGGAAGGAACGAGTATCAGGTACAAGACCAAAGGCAATGCTTAATGTATCACAGGAAGTGATGTGATTTCTTTGTCTTAAAAATAGGGCAATTTTGAAGCTACTGTATTTACGCGAAGGATATCAACAAGGAAACTGTGAGACAATCGAAACATGAAAATATGTGTAATAGATGTAAAAGATAAAGTACCAAATTTGTCGGCTACAGATGATTCCTTTGACCAAATCTCCTTTTAATTTCCCTGTTTAGGTACTTTTTGATCTTGAGTTCTAGCTTTATTTTATAAGTAAACTCGTAACCGGTCTTTCTAGGACAAAACCTGTATCATATATGGGCAGTGTAATCTTCATGGAGAATCGACTGGCAATCTGAAGTGTTATCCTAAAGCCAAAGTTGGTAAGCTGGTATATTTGAGTTGTGTATATGTCAGAGTAATTTTTGATGTAGAAATAAAGCATGAAGCATTTCACTAAAATTTGTGTGTTATGCTCTTGATCTGCAGTTGCTTAAAAGGAAGAGAAATGACCTCAAATATATTGAGCTTTGTTCTGCCTTTGTCTAGGTGCTTCTAAAGCTGCAACATCATCTGAGAGAGAAACTTTGATTGCAGTTGGATGTTTCATAGGCGTCGTACTCATCTTGGCTATTATATCATTGGTGGGAATTAGGCGTAAACAGAAGGAAGACGAGGCAAAATCAGAGATAGAGAGTGAAACTGTAGCTGCACTGGAGTTGGGAAGAATTAATTTAAGTTTATTTGGTGATTATGAAGAGCTGGAAGATGAAAAGAAATGTAAGGATACTGAAGAGGTTCTATGCAGTACCTTGAATGACAATGAAGATTGTAATGAAAGCGAAGAAAAGGAAGATGGGGAAGCAGGTAGGTCAGAATGTAAACCAGGTAAAAATTGCAATGAAGAAGATGAAGAAGAGCGCTATGTTAAAGTCTTTGGTGCTGGGTTGCAAAGAGAGGATGAGGAGGAGCCAGTGGTGAAAAATGCCGAGATTGTTGTGCAGAATTATCTGGCAGATGGCGATTGTGCAGAAGTGAACATGAAGAGGCCGGTTGACATCATGGAATCAAACAAAGATGAGGACTGTGGATCTGAGGAGGTTGCGGTGAATGGTGATGAGGCAAAAGAGAAAGACGAGTGCTCGTCTTCTGAGGGAGAAACTGCTGAAGACGTTAAGCCAGACCCAGGTGTTAAATCAGAGCCCTTATATGAAAATCTTGCTGGAGAAGAAGATTTCAATGTTGGCATCAGCAATCTCAGTTATGAAGAAAGTGTGATCGGCCACGATTCGAGAGCTTAAGGAGTTTTATCAGCACTACGTATGAAATTGATTCCAATCAACAACCCTGTGTTTGATTTACGCTATAAGTGCCTTTCTATTGTGTAAATAAGTATGTTTTGATTCTCTCTAGTAGAAATCATATGATAATGACATGTCCAAGAAGATGCTGCCACAAAGACGACTCGTTAGATACATATACACAGGGAAATGCACTTTCTCCTTTAGAGACATACACTGAATAGTTCTGTTGATGCATACATGCCTCCAAAAATTTCTAATTCCAACCAAGCAACTGAATGCAGTTGAGCCCTTTTGCAAATATATTTTGAAATTGTTAGGAGGATATGGAAACCAGAGGTTTGCCGTAAATTATCCAATATCTTATCATTACTGACGTAAATGACTTTGATATTACGTCATTGTATATTGGAAGCAGAAACCATTTGTTTTCAGGACTGCGGTTTCTGCGTTATTACCAATTATCTGTTATATTTGCTATGTTTTGCTAATGTCATCATCTTGCATGACGTGGGACAGGCTCGCACAGGTAGAGGATTAGGCCCAACTGCATGTAGCATCAAAAAGTGAACTCAGACACTGAATTCATGACGTTGCATGTTTCAAAGCACTTCGACATTTCTCACATGAAGAAGCTCTAACACGGAGGGATGAGAGTTAGGTTTTCCGTTAAATTAGTGTACAGCTTAAAAATATTTCCCTCTTTCGAAACTCAATCAAGGAAAGATACAAATATTATTCCCAGCTATTTTCTGATCTTTCGTCATCGTCTTTTTGGCTCATTTCAACTACCAGGCACAATATCAGAGATGGTGAAAGTATCGAAACCTGGCAATGTAGTCCCCTTAGATTTTTGTAATTGGCAATATTTACAGAAGATTTTACAGAATAATTTAGAGCTTTTGAAACAAGTTTGAAAATCTATTGACAAGATTCAAGCTAACTCAAGAGAAAACAGTGCCAAGAAAACAGTCCCGACTGAAATAGTGTGTGATACAACCATTAGTCTACAGACAAACAGAGCAAAGATAAATAATAGATAAATACCAAATAGGAAACAGACAAACATGTACAAATGGAAGCTATATAGATCTACTTACTTAGGCATTTAGCAGAATTTTTCTCCCCTATACCAGATTCCCAAATAGAAGAACTCTTCCACCTTTGCACGATATAACTTTTCGTAGTCGATTTGGCCTATTGTATTTATCTGCAGTGTAGTCATCATATGTACAGCTTCAAGTATGCAATCTACAAGTGGATGTTTTTATCCTGGGTGTTGATATAGTCATTTAGTCCCTTTGCACTAATTAAAATCGACATATCAATTCAAATCATCATCGTTTCTATTTGCAAATTGTGTTATCGTCCCATTTGTATTTGCTTTATTATTTGCTTGCAAACGTTTCTCAGCGAGAATGTAATCAGTTAATAAGGGAGAGTTTTGTTTTTATGATTTTTGAATGCATATGATTAACTTGTTGACGATACTTTTCGTGCATTTTGTTTTAGTTCTGTATCGGACTAGTACTGGGTCGCTTTGTCTGGCGGTCCCTATCTACTGTCATATCTTCTTGGTTCGTAATGTGTAGACCCCCCGATGGGGTGGGCAGCAAATGGCTCCCGACTCGACGGGTCTGGGGATGAGAAGTATGTGATTGTTCGTAAGTTAAAGTACTGGCGGACACTTGGGCGGACACTTGGGCGGACACTTGGGCGACACTTGGCTGTTTATTGGTGGTATGGGGCAAGCAGACCACAGGTGACCGGTACGAAGCTCAAGGAGCACTTTTCGTGACCAAGCCCTAAAAATTCAATTGTTCTTTCAAATTATTGACGAGCTGATCCCCCATTCGTCCGTCCTGGTGTCTGCCACTGAGCTAAAGCTAGGCCTGGTTTCCATATCTTCGTAAGTGATAGCGACTTGCCCCCAATCATTGCACTGGAGAAACTACTAGGACACTCACGAGGATATGGGAGCACTAGTGTTGTTGAGTTCCCAGTAGACTGAAGTATGTTGAGATCACTTCAACGTCTCAGAACGATCCTGGTGCATCGCCGTATACAAAGGCCACTAAATTGATTTCTGCTTCCTGAAGTTGAGGAGGAAAATTTCGAAGTCATTTTGTACATTGCAAATTTATTCGAGTAATTCTGCCAAACATACGATAATCAAACTTTATCTTTGTGCTTACTCTCATTAATCATCGCAAGGGGAATGTTTGATTATCGACTTATTCAGCAAAACAATTGCAAGTGAAATGCGTGTACATTAACAAATACCCTTTGCAGCTGTACAATCTGTCCTTCTTGCTTGTTACACATCAGACCTCCAGATTTAGAGCTGTGTTTGGGCTACCAACTTGCAGCTCTGCTAATGTCGCACTTTTCAAAAATTAAGTCAAGGCTAGGGTGCACTGTAATCAAATCGATGCGTTATGTAGACCCTGTAGATCAGGTTCATGGCCTTTACCAACGAAAAAGTGTACTCGCATCAGTTGATAAATAAAAGCGGTCATCTCGTATAATTTTATAGCAATTGTCGTTATTTTCACGAGATGCGTTTACTCGAGGTATCAGGTATGGCCAAATATGGCCATGTAGATCCTTTACTCTGTACCAATGCAACTGTTGACCTTTCCTTGTAACTAAAAACTGCTCTGTAATCCATATCTTTATTCGCTGGTGTAATTCCCTTATGGCTGTCTGGGGTGTTGAAGATAATGGGTCTAATTAGCCATTGTTAATTGCACAGATCATGCCTATTCCACTCACACCTCCCGCTCCCCCCCCTTGAAAAGAATCGAGCTTTGTCTTTGATTAATTCATGTTAATTTAGCATTTTAGAGATAAGTATGTCTTGGGAGAAAATCCATCCAACTGCGAGATTGAGAAACTAATTCTAGCATAGAAAAGGGGGGAAGGAATTAACAGCCATTTCCAATCGTACTCTTTTCAAGCAAGCCCTTCGAAGCTGTAACACGTACCCAACGTACTGAAAAAATAAACTTCGCCAGACAGGACAGCCAATAAGCTTACAAGAATGCATTTCGACAAGATCAATGTTAATGCGTCTATCATACCTACAGAAGACGGCTGTCAATAATTAATAGATCATCAAAGCCTAACAGAAAAGCTAACATAACCTGGCATTAACCGACTGCATTGATGAGTCTCTGCAGCATTGTATTGACGTAAGTGCAACAGCACCTAAATGAGAGAGGATGAGATGTTAAGTACCACAAGCCTCTCTTTTGTGCCTGCAAGTGCTTATATATAATGCTGCCTTTTAAACACAACCACCTGTGCAATATTCTACAATGAGAAGGCTAATCGTACATCTAAGTTTGAACAATAGGCTTTGAGCAGAGGCCTGCCTTTTCTTTAGCAAATGACGAGACATCTAAATAAGGCAATTTACGGTTTAATGCGGAAGTAGCTGTAAGTAAGGAAATATTTAATACATGAAAGTGGGCGTGTATTATGTTTGAAATCACTTTTGATTGTCATAAATTAGCCAGCTGCATGTGCAGTTGATTTGTAGCTTATGCTTATCACAATACTTAAAAGTGCTTGTCAATAATAAGAAATAGGTTAGAGTAAGCCTTACATCATACAAATACGTCGCTTCACAGTCCTTTTCAAAATATTTTAAAATTAGCATGCCACAAATTAAGTGACAGTAACAAGAGCCCAGGGCCTAAGATACGAGAATTTTATAAGAGCACTATATTTGGCGATTTATAGGCGATGCCCTAGGGAGCATTTATCGCCTTCTTAGTATAATGTAATGTAAATAGACACATTATTCAACATATCACGTGTACCCGCATCTGGCTATATATTTCGGTTCACCTTTCGGTCGTTATCCGACGGTTCATACTCTGACGAATGTCGGACGAAAAAAGGCTTTCAGTATGCTAAAAGAATGTTCCCGCTTTTTCTTGCTATAGTGAAGTTCTGTAGTACCAACTGAACAGACTTTTCGTATAATGTAATGGTTATCACGTTTGTTTTTATGACTACGTTGTGTTTACTTTTAGATTGGGTTTTTACAGACGGATGGTAACACGTTTTGAATAGGGTTTGTAGAGCTTTTATAGGTTAATTTTAGATTTTGATGTTATTTGGATTCTGTGGTATGTGTACATAGTGTATATAAAAAGGTAAAAGTGAGTCCCATATACGATTCCGTAAGTTGGGGGCGTGCCCGTTAGAGCAGACACTTATCCTGAGCCGCTGGCATAGTGAGGTAGGGTGGCCAGTCCCTTTCCTCGCCGCCTTTAACGTCCCTAGTGTTGCCACCCATTTGCTGATGGGTGGACAGTGAGCGAGCATCCCAACTATGATCCGAGGGTTCGGCTCGAACCATCGATGTTGTTCTTAGCAGTTAAGTGCTCTAACCACTTGGCCACTCGCCCATTAGTGTATATAATAGAATCTCTTATTGTTGTCTTTTTGACTTCTACTCGGGTCGGAAAACACACGTAACAAAAAACACAACAATAATATACTTCAATGCCACTACTCTACGCTATTCTAATTGCAAGCAAAATTTCGTAACTGTGTTGGCCAGAATGAGTTTAGTAGTCATTTATTTAGCCAACTGTAAATGAATAGGAAATGAAATGCAAATGAAATACTCACTGTTTTTTCGCAGGATATTTTCACTTTCAACTTTACTACTCGACTTTTCAAGAGCTCTGTTAGTGGTCATGGCCACTGTTTTAGGTGTTGCTAGAGGGGCCATAAAAGTCCCCCTAGAGAATATATATTTTACGTATTTATATATTTGAATTGTTTATACCTGAAATGCAATCCTCAGCTAAGATAAAACCTACTTTACAATACCAAAATAAATAATCAGAAAAAAATATTTAATCCTACTAAAAGAGACCGCTGATCTTCCAGGGATTTGTGGCCCTTTAGAAAAGTTTTCAGTTGCTTTTTAAAACTATTCAATGTCGGTCATTCGCATATTTTAGCAGATATATCGTTCCATGCCGTCAGGACTGAATAATGAAAACCTTTTTTGCAGATTCCGTCCGATATCATGGTATTTGTAGGTCTGGACAGTTTCGTGTAACTTGGGTATGAGCCACTCTCGAACCCTCTTTGATATAAATATGGCAACACTTTGAGCATTTTGTTGTCTTGGGTCTATTCTTGTTCCAGTCGAAACAGATTCAATTCTCAGCCAAAAGACTTTCTGTTCCGGATCCATTGCGATGTAAAGTCATTGTTTGATTTTTATAATGTGACTGCGATTAGACACAACAGCAGGGAAGGGCACAGGGTTTGTAATAATTCGTATTAATAAGCTAACTACATAAATACATACTAAAACGAAGCAAACAAGTTGTGTAACAAACAAAAACTTGCCATATGTTACCTGCCCCCCCTCCCCCTGCTGCCAGCACGTCACACAGAAACATTGAGCTCTGATAGCCACGACACACTAACTAACTAACTAACTAACTAACTAACTACCTAACTAGCTAACTAACTAACTAGCTAACTAACTACCTGACTAGCTAACTAACAAACTAAATAACTAACTAACTAACTAACTAACTAACTAACTAACTAACTAACTAACTAACTGAATTTATACTAGAAATTAAACTCCAAATGATTAAATAAAAATGCGTAATAGTATGATCTTAAAAAAATGAAAGAGCGCTCAAGTACGATAAGTAACTCAACAGCGGAATAAAAACAAAGCACAAAATGCAAAAACAAGTAGACACAAATAAGGAAGCAAAACAAGCTAAAATGTAAGCAAGTAGAAGTGAAAAACACGTTATAATCGAAAACACGAATAATGGTAAACACATGCAATCAAAACAAGTAAACAAAAAGACAATAACAAAAAACTAACCCTGTAATGAAAGTTAGTACCAACAAATAATACTAAATACATTTAATATTAATCCTTAATATTAAATTCATTCGAAATTTTTCTGACACTTTCCTGATTTCGGCTTTTATTTCAGCTGCGCCTGGCAATCAATGCTTGCCTCTGAAAGCAGCCTAATTTGGTGTTTTGATTAAAATGAAAGCATTGGCTCTTGGTAAAAGCCAGGGAATGAAATGATAGTTGGAACAAGGTAGTAGCTGGGTGTTTGAATAGAAGATAGAATTCAACGACTCCTGATATATTAAGAGTGTATAAGAAAGAAGGCGATTATTCAGTTGTAACTTACCCATTTACTTCAAGTCTGCGAGTGTGTTTCTAGGTTTTACTTCAATGACAATTGAAATAACAGTAAAAGTATTGAAACGCAGTGTTAAAAACACTACATTTCATGTCATTCCCATATGATAAGCATCGATAATGGTTGACGTCTCGATTAAAACGGAGATGTATTTATTCAATCTTTTATCAGGCTCAGACACTACCTTCACATAGCACTTTAGCAACTGTTTCGTTAACATAATCATACGAAAATATTACTGTAGCTCGTCACGTGATCGTCATGTTGGTCGCTTTCGTTTACGTAAATTTATCACAGTGGTTCTGATAAAGGTCTTTCTAGGAAGCGTTGAATCGGCCGGAACTTCGTCCATTACATCTGGAGACCAATAGTTATGCATGATACGATACACACCAGTACCGTGCAATTATAAACCTCAGACCATATATGAAAGACCGTACGAGCTGAACAGCCTGCAACGCCGCCAGTTCATTGACTGCAGAAGAGGATGAAACCAAAGCCTGAAAAAGCGTGGTAATCAAACATCATAAATTATTACATTAAACATTTTTCGTCGTTTTTCACAGGGACTTGTGGTCGCTGTATAACCCAGTACAAGCCCACGCTTTGCTGTGGATACCTGCTTTCAGTCTATTACTCAGTTCCATAGTCGATACGCACAGACTGCAGAATTATGAACCACTCCGCGAATGCAATAATTCATCGCCAGCTTTTCGACGCGACTCTCAGTCGAGCGATTGATGCAGTTTATATGACGCTATCATTGGCTGACATCGTGTGCAATTCGCTTATTTGTGTGCTGTTTTACAAGAATAAGACAATGCGGAAGCCATTTAACATTCTGCTGCTGAATCTCTCGTTGGCCGATATGACATCGGCCTTAACTATACAGCCTTTTATCTGGATAGACTTCACGACATTAGGAGACAAAAGTGCGGCGGGGTTCCAATGTGCCAGTTCAGTAGGGCTGCTCTTTTTCATGAGTTCCAGCATCACTAATATCCTTACCCTCACAGCTATTACAGTTGTTCGGTATCTGGGTATTGTTCGAAACTACCAAGGAAGTGTTGTAACATCAGGAACCACAGTAACAAGATGTTGTGTTGTGATGTGGTTGATTGGCACCGTAACCAATATTCCTAATGGCTTGTCATTCCAATACAACAGAACCGATGCAATCTGTTACAGACAGTGGCCTAAAGGAATTAATGGCAATCTTTATTCTATGTTGACAACATTATTCTTCATGATAATTCCCATTTTTACCATGATAACTTGTTATTTAGCTTTGGCTGTTCATGTTTGGAAACGAAGCGTAGGTGTGCCCGGACGTAACATCGCAGCAGTAAGGGCCAGGAAAAGTGTTGCAACACTAGTGGGATTTCTCATACTGGCTTTCATATTATGTTGGAGTCCATTCTTTACAATTTGGATCCTTGGAAGGTCGTTCAATTACTTCCCAAAAGGAATTGAAGGAGAGTATGAGAGACAGCGCTGGTTAAGAGTAGGAATGATTTTTGCCGTTCTAAATTCTGTTCTTGACCCTTTCATTTATACATATTCAAGCCCGGAATACAGAAGAGGTATGGCACAATTGATTTTTGCTCCTTGGAGAACAAAAGAGCTGACAAGACCTGGTAGAGCATTTACGGTTAGCAGTGAACTTACACCAAAGATAGAAGCAAATCAAATGTGAGTGAACAATTGAGCTCGAAAATTTATGAAGGGAACAGCAAATGTTTATGAAAGTTTTAAGGTATAAGTTTCTGATTGATTTATAATGAGAGCAGAAGATTAAAGATCAAGATGTAATAGTTATGACGTTCTTCATTAATGGTTTTCAACTTCTCCTGCCTCGTCTTGGATACAGCACAATGCCGTTTGGATAGCATGGAACGAGTGCTTGGAATGAGATGCCAAAGCAAAGAAGAGATCATACTGTACTGAGCTATTTTACTGTAAATTTGAAGGTGTCCCTAAGATCGAGCGAAACAAATGCGCCTCGTAGAAGAGCAGATTTATCTATTTTGTTCATATAACTTTTAGTTTAACGTTTATTCATTATAGGGTAGCTAATATTCTGATATGTTGCTGTATATAAACAAAAATATAAATGAAGAAATGTTTAGGCTTTATTTGCAAGAGACGTCCAAAATCTAGAATAATACAAGATATAAGATATAATAATATAATATAAGATATAAGATATAATAATACAAGACCATTCCGGTAGTTCATTTTCCCGAAGATTTGGCTTCCTGCAGTACACCTTTTTTATAAGAAAGTTTTTCATCGCTAAGCACTTAGACTTTGTTAGCTTTTTCATTACTTCAGTACTGAAACTTACTTAAGACTTTCTTAGCAAGAATAGCGGAGTTTGCGTAACATTGCATTGTTACACAGACAGACAGACAGACAGACAGACAGACAGACAGACAGACAGACAGACAGACAGACTGACAGACTGACAGACTGACAGACAGACAGACAGACAGACAGACAGACAGACAGACAGACAGACAGACAGGCACTACATAAATATAATACTTTACCAGATATGTTACCACAAGGAATGTATAAAAATTAAAAGCGACGATTGTCTCAACACTCCAGTGCTAAACATTCCTAGCGTGTTGAACAATACTTTCTTATTATCCAGTTTCTTATAAAAAAATGCATAATCAGCATTTTAGTGTCCGCAGACAATGTTATTTGCGATAAGCAAGGGCAGTGCTATGGAAAGTACCGGGGATGCTGCTCCCCAGGGGCCAGGATTCGTCTGTTCATTTGTAAAACATTCATCTTTGAATAAATATTAGGTTTTATCCTCAAATTTGTAAGTAATATTCTGTTTTAATGTTGGATCAAGTATGCCTACTTTTTGAGTTTAATTTTACAGCATCTTTCTTCAATATTTAAACAGATCATTCAAATTACGAAGACCTTGACAGAAGTGACCATTTGTGCCACCCCCTTTTTCGTAACTATTCAATACGTGATTACACCCTTTTGTTTGCAAATTTTGGCTTTGCACCCCCCCCCTTCATCTAAGTGAGAAAACCCCTTGGCCATAGACAAGCGAGTATGTAATTGATGGAGTTGTTTCCTATCCTTCAAAGATATGCTTCTACATAGGAGAATCCATTATCCTGTGACATAACTGCGCCATTTCAGTAATGAATTTACAGTCGAAGTTTTAGCCCTTCAAACTGTGAATATAAACCCTTAATTTGTTACAAATTAAATATCTTTGTTATATGCTTACTATAGGGTAAAAGAAGATAATGATAATTTTAGAGCCAGGAATGGCATAAAATTTTATGTCTGTACTGACAGGCGACTACCCAAATCCTTCCCCTTATAGGAATTGCATATCTTTTGCCATCCCTGGCTTGTTATAGTTTGCTTCTCTTCCACTTCCTTGCTCTTTGTTTTACAAAGTTCAAAGTATTGAGTTTGTATAAACAGTCAGTAATAAATTGACACATTATGAAATTCTCTCTTGTTCATGGCATACTTCAGTTTTCATGAGCATGGCCGCCAAATGTTTGAGAGCCATGTCAAGTCCATTTTCTCCCAACCTAATTGACCAATCATCATGCAGAATTCTGACCACGCATACTACGGCTAGGCCCATTAGAATATTTTTGTTCTATAATTTCCTTCTTTTTGGGCCTCTTTGGACCACATTTTTGTATTACAAGCACCTATTTCTCAGGCCCGTAGCCACGGGGTGGTATGACGTGGGATATACCACCACTGGACAACAGGATACCAGCTTTTTGCCACCTCTGAGAAGTCTTTCATCAATCATTTTCTTTTACAACTTCGTTTTGTTGCGTTACCTTTGTAGCTAAGGTGAACTCTCCTGAAATTTTGGTTGATCTCAACTTTGGTCTTTGTAACTTGCAAGAAAGTTCATTCTTTTCCTGCATACACGTTATCATTATCATCTTCTATGCACATTATCCATTTAAATTGTGATAACAAAAAGTAGGAAATACGTTCTCTGATTTTGTACCTCGTGATATCTCCAGGAAAATATTTCCACCCCTGGAACATCGGCGTGGCGAAGGGACAGCTATTTCTAGCTCTACACATGTTGCCAAATCTCCCGTATTCTGCTGGAGACTCCAGCATTTCAAGATTGTCTCCAACCTGGCTCAAGCAGCAGCAAAGCCTTGAAAAACTTCGGCAGTCTATGATTTTCAAACTTTCAAAATTTACGTTTTATATTTTGAGTATCGCCATTGGTTGTTTTCAAGAAACGAATAGCTTTGTCTTCCATGTGTTCCGATATCTCTCAGGCCTTAAAATCTTCTGAATGGCGTCCTGTTTTCGGCCGTGGTCCGCATTTCTTATGATTTTACCTCGGACACTTTTTCGGATATTTTACGGATGTACAATACCTTGCTGCAGATATAGTTCAGTGTTCAGTGTTGGGGCATGACATTATGGGCACTGTAAGTTTCAACAGAAACCTGCCTATGAACCACTTTCTAAAAGAATTACTAACAATGCATGAGAATTTCGCTTCTTTCTTCTACGACAGGAACGTAGGAACGTGGCCCTCTGGCCCCCCCCCCACTTTTTAAGAAACTATCCAAAAGTGCCCCTTTGAAGCCAAAAATGGGCGTGGTAATTTGCCCCTTTTAGGACTTGCTCCCCCCCCCCCCACTTTTTAGATGTTTCCTACGTCCCTGTTCTGCGATTTTGTTGTTTGTTCCTCAAATGGTACCTCATGTAGTACTCGTTAATTGCATTCTGGGATACTCTTTCGGTCATAATCAGTGGGTCATGCTTCATTACTTAATTACGTCATTGATTTGTGTAGGAAGTACGCAAGAGAATTCGTAGGAGGAGATAACTGCTGGGCAACTGAAGGTTAAAATTGTCAAGAAGGCAAAAGAAACTGGCAAGTCAAGAAAGACTGTTGTAACCATTGCAAAACGAAACATGCAGCCACCGCAAGCAGTTGTAGTTTCACAACCATACGTTATTGCAAATGAAGGCTCCACGTTGTCCGTTGGAGTGAAATCGGCAAGGGGCCTAGGCATAACACAGATTATCATTGGAAGCATCACGATTTTATTCGGAATCCTTACTATAGCTTTCTTGCAATACTGGGCAGCTTATGTCGGTTTTGCGATATGGGGTGGTATCTGGGTAAGTCTGATTATTATAGCTTTCATTGTTTATTCATGCAAGGAAGTTCCAGGATACCTTCCATCTCGCGTTTGATGTCGAAGCGGATGTTTCAATTTTGTGCATACCAGAAAATGACAGGTGAATCTAAATAAGCTCGTATAGCATGGCCGCATGGATTTGATTTGAAGTTCTTACAACTTGAAGTTTGTACTACGAATGACGTATACACATTATTATATACTAAAGTGGTTTATAAGAAAACAGCATTCAACTGCACAGAAAGCTCATTACAGGATTTTTGAGACCAAAGAAAGTTGATAAGTTGATGCACACATGAAATCCATATTGTCACGCAAGCCCATAATCTCTTTTGGTTAATTTGCATAGATACCATATGACAATCTTTATATTTTAGTGTTATGTATGTTAAGTGCCAGATTTACGTCGCAACACAAAAGATTCATGCATATTCGAATACCCATGCGAAGAAATTTGTAGCACTGAAAAATCTAAGGAACTTTCTCATTAAAAATAGTGTATATACACACACACACACACACACACACACACACACACACACACACACACACACACACACACACACACACACACACACACACACACACACACACACTCACTCACTCACTCACTCACTCACTCACTCACTCACTCACTCAAATAGCTCCAATCACAAAAAATTTTTAAAGAAATAAATAGACATAAATCAGTGAATTGATGAAGGCTTGTGCCAAAGCGTTTTAAACTTTGGAATTTCTTCATATATATATGTATATATGTATATCTGTGTCTGTGTGTGTGCCATCTGTTGCAAATTCCATTGCGCATAAGTATGTAAGAGCTTATCACATGCATCTAAGCTAATCAGAAACTTGACCTCAAATGTTAATCCAATTTGGGTTGGTGGTAGAGGGAGAAAGTGATGTTTCTGAATTATGAAATAATCCTTTGGTTATTATGTTGCCACTCAAAGGAGTTGTGTTCAGTGGTATGTGATTTTTCACATTATGTTTACTCTCCATAACCTATTTATTGTGTTTACTCTCCATATCCTATTGTGTTTCAGTAGCAAGAACCCAAAATGAATGGTCCTCAGTTCATTAATCATGTCCTCTTGAAACCATTTGATTATTCCTTCAGCCTATGTATTTTGTCTCAATTTTTTGTCTCAATTTTTTGTTCTAGATTGTTATTGGTGGTATTTTGGGTGTTTGCTCAGCCGCAAATCCAGCAAGTGCAGGCTTGGTCAGTTATTTTCTCTAATTAGTTCCTTTTCCTCTTATCCTTTTATACATTAGTCATTATACCTACGCTCTACATCTCATGTACCACCAGAACTTTACTTTGACTTTATTAATGGATGTTACACAACTTAGTAGATGTATGAAATTCCAATTGATATACCTATGCTGGGGAGTTATGAATAGTGGTATAGAGCGAGGCTGGGAAAGATTGTTGTCGCAAGGTTGTTATCTAAATACCTCCAGAGTGTCAAATAGCATTTTTCCTACACGAACATTTTCACGAACGTATCATGTTAAAAGTTATGTCAACTTAGGAATTATTGTAACCTTTTAGATATCTACACCTTGGTAATACACAACAACTCCTACTTACTGAAATCTCCCGTTGATTCCATCAGTGAGGTCAAGCCTATATAAAGTATCCGCTTTGCAACAATGAAGTTGTGAGTTCAAGCTCAGACTGAGTCATACTGAATACTTTAGAAATCGCTCCCATTACCTTCTCATCTGGCACTTGACATGTTTGAAAAGAGTGGAGAGTTTAAGCAAATGTAGCCCACTGCTGTAGCTGTCACTGCAGCAGCAGACATATGACCTAGGGCTACAGAACAGAGAAAGGTGCCACCCTATGGGCCATAGATGAAGGAAGTACTTAAATTTTTTGATGCACACTATGAAATGGTGAAGCTGCTGTATTGGTAGTGAGTATAGAGTTAGCCCTAGGCCCTTGGTTTGTGTTTTAGAATTTTTCTTGATGGCTTGATTGTTTTAAATCATATTTATGTTTTATACTTACACAGAACTGGACAAACATGGCATTTGCAATTGTCTCCACATGCGTCATGTTTATTGATTTCATCATCTACTGTATTGCTGTTGGCCAAATGAACAATGTCTACAATTGTAACTATGGTTACTACTACAATTGTTACTACAACAATAACGCAACAGGAGTGGGACTCTACAGTGTTTTGTTGGTGCTTTCAGTCATTGAATTTGCCATTGGTCTTACTGTTTCAATTTGCTGCTGCAAATATGGATGCAATGGATGCTGCTATGGAGACACACGAGGCGTAAGATCTTCACTATCATTTTCAAATTTCCTCCCCTAGAATATACTGAAAAGTGATAAGTTTGTTGTGCCAGTGGTTTTTTGGTAATTAAATACATTCTTCATTCTTGGCATAAACGTCATTGTTAGCATGAGAGAAATAATACATGTTTTGCTTGTTGGCATCATGTATTTTTCTTTTTGCTGGATTTTACATTTGATCCTTTTGAAAGGGTTTTCGGTATGGCCCAGAATTAAGCTACATGACTTTGCTGTGAATGTACATACCCAATGTCTTTCAGTTGCTGTATTGGGATATATCCCATTAAATGTAAATAAAAAGTTTACAATTTGTTTAATTTTGTCAATGTAGTCTATAGACATGATCATTGTGACATAACAGTTTTTTCCTAGCTCATCAAATCTCTCATTTCCAGATGGTAATCCAGCAACCGCATATGGTACCATCATCAGTTGTGGTACAATCTAGTGCCCATACCGGTTACCAAGGTGCTGTCTATCCGCCTGCCTCATACCCGGCAACTTCATACCCGGCAGCTTCATACCCGGCAGCTTCATACCCCCAGGCATTTGGGTCATCAGCTCCACCAGCATACAGTGGCCCTCAGCAGGTTATTTCATTTTCTAAGTCATTTTTCATTCCAAGAAAATGCTCTGTTCGTATGTAAGGATTAAATGAAAAAAGTTAAGACTTAGTGTTTAAGGCTATTTACAGTTGTTTTAATTTGACAATTTTCCCTGTCATTGTTCATGCATGCATTTGAGAAGTCATGCCAACCGTAAGGCATAGTTTAGACAGCGCATTTTGAGCGGAGTGAATTGAATACCATTAGATTCGCTCACAATTCACTCTCATAGGCGAATCATGAGTGAATTTAATAATTCGATTCACTCTTTGATTTAGACAGCGAATTATGAGCAAATTTAATTGACATTTAGATTTTTTGAAAGGCAATAATTTAATTTGCTCCAGTCAAAATGCACTGTCTAAACTAGGCCTAAGTTCTCAATTTAAGGGAATGAATTACTTGAAGAGTGATTTCGCTTTCTTCACTTCTGTGTGCAAAAATAAGCTTTGCTTAAATTGTCCAGAATCTGTGCTCATATTTGCATCAGTACTTTATATGTATATATTATGCATTGCCAAATATACATGATTTCTGTTGTGCCATTTTAGGGTACATACACAAGTGCTGGTAATGCAGCTGTGCCACACCCAGTAGCTATGACATATGGTCAAGGTGCACATCTTGATAAGCAAGGGGGTCCACCACCATATCAGTGAGTGAATGGATGTCCAGGTCTTGCGCATATAGACGCTACAACTTGTTGGATATAGATAAGTGATAAAGTTAGTTAGCACCTTACGAGCTTTCTCAGTGATACAATGCAGTGTAGATAAGACCCTTTGAAGGAGGGAAGTTTATGCATTTTTGTCTACATTTATATTGATTTTGTCTGTTTATTTGCATAACCATGATACTATCATGCAGTCAATACTGCTTTCATTATAAGGACTTGACATTGAAATGGTTAAGGACTCTGTTTTATTGAAGCTTTTAAATGTTTGATGCACTTGCTTCAGTATCACTTGATGAACTTTGATTTGTAACTCTGAGAGTCTCACAAGGTTTTAATTGTAATTTTGTCTAAATTATTAGCAAGCAAACTACAGTAGTTACATAATAATTCCTAATCAGTTTTTTTACTCATCATGGCCAGATTTCGTTAATCATTCTAGAATAGCCAATTGTCTATTGCTTATACTTCATGGATTAATTAGGCTATTCCATCTCTTTCTTGCTGGACTGAGATTATTTTGTGTGATATGTCCAATCTTAACAGTTGTTTTTAGTTAATGACTGACAAACTTCTCCATAACTGGAAGATATTATGTAGATTGTTTTGATTGATGTTACACTAATCGGAGAGGATTTTTATGTGCCTTTTCTGTCTCTGCATACCTATCAGTCATTGTATACTGACTGTATAATAAAGGTTCCAGGCCTGTGTGTGTGTGTGTGCGTGTGTGTGTGCGTGTGTGTGTGCGTGTGTGTGTGCGTGTGCGTGTGCGTGTGTGTGTGTGTGTGTGTGTGTGTGTGTGTGTGTTAGATAACTCACCTTCCGTATAAGTGTAATGATGAAGATCATGTCAGAAGAATTCTTTATTTTGTTGACTAGTCCTCGACAATTTTTTGGCTAAAGCTGAGAACACTTTGTGGTTGACATAGTCAAGTTAAATCCACTCATCAAATATTTATGCAGACTGCATAAAATATTAGAAGACTAGAGGTATTCATACCAAGATTATCATGCTGGTAGTACTTTTAGAATACTGTCACAAAATTGGAAAGTTCCAGTTTTGGTTCTGGTAAAGATTTGAGGGAGGTAAGGTAGTCTATGTCAAAGAAGTTAATGATGCTTATTCAGAATATGCAGTGAGGATATTGGTTAATAAAAATCACGGTTTCAAAGAAATACTGAGCAGGCACTTGAGAGTTTTCCATACCCCTTCATTTTGAAACCTACCAATTTAACTATTCCTGGCCATGGCACAGAGAGAGTAGCAAATATCTCACTATCTCCCTTATTAAAGAGCAACAAAGTAAATGATAAATTTCACTGCCATCTTGGGCATAAGGATGGCACATTTGATAAGTTTGAAATATTTGATTTTGGTAATTGTGCAATATGAACTGCAAAGCTATGAATATGAGCTATCATCACCCACTGATAGGACCTTGCCATTGCATTCCATGGCAGGTATAACATAAAAAATATTAAGTTTGATCTATTTATAATTAACTAATGATTGTTCATATTTCTTTTCTTTTTGTTGTCTATATATTTCTATTTTTACAGGACTTCTGTGATGTTAGCGGTATATACTGTTGTATATGTAAATATGATATGACTTAAGAAAAATCCTATTGTTACTAACAATAGTAATAGTGGAAACTTCATGTCGTTGACAATATTTCCTACGTACAGTTGCAAACCTCACTAAACAATCAGTAGGTTACAATTGACCGTTTTTTTCAATACGACACACTATGAAGGTAAGTTAATAAGATAGGAGCTCAGGATATGACCACTCTTTGTTACGTATGCGGATGATAATAATTATAACAGTACTGCCTGTTGGTTTTGTTGTGTGGTGCGCAGCCCTGTGGATATATGCAATGTACTTTTTGGATGCGAATCGAGCGTTGACGGAACTATTCACTGTGAACAACTTGCCAGACCAGCTTTCTGCTCTCTGCTAAGTTGGACACTCAATTCTCATTTTAATTCTCAAACTCCGGTATGAATGCTTAAAGTCCATATGAATTCATTAAGCAGTCATAAAAACCTATTTGTCTATGATTTTTTCTAGGACAGTTTTTCGCATTGTACGGAGAGGTCCTTGGCCGTGCCATGATTTCAGTACACGTTTTTTTTATATAAGAAAAACACTTTTTTCCTGAAGCTCAATTTTCTTAACTTTTCACGAATTTGAGACTGAGATTTTCTTAAGGTTTCCTTAACTTTACAGAAATAAACTTGCTGACACAAGCTACTCTGTATTTGGTGGGCCACCATAAGTCTCGATCTTTGTACGAGAGTTTGCAAAAATGAGCCAATATCAATTTCTGGCATGTAAATAAGATGAACTGTGATTTTCTTAGCATTTTCTTGAACTTGAGCCTTATGATTTTCTTAGGATTTTCTTAAGATTTTGGCCATTTGAGCCTCATTTTCTTATAAACTTTTTCCTATAAAAAGAACGTGTACTGTCACTCGTAACACATTCTTTGCGAGAATGTTCGAGTTTGGTAACACTGCAGTGTTACGCACACAGACAAGCACTATACAACCGAAGCACTGAAATACATAGATTCTCATTGGAAATTTATGAAAATTTAACAAGAGAGAAGATGAGCAAGCGTGCAAAGTGGAGTTTTAGATGTTTATTAACTTTCTTAGGTCTCATAAATACAGTACTACTTTACTTCCTTAGCTTTTTCAGCAGATGAGTATTGAATTCTTATACACCACTTTCTTACGAGAAAATAAAACCTCAGATATCTCAGATATGATATTTAAAATTTTGCTATAACTTTTTCCTTTGTTGCGATAAAGCAATATTTCTAATCTATGTTCCGTAAGTCACTTTTTTGTTTTGATCCTTACCACCTTGACAAAAAAGCTCTTTATAGTAATTGCTTACACGTTGATAAAATCAAACTTTGTCACTAGTAAGAAGGTAGAAAGACTGAAGCAAAGTTTAAAATCAATTGATAAGGGAGTTTTCATAAAAAACTGCTTTTGACATGTGTAAAAAAATCTTTCTTAGAGAATTCGCAACCAAATTCGAAAGTGTCCGAATACTTTCGTCACGGGAGTTCACTGCTTCCTTGTAAATCAACCTCTTATAACAAAAAAAGTAGATAGGCCTACTGTAACTGATTCTGCAACTGATTTATCAAACTTGTGTTCCATCGATATAATAGTGAGTATTTTGAGTCGTTATATCATAGCTTATAAATATGAATTGAAAAGAAAATTTGACTGCACTTTAGAAATGACAGATATCTCTGCCAAAAGTCTTGGAACACTTACACTGTTTTCTAGGTTGAATTCATAGACTTCCCCTCTCCCCTAGCAAGCGCAATATAAGTCAAGCGCAATATAAGTCAAGTTGGTTAGAACTACCTCTATGAAAAGTATTCCTTTACTTCAACATTGTTTTAAGGGGGTAGGGGATTTTAATCCTGTCTTATAGACCGGAATCGCATTATTACTAACTGCCATGCATTAAGCATAGGGTGTTCCAAGGACTTTTGGCAGAGATTGTATGTCGTTACGTGTATTTGTACAAGGTATCTAGCAGGCTGTTTCCAGCTGGTTTGGTTTTCTTTTGAGACTTCTTTGAGGTGACGTGTTAGTTTATATAAAGTTTTGCCACTAAAGCCTTTGCAAGCTACAATCACTGCCAAAAGTCCTTGGAACACCCTTTGACCGCAGCATTTTATGTGACAATTATGAGATTCCGGTGAAGCACAACGGATTACGCCCCCCCTACCCCCCAGAACAATGTTGAATTGACGGTTGGGTTAGCTGACAGTTGTGTGAAAGCAATTTGACTTACTTACTGTGTATAAAACCTGTATAAATCAACATTGTTTTCAAGGGGAGAGGGGAACGCTCACCAGCCAGATCAAAAAATACAGTAAGTGTTCCAAGACTTTTGGCATTGATTGTCTGAGGAAAATCTGTAAAACGTTGAGGTGTACAGGAAATAGTTGGTGGGGGGTAGGGGTTTTCCATAGTGCTGAGTTCAATGGTGCCATCTAAAATTACATATATTGGGGGGAAGGTGTAGAATTAAAGGGGTTCATAGAATTCTGCCTCATGAGTTGCTAATTTAGGTGTATTATTCTTATAGTCACAGTTGTCTCTTAGTCACAAATAATTGTCTTTCTTTGTCCCCGTTCTTGTCAGTATCGAAAACTCGTGCAATAAAAACAAATGATTAATACGTAGTAAACACATACTGGCAGCAGGAAACTCTTCAATACATGACAAATTTTACTCATATGGCATACAGTTTCTATTCAAACCCACTAATTTCCTGTCCGTGCAATATGGCGAATGGAAAAGTCTAAGTGGTAAAAAGGGGAATCTAAGGAAAGGTGTCATATATCTAATACTCATCTACGCCACGCATCAGAATAACTTAGACAAAATGGTATTTCACGTAAGAATTAGTGCCAAAGCCAGAGCGTATATCTGCTACCTTCGACGAGAGTCCTCCTTGTCGTACAGGGAGATTGCTCGACGCTGTGGTATCTCACCATCAAGTGCTGTGAGGATATGCCGGGAGGGCTTTTCTAGCCAAAGTACGAAGAAGAGAACGGGTCGACCAACATTGATGACGAAGAAAGTCAAGGGCAGATTTAGTCGAACTTTCCGCAAAATGAGAGATGAGAACCCGAACGTCAGAATCGTTGACGTCGCAAAAGAGTGTGAAATCACAAGCATCAGCTACAGAACTCTTATACGTACATTAAATGATGCTGGGTATCATTTTTTGAGATCCAGAAGAAAAGGTATACTTTCATCAGATGACAGGCAACGCAGAGTGCGGTATGCAAAAACAGCTCTGAAAAACTACAACACACACTTTTGGACAGGCGAGGTTCTTCTGTATTTGGCCGGTGTCTCTTTTAGGCACAATCAAAAGCCATATGAAGATGCGTTATGTGCTGGTGGAAAAGTCTGGAGGAAAAGCAATGAAGGGCTGAAATATACGAGCAAAGGATCGAAAAATTTACCAGGGGGACGTTCGTTGCATCTTTTGGTGGGCATCTCACATTCAACAGGAGTGGTTCTTGCTGAAGAATATGAGAAGATGAACGGACCGTGGTTTGCCAAATTTGTGCAAGGAACTCTACAAAAGGTCTTAATGGATTGTGCAGTGCTAAAACGCAAGGAGAAATTACTGCTTGTTATGGATAACGACCCAAGCCAAAGAAGTATGGTAGCGAAAGATGCCTTGCAGGAAATTGGTGCTGAACTTGTAGACATACCAGCTAGATCACCAGACCTAAATCCCATAGAAAATATTTTTCATAATATTAAGCGTAGTCTTAGGGAGGTTGCATTGAAGCGAAAAATTATCAGGGAGGATTTTGAGTCATTTAAACAAAGGGTCTTGAGTACACTTCTCCAGTATGATGCATCTGTTATTGACCGCACTATAGAGACAATGACCCTTCGTCTACAGAGAATTGTAAAGTCTGGTGGATATAGAACTAAATACTGAATTCATTCAAATTACTTGCAATATTATATCTTACAGCTTGTTCATTAGTATTTAAACCACATGAATTATGCAGTATTACAGCGAATTTTCCCTTGTCTATGGTCTCCCAAGGTGTCCTCAACAAGGTGTCCTCAATGAATACCAGTCGCCCTTTGACTTAAACTCAATTCAGCCCAAAGTCGCATTGAATTGGATTCCGTCTCCAATGGTATATTCCAACGGTTTACCATCACGGTTTACCATTCTAGTTTTCCTTATAAAATACGAAGGAATTCTTCGATATTGCTGCAAGTTTGGAAAAAGTGGTACATGAACACAAATTACAGCTGTCTATATTTGTGAATAAATCTGCTCAAGATTTTCTGAGAAAAACGAGAAAAACTGCACGGTTTACCATTTTTTTGAAATCTGACTTTGATCCTATTCATGTTTATCTGCGTAAAATGGTAAACCGTGGCTATTTCCCAGATTTCACTAAGGTACGAGTAATAGACATGTATTTTCGCGTCATCTCATGAAGGTACATATCGATGTACCACTTTTAGCATTGTCTGTTCTTGGGTACCTACTACCAGTAAAGGATAGAAGGGAAAATAGAAATGGTAAACCGTGGCCAAATTGCACTTTCGCTACCATTACAATGACACCGTAGCTTGTCAACGCTACGGAGGAACAATAGTGTTTACAAAAGTGACGTGCCTATGTCCACTATTGCAACAACATCTATGCGACACAATGACCGCATGGGGAGGCATTTTCTGCTCCTGTTGCTAGAACTGCTAGTTGACATAGAAGAAGCCCCATCGTACCTGCATCATTTCAATCTCACAATCTTGTATAACAGAGGCTTTTACCAAAAAAAATGGGTGCTTTTGCAGGGGCAAAAAGTGGTGTGTCGCTCGAAGATTCGACGTCTTTGCTGTAGTTCGTTTCTGGTGCAGCGAAGTGCACGGAATGGCATTCCAGTAGCAGTGTTCTGTTTTTATAGCATACAACCTAATCTTCAATCCACACCAGAAAATTTGACATAGAATGTGATGTTCTGTTACAACATTTATAGTTTGTCTCTCACAGTGAAAATGCTACCTTTTCACGTACCCCACCATGGCTCCTGCCAAAACCAATAGAGATAACGATTTGGAAATATTTCCATTGAAATCAGGACCTTGGAAAACCCTATGATACATATATATTTTATTGTCATACTATTGCATGGGCAGTATCTGTCTCAGACAATCACTGCCAAAAGTCCTTGGAACACCCTTTGACCGCAGCATTTTATGTGACAATTATGAGATTCCGGTGAAGCACAACGGATTACGCCCCCCCTACCCCCCAGAACAATGTTGAATTGACGGTTGGGTTAGCTGACAGTTGTGTGAAAGCAATTTGACTTACTTACTGTGTATAAAACCTGTATAAATCAACATTGTTTTCAAGGGGAGAGGGGAACGCTCACCAGCCAGATCAAAAAATACAGTAAGTGTTCCAAGACTTTTGGCATTGATTGTCTGAGGAAAATCTGTAAAACGTTGAGGTGTACAGGAAATAGTTGGTGGGGGGTAGGGGTTTTCCATAGTGCTGAGTTCAATGGTGCCATCTAAAATTACATATATTGGGGGGAAGGTGTAGAATTAAAGGGGTTCATAGAATTCTGCCTCATGAGTTGCTAATTTAGGTGTATTATTCTTATAGTCACAGTTGTCTCTTAGTCACAAATAATTGTCTTTCTTTGTCCCCGTTCTTGTCAGTATCGAAAACTCGTGCAATAAAAACAAATGATTAATACGTAGTAAACACATACTGGCAGCAGGAAACTCTTCAATACATGACAAATTTTACTCATATGGCATACAGTTTCTATTCAAACCCACTAATTTCCTGTCCGTGCAATATGGCGAATGGAAAAGTCTAAGTGGTAAAAAGGGGAATCTAAGGAAAGGTGTCATATATCTAATACTCATCTACGCCACGCATCAGAATAACTTAGACAAAATGGTATTTCACGTAAGAATTAGTGCCAAAGCCAGAGCGTATATCTGCTACCTTCGACGAGAGTCCTCCTTGTCGTACAGGGAGATTGCTCGACGCTGTGGTATCTCACCATCAAGTGCTGTGAGGATATGCCGGGAGGGCTTTTCTAGCCAAAGTACGAAGAAGAGAACGGGTCGACCAACATTGATGACGAAGAAAGTCAAGGGCAGATTTAGTCGAACTTTCCGCAAAATGAGAGATGAGAACCCGAACGTCAGAATCGTTGACGTCGCAAAAGAGTGTGAAATCACAAGCATCAGCTACAGAACTCTTATACGTACATTAAATGATGCTGGGTATCATTTTTTGAGATCCAGAAGAAAAGGTATACTTTCATCAGATGACAGGCAACGCAGAGTGCGGTATGCAAAAACAGCTCTGAAAAACTACAACACACACTTTTGGACAGGCGAGGTTCTTCTGTATTTGGCCGGTGTCTCTTTTAGGCACAATCAAAAGCCATATGAAGATGCGTTATGTGCTGGTGGAAAAGTCTGGAGGAAAAGCAATGAAGGGCTGAAATATACGAGCAAAGGATCGAAAAATTTACCAGGGGGACGTTCGTTGCATCTTTTGGTGGGCATCTCACATTCAACAGGAGTGGTTCTTGCTGAAGAATATGAGAAGATGAACGGACCGTGGTTTGCCAAATTTGTGCAAGGAACTCTACAAAAGGTCTTAATGGATTGTGCAGTGCTAAAACGCAAGGAGAAATTACTGCTTGTTATGGATAACGACCCAAGCCAAAGAAGTATGGTAGCGAAAGATGCCTTGCAGGAAATTGGTGCTGAACTTGTAGACATACCAGCTAGATCACCAGACCTAAATCCCATAGAAAATATTTTTCATAATATTAAGCGTAGTCTTAGGGAGGTTGCATTGAAGCGAAAAATTATCAGGGAGGATTTTGAGTCATTTAAACAAAGGGTCTTGAGTACACTTCTCCAGTATGATGCATCTGTTATTGACCGCACTATAGAGACAATGACCCTTCGTCTACAGAGAATTGTAAAGTCTGGTGGATATAGAACTAAATACTGAATTCATTCAAATTACTTGCAATATTATATCTTACAGCTTGTTCATTAGTATTTAAACCACATGAATTATGCAGTATTACAGCGAATTTTCCCTTGTCTATGGTCTCCCAAGGTGTCCTCAACAAGGTGTCCTCAATGAATACCAGTCGCCCTTTGACTTAAACTCAATTCAGCCCAAAGTCGCATTGAATTGGATTCCGTCTCCAATGGTATATTCCAACGGTTTACCATCACGGTTTACCATTCTAGTTTTCCTTATAAAATACGAAGGAATTCTTCGATATTGCTGCAAGTTTGGAAAAAGTGGTACATGAACACAAATTACAGCTGTCTATATTTGTGAATAAATCTGCTCAAGATTTTCTGAGAAAAACGAGAAAAACTGCACGGTTTACCATTTTTTTGAAATCTGACTTTGATCCTATTCATGTTTATCTGCGTAAAATGGTAAACCGTGGCTATTTCCCAGATTTCACTAAGGTACGAGTAATAGACATGTATTTTCGCGTCATCTCATGAAGGTACATATCGATGTACCACTTTTAGCATTGTCTGTTCTTGGGTACCTACTACCAGTAAAGGATAGAAGGGAAAATAGAAATGGTAAACCGTGGCCAAATTGCACTTTCGCTACCATTACAATGACACCGTAGCTTGTCAACGCTACGGAGGAACAATAGTGTTTACAAAAGTGACGTGCCTATGTCCACTATTGCAACAACATCTATGCGACACAATGACCGCATGGGGAGGCATTTTCTGCTCCTGTTGCTAGAACTGCTAGTTGACATAGAAGAAGCCCCATCGTACCTGCATCATTTCAATCTCACAATCTTGTATAACAGAGGCTTTTACCAAAAAAAATGGGTGCTTTTGCAGGGGCAAAAAGTGGTGTGTCGCTCGAAGATTCGACGTCTTTGCTGTAGTTCGTTTCTGGTGCAGCGAAGTGCACGGAATGGCATTCCAGTAGCAGTGTTCTGTTTTTATAGCATACAACCTAATCTTCAATCCACACCAGAAAATTTGACATAGAATGTGATGTTCTGTTACAACATTTATAGTTTGTCTCTCACAGTGAAAATGCTACCTTTTCACGTACCCCACCATGGCTCCTGCCAAAACCAATAGAGATAACGATTTGGAAATATTTCCATTGAAATCAGGACCTTGGAAAACCCTATGATACATATATATTTTATTGTCATACTATTGCATGGGCAGTATCTGTCTCAGACAATCACTGCCAAAAGTCCTTGGAACACCCTTTGACCGCAGCATTTTATGTGACAATTATGAGATTCCGGTGAAGCACAACGGATTACGCCCCCCTACCCCCCAGAACAATGTTGAATTGACGGTTGGGTTAGCTGACAGTTGTGTGAAAGCAATTTGACTTACTTACTGTGTATAAAACCTGTATAAATCAACATTGTTTTCAAGGGGAGAGGGGAACGCTCACCAGCCAGATCAAAAAATACAGTAAGTGTTCCAAGACTTTTGGCATTGATTGTCTGAGGAAAATCTGTAAAACGTTGAGGTGTACAGGAAATAGTTGGTGGGGGGTAGGGGTTTTCCATAGTGCTGAGTTCAATGGTGCCATCTAAAATTACATATATTGGGGGGAAGGTGTAGAATTAAAGGGGTTCATAGAATTCTGCCTCATGAGTTGCTAATTTAGGTGTATTATTCTTATAGTCACAGTTGTCTCTTAGTCACAAATAATTGTCTTTCTTTGTCCCCGTTCTTGTCAGTATCGAAAACTCGTGCAATAAAAACAAATGATTAATACGTAGTAAACACATACTGGCAGCAGGAAACTCTTCAATACATGACAAATTTTACTCATATGGCATACAGTTTCTATTCAAACCCACTAATTTCCTGTCCGTGCAATATGGCGAATGGAAAAGTCTAAGTGGTAAAAAGGGGAATCTAAGGAAAGGTGTCATATATCTAATACTCATCTACGCCACGCATCAGAATAACTTAGACAAAATGGTATTTCACGTAAGAATTAGTGCCAAAGCCAGAGCGTATATCTGCTACCTTCGACGAGAGTCCTCCTTGTCGTACAGGGAGATTGCTCGACGCTGTGGTATCTCACCATCAAGTGCTGTGAGGATATGCCGGGAGGGCTTTTCTAGCCAAAGTACGAAGAAGAGAACGGGTCGACCAACATTGATGACGAAGAAAGTCAAGGGCAGATTTAGTCGAACTTTCCGCAAAATGAGAGATGAGAACCCGAACGTCAGAATCGTTGACGTCGCAAAAGAGTGTGAAATCACAAGCATCAGCTACAGAACTCTTATACGTACATTAAATGATGCTGGGTATCATTTTTTGAGATCCAGAAGAAAAGGTATACTTTCATCAGATGACAGGCAACGCAGAGTGCGGTATGCAAAAACAGCTCTGAAAAACTACAACACACACTTTTGGACAGGCGAGGTTCTTCTGTATTTGGCCGGTGTCTCTTTTAGGCACAATCAAAAGCCATATGAAGATGCGTTATGTGCTGGTGGAAAAGTCTGGAGGAAAAGCAATGAAGGGCTGAAATATACGAGCAAAGGATCGAAAAATTTACCAGGGGGACGTTCGTTGCATCTTTTGGTGGGCATCTCACATTCAACAGGAGTGGTTCTTGCTGAAGAATATGAGAAGATGAACGGACCGTGGTTTGCCAAATTTGTGCAAGGAACTCTACAAAAGGTCTTAATGGATTGTGCAGTGCTAAAACGCAAGGAGAAATTACTGCTTGTTATGGATAACGACCCAAGCCAAAGAAGTATGGTAGCGAAAGATGCCTTGCAGGAAATTGGTGCTGAACTTGTAGACATACCAGCTAGATCACCAGACCTAAATCCCATAGAAAATATTTTTCATAATATTAAGCGTAGTCTTAGGGAGGTTGCATTGAAGCGAAAAATTATCAGGGAGGATTTTGAGTCATTTAAACAAAGGGTCTTGAGTACACTTCTCCAGTATGATGCATCTGTTATTGACCGCACTATAGAGACAATGACCCTTCGTCTACAGAGAATTGTAAAGTCTGGTGGATATAGAACTAAATACTGAATTCATTCAAATTACTTGCAATATTATATCTTACAGCTTGTTCATTAGTATTTAAACCACATGAATTATGCAGTATTACAGCGAATTTTCCCTTGTCTATGGTCTCCCAAGGTGTCCTCAACAAGGTGTCCTCAATGAATACCAGTCGCCCTTTGACTTAAACTCAATTCAGCCCAAAGTCGCATTGAATTGGATTCCGTCTCCAATGGTATATTCCAACGGTTTACCATCACGGTTTACCATTCTAGTTTTCCTTATAAAATACGAAGGAATTCTTCGATATTGCTGCAAGTTTGGAAAAAGTGGTACATGAACACAAATTACAGCTGTCTATATTTGTGAATAAATCTGCTCAAGATTTTCTGAGAAAAACGAGAAAAACTGCACGGTTTACCATTTTTTTGAAATCTGACTTTGATCCTATTCATGTTTATCTGCGTAAAATGGTAAACCGTGGCTATTTCCCAGATTTCACTAAGGTACGAGTAATAGACATGTATTTTCGCGTCATCTCATGAAGGTACATATCGATGTACCACTTTTAGCATTGTCTGTTCTTGGGTACCTACTACCAGTAAAGGATAGAAGGGAAAATAGAAATGGTAAACCGTGGCCAAATTGCACTTTCGCTACCATTACAATGACACCGTAGCTTGTCAACGCTACGGAGGAACAATAGTGTTTACAAAAGTGACGTGCCTATGTCCACTATTGCAACAACATCTATGCGACACAATGACCGCATGGGGAGGCATTTTCTGCTCCTGTTGCTAGAACTGCTAGTTGACATAGAAGAAGCCCCATCGTACCTGCATCATTTCAATCTCACAATCTTGTATAACAGAGGCTTTTACCAAAAAAAATGGGTGCTTTTGCAGGGGCAAAAAGTGGTGTGTCGCTCGAAGATTCGACGTCTTTGCTGTAGTTCGTTTCTGGTGCAGCGAAGTGCACGGAATGGCATTCCAGTAGCAGTGTTCTGTTTTTATAGCATACAACCTAATCTTCAATCCACACCAGAAAATTTGACATAGAATGTGATGTTCTGTTACAACATTTATAGTTTGTCTCTCACAGTGAAAATGCTACCTTTTCACGTACCCCACCATGGCTCCTGCCAAAACCAATAGAGATAACGATTTGGAAATATTTCCATTGAAATCAGGACCTTGGAAAACCCTATGATACATATATATTTTATTGTCATACTATTGCATGGGCAGTATCTGTCTCAGACAATCACTGCCAAAAGTCCTTGGAACACCCTTTGACCGCAGCATTTTATGTGACAATTATGAGATTCCGGTGAAGCACAACGGATTACGCCCCCCTACCCCCCAGAACAATGTTGAATTGACGGTTGGGTTAGCTGACAGTTGTGTGAAAGCAATTTGACTTACTTACTGTGTATAAAACCTGTATAAATCAACATTGTTTTCAAGGGGAGAGGGGAACGCTCACCAGCCAGATCAAAAAATACAGTAAGTGTTCCAAGACTTTTGGCATTGATTGTACCTCTTATCAAGGAACCGTCAGGCGTAGGTTGAAATGACGTAGTTTAATAGGCGAAGACTGTGTGACTGTATTAAAGTTCGTTACCATGGAAATATTCAATGACTGTGCAGAAGAGGAAGTTTAGAATTGCTTACGAAGGTGTGTTTGATTCTCAGTCGGATTAACGAGAGTAGCAAAAAGTTCAACTGACATTTTTACTGAAAATGGAGGGTGGAGGAGTTGTGATACAGCAGGCAGCAGTTCGTGGAGGAGTTGTAGTGCAGAATACCGCAAACAGCCGCCAAAATTTTACTTCGGCCACACGCGGACTTGGAATTGCACAGATCGTCGTTGGCTCTTCGACTATTCTGTTTGGAATACTTGTTGCAGCCATATTACATTACTGGGTTGGGAGCGTTGGCTTTGGAATATGGGGTGGAATTTGGGTATGTATGACATTAGCTTAACATATATCTGATAACTGTCTTCATTACTTAGGCCCTTGCTTGAATATAAGTAAGTTTTACACATGCCTTAGTGTTCATGGTGGTGAAATTACCAACATCGCCTATACCAACTTCTCACCGAGAAATGAATGCATGTAGTGGTTCCATCTCTCTTAATATCCTATGATGGTTTCTCTAATATTTTGATCTGTGGTTATGCAATGAAACTGTTTTTTGGCATTTTTGATGCGGTGAGCATTCGAGAGTGACGACATAAGAAGTAAACAAAGAGAAATGCTCCCTTCTGTAAATGACTACAGTTCACAATGGTCTTCTTGATATAAATATTGCTAGATTTCAATATAAACCAGACAGTTTCGGTTATATCTTCGTGTTTAGCTGGCTCTTAGAATACGCAGATAGTTTTGATTCTCGGTTTGACATGTTGGAGGGTCAAATGTAATTACGTAATTACGTAGGTATATTAATTTATTGTACAGCGGGACCTCAACAGTTTCAGTATCAGTTTGATGGACTTTTGTATCAAATCAAGGCCCGTTTCCTTGCACTAATGCTAACAATAATAATAGAGATCTTTATGCAGCGCTACCTTGTCAGAAACTAATCTGCTGTTATCAATTAAGGGACCTACTTTCTTCTTCAATGAAATATTGTGTGTGTTCTGCATTTGTGAGTAAGCATTTGAGAGTTCCAACTTACACAGTGAGCAAGGAGAATCCTGGAGTCTTATCTACTTTTTTAGGTCTCTCTATTCACTAAAATGTTAACCGGCTAGGGCTGGATTTTGTGTGAGTGAAGTGTGCCCGTCCATTATTTGTAAGGCTGCTGGCACCATTGAACTACACATATGAAATTATATGTTTCTAGGATTAATGAAATAACCATATGGATGAATCAGTAGTATTTTTATGTATTATTTAAATAATAATATTAAGTATTGTTTTCATGACATTAGATACTTGTTGGAGGAATCCTTGGAGTGATGTCAGCAGGAAACCCAGCAAACACGTGTGTTGTAAGTAATCCAGAACTATTATTATCCAGTGTTGTTATATAAATATAAATAGCTTGGTGTAATGCAACAAATTTCATGATATGAGCACAAGGGTATCCTTTGCTCTCTATATGAAGTAGTGTGTTCATACAATTTTACCAATTACATTTGAATTTTTCAATTATCTATCTGATTGGTAATCTTCCCTTCCTTTTTCACCAGCCATAGCTTTGAATACCATAAGGGGGATGTTTCTTATCCCACTATCTTACATTACCCCTACCATACAGAAAGGTTTCTTATCCTTATTGGGTTTCTTATCCTATCCTTATACTTAACAACATTGAGCTTTTTTCCTTCAGTAGCTTTCTGGCCATTTTGCACCTGTGACATGTTTATCATTTTTACTCCTGGATATTCCTAGCTTTCCCAAAGCTACTGTAATTACTTCTCATTCACATTGAGATGAGAAGTGAGCAGGTGCACTCTTTTGTTTGCCTACAATAATTAACTTTAACAGGTGCCTTTCTATCACCAGTTTCTCTTCATAATTTAATGCAAACAGTATATTATTTTGGCGCTGTCATTTTCATTACTTCATGATATATTAAAATTTATATATATTTTTTGCTTTTGATTAAGTTGTTTATGGACACTTGTTGGCAGATTATTAACTGGGCAAATACATTTAATGTTCAATCATAGCTAGGTCTAACTTTTCATACTCATCCTGAGTTTCTGTGGTACCACTTATTTTCCTTTGTTCAAAACAAAGAGGAATCCACTACAACCTTGTATAATTTTCAATATAACTTATATGAAGTAGAATCAGGTCTAGAGATTATGGATCTCTGGTTTGAAAAGGTAAATACCATGTTTTGCATGGTGGAATATATTCTGTACCCCTTTCTCCTCATAGAGTTATACCTTTCAGTCACTTTTCACTAGCCCATTTTATCTTAACTATTAATCTGTGTAAACCCATACCTATCTTTGCAGGCTGGAAGCAACTTGGCATTTGCAATTGTCTCCTGTGTCCTCTCTGGCTTAAACTTCATTTTTTACTGTCTTGCAATTACACACTACAGGCACTATTATCGTACTTGTTACTATTGGAGCTGTTCATATAGAGCACATTCTACGGGTGTCGGCTTGTATGTCATTCTGTTATTGCTGATGATTGCTGAATTTGTAATTGCATTGTCAGCTGCAATATACTGTTGTAAATCAAACAACTCCTGTGGCCAGACTACTCCAGGAACAGTAAGTTCATTTGACATTACATCATTTTTTATATAAGAAAGTGGTTTAGAGGCAAGTAATGCTTGACTGCTTACAAAACTAAGAAATTTCAGTACTGGATTATGGAGAGCTAAAAAAGCTCATAAGTTCATTTACTTTTAGCACTTCAGTATTCAAGCAAGCTCATCTTCTCTGTGATTGAAGTTGTGTATACTTCCTATATTGATCTTTGTATTCCAGTTTTCTGTTTGTTTAGTGCCTGTCTGTCTTTGTAGCACTATAATGATACATAGTCTCAATCATTCTTGCTAGGAAAATCTTAGGAAGGTTTTAGTACTGAAATCATTGCAAAATCTAAGAACATTTCAGTAACGGGCCAAAAATATCTCCTTATAGAAAAAGGTATGGTGTTACCTAAAGTTATTTCCTGAGACTGTGATATAGTCTTATTCAATGGAATCAAGGATTATCTAGATCAGCATTCCTTGCTTCTGAGGAAGATAAGTTCTGCAATTTTGTAAAATTTGCCAAGAAGGCATGGAAAAGAAGAAAAGAATCTTTCTGAGCTATAAATATATATTCGAATTTAGAGGATCACTTTCTCCTGCATTGCGTTGGGTACTTGGCGTCAAAGTTTTGGAGACCACACTCATGTTACCCGCATACTTCTACTGTAATATGGTCTGTAATATGGTAGTTTGAGGGCATTCCTTCACTAGACCCGATGCAAAAGGGTTATTTCAGCGTGTATCCACGCGAATTCAAGAATTTGTTTTAATTCGGCAACAAGCCGGACCTTCAATATCCATTTGACATTACTTTCGTTCTTTGCGGTTTAGATTCTTTGCCTAAAGAATGCTCCGTCAGCTGGAGCTTTGCAGCAAATAAAACAGCAGCATCGATAAGCCATTTTTGCCATTGTAGAGAGCGATTCAACTGTGAATTAATCGTTCAATGTTATCAGTCGCAGAAAAGATACGAATAAGAACGTCAAAAATTCCCTAACGAAGTGACACATGACATGCTACGTTGTTCGAAAACCATTTTAGACCATTAAGAACAGTTTTTTCGAAACTGGGGTCCGCGATGTCAAGGCGGGGGGGAGTTGCGAGTTACACGCGATTGTTGGGCTCGTTGCTTTATTAAACTCTATAACTGTGGGCATTTTTTTTCTAACCTGAAAGACCGACCTTACACATTTATTTGTAGCTTATCGTTCGGCGATGGAAGTGGGAAGCCAGATGGGGAATTTTCGTTTGAAATCTTAGCTTTACAGGATTGGAACAGATGTTGTGGAAAAAGTGCTTTAAATTGCAGCTTTACGAAAAGTCAGCAGATGTCGATACATGATATCAATTGAAAAATTCAACTTATAAAATAGCATTTTTATGTTCACACTAAAAGCGAAAATTCAAGTCAAAAATATGAAGGGAGAAGCTCAAAACCGAGCTAAATGGAAATAAGATAACCTGACTCACGCAGTAGGTGAAAAACCAGGCGTATCGTCCATCTGCTTGGTGACGAAGTGAATAAATCCAGAAAGTCTTTCACACCATCACAATGGAAAAGTCGAAAGGAATTATTGGAGATATTGCGGGTGTATTTTATGAAAAGGAGTCAGTTATCCGAGCTTTTACAAGCAGCGCCTTTGAATATCTTTGTGCATAGATTTGGTTTCAACTGCGCATATGAAACGCCAAGAACGGAGTTCGTTGAATTTATTTCAAAATAATGTCTACAAAATCATGCCTAGTTTAAGGAAGATTTCCAAGATCATACTTTGCCACGACAAGTTCTAGCCACGCCCTTTAGAAATTTTTGTGACCACGCCCTGTAGCCCTTCAAAATTGTAGGTATTACAGACGCCCCCCCCGACTACTTATTTTTTCAAAAAATGTATACCAGGACATTCTGATTGCAACCCCCCCCCACCGCTTATTAATTCTGAGCCATGGAGAAATTTTCCCAACCAGACCTAGAATGGTCCGGCGAAAGTAACTCATGGTGAATGTTTATTGTGCTGAAAAAATGTTAACATGAAATGAGTAATTGCTGCAAGAAGCACTGAAAACGCAGCTGACATGACAGTCGTACCGATGATGATGAAATTATGAACGACGACGATAGACACATTTTTAGTATGCTAGAAATATGTAATCGTAGTAAGTTCTTTTTCAGAAAGCTGAAGTTTTTATCCAATGCATATGTTGGCCTTCTCTCCGCCTCCATCTGTAACAGCCCACCGATAGACATTCACCTTGGAGCTTTTTCCGCCCCCTCCGGTTATTCCGATGCCCCCGCTTAGTGCAACCCCCCACTTATTTACTTTCAGGCTTTTATCCAGCCCCCCCCCGCTTATTGTCACCCCTCTTTATTCCGGGCTGGAGAGTATACATTTAAATTTCCCAGATCAAACACTCATTTTCCAAGATCGCAAAGTATGGCAAAGACCACTCTAAAAATAGGAAATGCTACAAAGTATCCGCAACCGGCCTGGTTCGACTTTTCGGGCATTACATATTTACTTATATGTAAGATATGACTTTAAAATATGTCTTCTCGTCATAGGTTGTCTTTCAACAAACACAGCCGGTTGTTTTCCAAACTGGGCCAGTCGTAACATCAGCCTACCCAGCACCCATTTCAACCTACCCCGCACCAGTCTCTGCTTACCCAGGGCAGCAGGTAGGTACTCTTTGAAACAGATCGTAAAGTAAGAACTGTTTGTAAGTTACAGATCCGTATTTTCATACAAATTGGTAGGTGTAGTCTCTCGTTATACTTACACAAAGGTTGTGGGAGAAATTAAAAATCCAGCAAAGTGTCTAAAAACCACAATAATTATTTTTAATGTTTTTTGAAAATTAGTTAACCTTTAGATAGATCATTTGCTCACGTATAATTTTTTTTATTATTGATGACCTACTTTTCAATAAACAGATATGCCCTGGCTACAAACCCACACTTTCCCCTATTGCAGATCTGTAGTTTCGATGCGTTGTTAATTGTCTTGTCTGAATCTCTAGGTATCCTATGTCTCTACAATGCCAACTCAAACCGGCACTACAATGCCACCTCAAGCCCCGCCACCTGGCGCATACAACCAACCTCAGTTTGATAATCAACAGAAAGCCTTCATGACGGCACCTCCACCATACGTGCAGTAACGGCAATGCACTTTATGCTGCTGTGATAGCAGTCTGATATTATTGTTACTGTACATTATTCCATGTAGCTAGCACTAGTTTCTTTTGTAGATAGCACTATTTCACTAATATTAGTAATAGACGACATTTCATGCTTTAAAAGCAGTGGTGGTGCCACGGAGGGGGAAGCGTTGGTGGGTTATGTCCTCCCCGCTTTCCTCAAACATCAGTTTTCTGATTTGTCAGAATTCGAAAGGAAAGTTGGTAGAGTAAGGAATTTCTAGCAAATTATAATTCTTTAGTATACCGTGTCATGGGTTATTTGTCGCCCTTTGGTTGCATAATTGTACGGCTGCTGCTTATTTTATTTTACACTGTACTAAACAACCTGGTACGCAAAGCCCCCCCCCCCCATACAGTTTGTGGTAGCTGGCGCCGCCCCTGTGTAAAAGGTTTGATATTTGAAAACTATTTCTACATATAATGGGATTATTTTTCATAGCTAATTTTGGTAAGGTTAAAACCTTGCATTTTAGCACACTGTTTTGCTCACGTTAGTCATCATTTTCACCATTGTACACTACTCCCAGTCTCACCCTATACACTATTCTTAAACCCCAACTCTAAAGCTAACGCTATTCCTAGCCTCGTTTCTAGCAATGACTCATTGGTGGTACAATAGCTGCAGTCGAGACTGTATTATCCTCATTTGTAAGTATGTCGATCAGTCTGAATGCAGCAACAACATCAACAACATCAACAGTTACAACTAGATAATGCCTATATGATTATTTAACAAGCTATGCCTATTCCATTAGCCAGTCCCATGATGCATTGATTCTAATTACCATGTAATTAACAGGGAGTTAAGGTTCCCAAGTAAAGTGATGACATTCCACCCGACGACCTATTTTAGGCAATTACTGATCTTTATAGCTTATCTTTATTAATTGTTTGTCTTAGTTCATTCTCTATTTTTATCCTTTCTCTGTCTTAGACTGTTCAGTCCCATCTAACCCAAACAATTTCGTATTGTACATTGCACCCGTTTTGGAAACACCCTCTCTAAGTCCTACTTCATCGCCTTCCCCCCTCCCCTGACTTTTCAATTTGTAATGCATGTATCATTCCATAATCAATCTGACCCATGTATTAGTTGGTAATTTTCCCAAGTGGAAAGGATATATTTTGATAATTTTTGCACCATCTATTCTTAATATCATCAAGCTTGTATCGAAACGCCAACAGAACTGGTGAACTTGTTTGATGTGAGTGGTAACTGATTTAGTCATACACGTCTGCACTACTTTGTAACTCGTCAAATATCTCCTGCTTTGAATGTATTTTACTTCTTTGGATAACAATTTCATTCTTATGTTTCGCATTGTAACTGCACTGGATTACAATCAATACATGGCGGCGATCCGGTACCGCTTGATACATCATTTGTCGGTACAGAACACGTTTTTTTTATAAGAAACAGGTTCAGAAGAACCTTGTACTAAATACCCTACAATTTGAGAGAATTTAGAACTACAAGGAAAGAGTTGAGAAACTTTGAAACTTTCTATGCCATCTTTCACCGTTTCGGAAACACGTTTGTTCCTCCACGGATTTAGCACGTTTTCACTACAGTGTGTTTGTGTGCTAGGCCTTATGGACACTGCAAAAGACAATGTTTTCCGTTTTGCTTTCGCTATTTCTGCACTTTTTTCATTGACTTAAGAAACTTTTAAGAAATTTTGAAAGCTAAAACGTGGCCAAAAATTAAGAAACTTTTGCTACTAGGCCTTTAGCCAAGTTTCTTGTAAAAAGAACGTGTAGAAGTGTGTCTCCTTTTATTGGTAAACCTGCTTAAGGTTTAAGTAATGTAGAGTTACTCAATTTATATTGTAACTGCAGTATACTATGTATGCAATATTTTACACATCAAACAACCACTGTATGTGCTGTGCTTTAATGGCTTAATCAGACTAACTGACCTCAGTGTATTTTAATGGTTTTATTTGTGTATTAGTATTGAGTATTACAGCAGAAAAGTTGTCTTGAAGAATGCGCGCTTATCTCTCCTTTGAAAAATCGAAGTTTCACTGTATGGTTTTGATTTTACGCGATTTAATTATATTTGCTTTAGATATGGGTACTGAACATTCACTGGCACTTACCTTGCGGAGGCCGACTACAGAAAGGGGCTGTTCAATAATTACATCACGCTGACATTGCCATTTTTGAACCACCCACCCCCCAGCGTCACGTTCTGAATCACGAAAAACGCGTAGAACTACCATAGAGATAGGCCTGTCTCTATGAGAACTACCTATCCCCTAGGCGTGACGTAGTTATTGAACAGTCCCAAAGTCAACACGTGTTGAGTTTCAGCTCGGCAATAGAGAAAGCTAATTCAATTTTTGGATAATACATACAAACATATATACAATCATACAGATATATATATGTATAATTATAGACTCATGTGCTTTTATGTTTAAGTATGGATTGAAAACCAATTAATCGATTGTAATAATTTTAAAGCCACATGGATATGTAAATGGGGTTAAAAAAATATTTTCCAATGCAATTTCCTAAGCACTGATCTCAGTGCTCCTCGAGTAGGCGTGTAGAGATGAAATCATTGCTGTTAAGCTTTACGTCTACAATCGTATGTATTTCACTCTACTGCCTTATATCGATCGATCACTGTATATGCGTATAAATTTTTATATGAATACACACATTTGCATATATAAATTTTCATAAACACATATAAATGCACTCGAGAGCTAGAGTCCTGGCTATGATTTGCATGCATTTGCAAAGATCATCGAACGCAACATGTTTGAAACTACACTACCCATTCCTTGCAGCAGTGTATATTTGAGATAAGCATGTTTTCAAAAGGGAGGATAGAGCACGTAGAAGGTGCGAAAATTGGTTTGTTTACATTCCATGAAAGTTACATAGAAAAAGTTATTAGGAAGAAGAGCAATGGAAATGGGACTTTCAGGAAAGGGAAGGAAGGGTAGAGCAACCGGATAGTGGATGAAGAACATCAAAGAGGGAATGAGAGACGAGAGATCAGATGTTGAAAGTACTGGAGTGAAAAACTTGAACAAGCATTACGTTATGGTGACCAGACTTGCAGCAGGAGCAGCTGAAAGAAGAAGAAGGAAGAAAGAGAAGAAGTTGCAATCCAGGTTACCCAATACTGTTAACTGCAAAGTACATTACGTACACTTTAAGAAAGATACGCCTTGGAAGAATAACTACGATCGAAAATTGGTCCATTGAAGACATAGTAAAACTTGTAATCAAGTGCTCTCCTCAACGAGAAATAGGATATTTTAAAACTCCTTCTATTCTGCTTTATTGCTAACTTCTGTATATACATCACAGACTTCTAATCTACCTGCATATTAACTCTCATTCTACCGCTTTTATAGATGTGGTATACCAACTGATATCGTCAGTCTCAGCGATGGGGTAAGCTAATATTTGCCAGTTTCCATACTTTCCTGTGCATTATTTTCATTGCTTTAAATTCCTTTGAGACGCTAATTTGCTAAGAACCTATCTATAATGTAAAGATATCCGTGTGATACGTGTTGAAGTATCCAGTAAGTTTATTTGCGAACGATTCCGGACTCTGATCCAAATACGGTTTCATTAGAAAGAGCAGGTAGCCAGCATAGCTGCTACATATTTGATTGGCTTTGAGCTCTGATCAAGTCTATTGTCTCCCAACCTAATTGACCAATCATTACGGAACAATACCTACAATTTTGTAGATGCACATGGAGTGATTGCTAGGCTTTTGGGTAAAAATCAAAATCATATTTTTATTCTCAAAGTTGCTTGTGCAAGATCTTTAGTGGGACAGACAATGCCTCTAACCCCCCCCCCCCCCCGACTGCATTGTGCTACAACCTCCTCCGTGTTCATTCCTTCTCTGGGATGCATTGTAATCAGGTCTTTAGAGCGTCAGTTGACAACGGGTCTGTTAATTATATAATCGTTCTACATTTGCACCAAACTCATTGTGCTGTGCAAAAAATAGGACATCTAAGTGACAGGCCGTATTCAAATTGAAAGGGGGCAGAGTCAGGAAGTTAAATATTATTTTACACATAGAGAGTGAAGTAGTCGCTGAACGGTTGTTGAAATAGTTAAAGGTTAGAGAATCATTCAAGTGTTGAAACCAAGGGAGTGTATTGGCTTTAAATATACCCTCCCTCACTGTTTGAAAATGTGGTTGAGTCAGATTGCGCTAGAAATAAACCATACTATATATGGTCTCACCTGTCGTGTTCTCTGTAGAACATATCTATATTGAGTGTATTTCTATATTTAGAAAGGTAGTTTCCCGAATCTCAAAAGGAAGTTGTCGTAATGATATTCCAGGCGTTTCCTGGTAGAACCTTACTCGCCAATGCCCGACACTTTACGATGGCTGGCGACGGCTGGCGACGGCTGGCGACGGCTGGCGATGGCTGGCGATAGCTGGCGCCGCCACTGAATCATTCTATTTTGATGTAATTTAGGAATGCAGGAAATAGATTTTTATACTCGAATAACAACCTCTATGGGGCACGAGTCAGTGAGGTTATCAGACTGACACTCACTTACACCGCTGTCTCGTGTATATTTTGGTCGGCACACCTCCATCAGCTCGTTTGTGTAATTGATAAGTGACTTGTTGTTTATCATAGTACATTACGAAATACCAACCTTAGCATCAGGGGCGTAGCCATAGCGTTTTGCGGGGGGGGGTGCAGTTTGTATCTACGTATTAGATATCAATTTATAAAATCATTAATTATTGCAGAAGTCGAAATTGTTCTGAATGTACTAAATTATCCATAGCCAGTTAGTTAACATACCCCCTCTTTTATCTGAAACTAGCTTATAAAACTAGAAGCACAGACCCCCAAACTTGAAGATACTGTGGGTTCTAATTGCACCCATTTATGTATAAAACTTTATCACCTAAGCTTTGGCACCCATAATAATTCTTTTCTTGTGTAACACCCCTGTTTAATATATACCAGTACCCCCTGGCTTTCGAATTTGAATAGTACCTGGATATTTTCATATGATATTGAAGGACCGAACTCTACTGTAAATATTTGAATACTTTTGTGGCTTTTTGCTTCCCACGGAATATTCCAACTATCATTGTGGACGGGAGCAGCAGCATGGCATCGCTTCCATGGCTCTATATCTTTATTGCCAACTTCATACTTTGCAGTGCATCAAGAACAGGTCAGTTAATTGTCTATACATTTGCCAAATGTAATAAGACATCATAAAGGGTTATTTTTTCATGCCTTCGGATGCTTTTACGAGTTTACTTTGGAGATTGTAAGTTGATACTAAGTATGGGCATACATTTGAGATGTTCTCTCCTTTTTACAACTTCTCAGCTCTTCCATTCCTTTTCACACTGCAAGCATACGTTTCAATCCTGTCAGCCCTTTACGCATACCATAAAGCCAGAGTAGAAACTATTAGAGAGGTATTCATAGGCAAGGCCAGATGACGCTCTAGCAAAATGGGTAAACATACAGAACATATTTTTACACTATGTTTTCCCCCAAGGATGTGATTTCCGAATGTCCACGACGACGTTATAACTAGTTCCATAGTTGCTTTCTTGTTCTTTCGTGTTCAACCCGGAAGAACGAAGTGACGCGTAACCAGGTCACCAAATATGGACAGTAATGTTGTCTTTGTTTTCAAAATCGCGTTGCCGCTCATACCTGCGGTCACTATCCATCTCCCTTCTTATGCATTGGCACTACATATCAAATACGTCGCTGTGCGGGTGGTGCTGCACTCCTCTCGCATCATAGACTGTCGGCAAATTTGCAGAACATCACTTTGCCGGTAAACCTAGAAATTTTGCTTTTTTCAGATTAAAGTAATCACTGCTAGTTTGGTACACTGAATGTACAAATTGCACATAAGCTTTAGTTATAGCCCTAGTTCCATGAAACATATATGTCCAAGACATTTTATTTCCTCTTCTCTATTTCGATTTTCATTGTAGATTCCTCCAAAATCCGCGCCTAGGCGGTATACTATTCCTGCAAATTCTATTCCGGGGAGACGTCGTTTTAGCCATTCTAGAGGGTAACACTTGAAAACATTTTCTACCCGCATCGAACCCTACCATGATGGATCCGCCTATGTTACTCAAGGGACCATTCACTCGTTACGTAACGCCTTTGAAGGGGAGGAAGGGGGTGCCTTGATTTGTCACGCTATTGTTTAATTCATATGTAGGGCTATGCCGTGGAGCGTTACTAGAGGGGGAGGGAGGGAGAGAGGGAGGGAGGGTCTCAAAAACGGTAAATTTGGCTTTACGTAACGGGTGAATGAACCCATACGGAGTTACCATCAACCCAGGTACAGGCTTTTGGCGTTGTCCCTGATTTGCCTTAGAACAACCATGAATAATGAAACCTTGGAAGGCTCTTTTGCTTTTCTATTGCAAGAAGGGTTTGACGGACTCTTTTCACACATATTTGCACTTTCAAAACTTTGCGTCCAGATTAGATCAAGGCTTATGTCAAAACTTATGAAATTTAAATTCCTACATTTGAATTTTTTGGAAAAAAAAGACATTTTAAGTAATGCAGAAAGCATCTTTTGGTACTTATGGTAAAAGCCTGATAAGTCGAGGCCCCGATAACTCGAACATTTGCTAAGTTGAGTCAATACTACATTCCCTTGCGCAGCACTTTTATATAAAACTGTTCCCGATTACTTGAACCCCCGATAACTCGAACTATATTCCTTGGTCCCTTGAAGGTTTGAGTTGTCGGGAGTTTATTGTGAATGCTTGTTATCATGTCCTTCTTTCAGTAACATTAAGAAACTAGAGAACTTACCCCATATAGAATTATATTACAGGTAAGTAACAACGCAATGTCAATCTGTGTAACGTCCTTGTTGGTAATGCTCAGTCGATAGCCCTACACTTTTGTCAGCAAAATTCGACTTTGCAGGCTCCCCTCAGATGAATTAGCTAACCTGAATTTATCTCTGCTCCATTCCGGACTAGGCCGCATTCCGGAGGTCTGCTTGGCTGGGTCATATTTCGGATAATATTTTAATTTTGTGTTATTCTGCTGTTGCTTAGCTCACGTATGCGAGTGGGGATCATTAACGATATTCTGCGGAGCTGGTGAGAAAATTCGCATTGATTATGCGTTGTATGGTCGTCTAACGAGAAGAATCTGTTCCCAGCACAACACTCAACATACAGGATGCCGTTCTGGAAGTTCAATGGCTGTGGTCATGAATCATTGCCACGGGCGACAGTCTTGTAGGCTAGAAGCAACGAATGGCTGGTTTGGGGATCCTTGTCACGGCATATTTAAATACCTCGAGGTCAGATACACGTGCATAACAACAGGTAGAAAATTATATAGTTATTTTGTATTGGCATTGTACATAAAATTTTTAATAAAAACGTCCATAAAAGCGAGCGATTTTAACATGAGCCTTACCAAGCTGTTATACGGTGAGGCAGTTCCAGTAAACAAGGGGCAGGCCCTTCCCACTAATCTTATCCTTGCATATCCTGCCTTTCACACAACTGTGTATAATGTTTTAGGAGTGTCCATAATATGGGTTGATTGGCAAGGAGGCTAAATTTGTTTCTTAGTTGGTAAAGAATGAAGCCATGAATAAGAATCTAGTTAGAATGTCATTTCAATCATTTCATTTTTAAACGTTTATACAGAGTACAAATTCAGTTAAATACATTTATACAGAGTACAAATTCAGTTAGATACGTGGAATTGACCCTGTTTAAAACGAAATATCTTAATCAGACATAAAAAATTGCAAGTGCACTTTTGATATTTCTAACTTTACTAACACTCTTTATAGCATTACCCTACAAATTAGGAATGAATATAAATAGAATTGAAATAGAAAGAGAAATGTAAAATCTGATATTGCCTACGTGTCCTTCTAAAAATGTTTAGGGAACAGGCTGAAGAGGTTCGAATTAATTAAATCAAAATATACATTTTCAGACTGATGGTCCTTACTAAATTAAAGCTCTTATTGTTTGCTGGTTTTTACTTTATTGATGATATTCTAGTTTATATTATCGTACTATGTTTGACTTATATTATACAATTTGTTCAGTATTGACTTATATTGTAATCTGATCTGGTTTATTTTACTTCGCTGCACTATGTTATACTGTGTTGTAGTAAACTGAATGCTACCTGTAGCTACCAACATCATACTAGGCTCGACTGCTTTGTATTTTTACATGCATTGTTTATGATGTGGTTTTTCGTATTGTGTTGCACATTATTTGTACCTTAATGCAATATTTTTCACTGTTTTGCTGGATGCTGTAGCGTAGAACATCGTTTTGTATGCAACTGCTTTGTGTTGCATGGCAGTGTAAGTTGTAGTGTATTTTGTTGCAGTGTGTTGTACTGTTCCCTTGATAGAGCATTTACTTCTATATGACGATTCCCAGATCCGTGCTTAACGCAATATTTACGTGAAGACAACTGGCAACGAAGCACCAAATATAACGCATCTATCAACACTCCACGACATTGTGATACAGCTGTTTCAAACAGATGGTTCAGATTTGTAAGCAAAGCAGGAATAACCATGCCCACCAAGTGCCCGGGCCCATATGCCTGCGGTATGTTGCAATCTTGAAGTTAGCTGTTGCATTGACTGTCTTTATTTACTTTGAAGGTTTGATGATGATGGCGATGCTTGTGTTTGTAGTGATCATGAAGATGATGAGGTGATAAACATTATGATCGTGACGATCGTGATGATTGTGATAATTGCAATAAAGCTGGTGATAACGATGATGATACTGATGATTATGATCACGACTACGATCATAATGGTCGTGATGATGAAAATGATTATGATAATGAGGATGAAATGTGTAATGAAATAAGTCTCAAGTGCAATTTTTCGACCATGAATGTGCTGTTAATCTTTTAATTCCGTAAGTTGCAGCCAAATTATATTTTGGATGCATTCCCTAGATTCTGTTACTTATTTCCTGAAAGTTTATTTTATCATTACTCAAAATATGACGTGGCTAGTTGGAGGAATTCCTTATTTTGCTGCTAGGCACTGAAGGTGCTGTTTGGTTGAATGGAAGGTACCCAACACAGATAGGGCAAAAATCAAGTGTGCCTGTGTGTGTTCGAACTCCGTCAGAGTGCTGCAAACAGACTTGGAATATCGAAATCAAGAAGTGCCAAGTCGGTAACGACGTCTTTTTCTTACACCGTTTGCCTGCAGTACCTAAGTGTCCTATGAGTTATTGTGCAGGTAGGTACAAATAACTTGTGATGGTAGCTTCACTTTAACTACTAGGTTTATCTACCAGGGTCTCATGTGAAGTCCAGCAACAGTGTTTTTCTGACAATTATTTGATGCAACTCCAAGAGGCTGAGTTACCAACAAATTTAGATACTTTGTTGGTATATTTTCAGTACAGTAATAGGTCGCATATAAGAACCAAAATGTTTCAATTTAGTTCGAATTGATTCTTACGTACATTGTACTCAAAGCAAATGTAGGCTACAAAAGTTGTTAAAATAGGTTCTTATTACTTCCATACGAATGTTATCTGTATATACAATGTATATATATATATATATATATATATATATATATATATATATATATATATATATATATATATATATATATATATATATATATATATATATATAATTTGAACGGAGGAAGAGGGCAGAACAACTCTTTCGAGAAATAGGCATCAGATATATATATATATATATATATATATATATATATATATATATATATATATATATATATATATATATATATATATATATATATATATATATATATATATAATGTTCAGATAGTGTTGGTATTTATAATATAGCAAATTGTGAAACTAGCTGTTGCATAAACTTGTCTTTTTATACTTTGAAGCTTTAATGATGATCAGGGTGCTGGTGTTTGTGATGATAATGAATGTGCTGATTTTGATGATGAGCATTATGATCATGGCGATCGTGACCATGGTAATGGTTGTAATGAAACTGGAGATGACGATAACAATAGTGATGATTATGATCATGATTGCAGTCATAATGGTCGTGATGATGTGTATATGATCTATTATAATGATAAACTTTAGATATCATGATAATACAGTATCTTCTTCCTCTTTGTCTTTTCCCACTTCTATGTGGGGTCGAAATTTTTAGCTAGCTTGTTCCATCTTGCTTTATCTCCATACTCATCACCCGTTAAACACTCCTCCCGAAGATCATCTTTCACGCTATCAGTCCATCTTCTTTTTGGCCTTCCTCTACCTCTGGTACCATCTGCATCCATATTCAGTATCCTCTTTCCAATGTAGCCATCATCCCTAGGCATTTCAGGTCCATATCAATGTGTCCGCTTTTCCTATATTTTCTTATAAAATAATAGAGTATAAATTATTTATTTGCATCATCGAGCAAAAATAAATGAGTCATAATATATTATGAAGTAATAGTTATGATGTAGATCTTAATTCAGTAGTTTCTACCAATACGTTTTTGAAGAAGCCTCATTGATAAGAAACTAACTTGAAATTTGAAATAGGTTCTTATGTGGATGGGAAAGATTCTAGCTCAACAGACTGCTAAAACCTACGCTCATATGCACGGGATATTACTGTATGATATTAGGCTTGACATTAGCGTGGGTACTCTAGAAGGTTCAGTTCAAGTGCTAGCACTTTTTGAGATATCAGATATGGTGATTTTTGGACTTATATTGCCAATGCCAATGTAATGGCACTGTTGAGCCTATCCATGCTTAGTTAAGTTTGGCAATCATGTAATATATTGTCAAACTGTGCTCGCAATTTTAGGAACAGAGATACCATGCCCACCTGGATATAATTCGAAGACGGGATACACACCAGGATGCACAAGTAATATTACCCATACACGTCACGTTTTTTTTTATAAGAAAAACACTTTTTTTCCTGAGGCTCAATTTTCTTAACTTTTCACGAATTTGAGGCTGAGATTTTCATAAGATTTTCTTAACTTTAGCAGGAATAAAATGGCTAAAACAGGCTACTCTGTATTTGTTGGGCCACCATTAGTCTCGATTTTTTAACGAGAGTTTGCAAAAATGAGCCAATATCAATTTCTGGCATGTAAAGAAGATAAACTGTGATTTTCTTAGCATTTTCTTGAACTTGAGCCTTGTGGTTTTCTTAGGATTTTCTTAAGATTTTGGCCATTTGAGCCTCATTTTCTTATAAACTTTTTTCTTATAAAAAAAACGTGTAATTCATTTCTATCTCTATTTGAATCCACTTATCTCTACAGCATTCAAAGAGAGGATGAAACATTGGCTGGAAAATAATGAGCCTATAGAATATTTCGCTAGCTTTCTTTTAATATATACTAAAGATTTCTTTTTGAAAATAATTGCTTAGATTAGTATCGTTTGGTGCTATTGTAAATACCAACTGTAAATATGGATCAAATCAAAAAGGAAATCTAAAGTAGGTTTAACCAGCTGACAATGCCATTCGTGATATTGCTGGTGGTATAGTGAATCTTCAAGTTTCTAAATACCTTCCAAAAATTAGTGTAATTTAATTTATGTTCTATTACACGAACGCATTCTTTGGACAAATAATTTGTTTTCTTTTTAAGAGCAATACCCATCCTTTACAAACGTCAGATTGTACCATGGTGTAGCAGAGAAGCGGCTGCAGTTCACGTGCGAGTTCTCAAGTGAGGATACAAACCAAACTGATATTTTTGAGGTCACGTGGTGGCAGGGGGCTCCTGCACAGCAACTTACTCAGATCGATATACTAAACGGAACAGCAAGAACAGCGACGCTGCGAAATAAGAATAAATATCCATATCCACCTTCGTTTTACCTTGGGACAACGGTTAGTCAATCATTTGAAATTTATGTGTTTTTCTTTCGGTAAACGTCCAGTTTATATATATATATATATATATATATATATATATATATATATATATATATATATATATATATATATATATATATATATATATATATATATATATATATATATATATATATATATAATAATAATAATAATTTATTTATTTTAAGTTAGATTACAATAATTTAGCTATATAAAGCTAATTAAGGCCAACTATCAAAACGAAAATAAGTAGATAAAATAACTAAACTAAACGGTACAAGGTTAAATAAAGCCAAGTCTAGATATGATTGAGTGTGCATTTTTGCTTAAAGGGTGCAAGTAATGCGTGTGTATTATGATATTGGTTTTGGCTATCGACCCACTAGTGTTTGACGTGGGAAGGGGCATACATTGTATTTCCTGCCACAGACAAACGACAGGAGTTGGAAATTCATGTGTCGTTGTCCCAAGTACTTTTAGCAAGCGTGGCAGTAAATTTCCAATTATAAATTCAATACAACTACTTCTAGCATGCATTGTGTGGTATGAAATAGAGAATATACTTGCACAAGTCAATTGTATCAGCGAGGCAAGACGAACACATCTTCCCTTGCAGTATTTGCCTGATTAGTGATTCTTAACAGCAATAGAAGGAACTAGCGTCTTTCTACAGATCGATCCTCGATTTGAGCCAGAGATCTTTCATACAACAAAGATAACAGCAAAGAATATGTTTACTTTCTTGTTTACTTGCTCATTTCTTCACATACTTACTTATTTAATATCTTTACGTATCATCAACGATACCTGGCTAAATATAAAAGCCACCAGATCGTGTAATAGTGCCACACCTTCAGGATTTTTTTTTAGACTATTTGTGAAATCTTCATACTCATTCTGAAAAATCATTTCTCATCCTTCAGTATTGTTCATTCAAAGACATCCACTACTCACTAGTTCGTAGTTTTGTCAGTTACACTCTCCCATATACTAGCCAAAACCCGCCTATTTTTGCATCTTCTTGCATGTGCTAGAAATACTCTACATTACACCCTCACTGCACTACCTGAAAAATAATACATTCTCAGATTTATGTATGGCCACTGTTAATTGTGTCATGTTTTGTTATAGATTTCCTGTAGAGTTCGCTCCTGGTTCCAGCATCGCAACAACTCCAAAAGCAGATATGTGGAAAGCAACCATTTTTATGCTGGTATAAAGGTATGAGTGCATCATTGTCACCAATTTCTTCTTCTTCTTCATTTTCTTCTTTTTCTTTTTCTTCTTTTTCTTCTTTTTCTTCTTTTTCTTTTTCTTCTTTATCTTCATCTTCTTCTATATCTTCTTCTTCTTCCTTCTTTTTCTTCTTCTTCTTCTTTTTCATTCTGTTACAACCATTACGAGATCTTGGCTGACTCCGGGGTCAGTGGACTGCCTGCAACAACGTCGACTTGGGGTGAGGGGGGACTAGTATCAAACTTCGAATATCGGTTGAAAGTTAGGTTTAGTGCAATGATTTATTTCCAAGCATATGATTGAAGTTCCAAGTATGATAAAATTCACACATCTGAAAATGGATATACCACTGTTGTGTCAAAAGTGAGCGTTGTTTGTTATATTTAAACTATACTGTCTACTTACTTATCTAGGTGTATCCTGAACAACTAAAATTTCGCGTGTCTGAAGGTGGCGCACCCATGAAGTTGATGCTGCGAAACACAGTGCCAATAGTGTGCGAGAAACAACCGGGGTGTTTTGTTGTGGTAGAGATAGGCCAAACAAACGTGGATACCTTAATTGATGTCTGTTCCGTGAAATTTGATCCAGGAAATGCCAACCAGACGAAAGAAATCCAGGTTGTTGCACTGCGTGATTTTGTTGATGATGGCGATCATACTATGTTTGTCAAGTTTCACTTATTTGATCACATTGATCCGCTCGATTGGAACAATCACAAGCGATTGCCAGATGTTCAGGTATTTATCGTTTTTTTCACTTAGTCTCATTTGTACATTATTCTCCATTGGTTTACAAGATAATTGCAAAAGTATCTAAGGAAAGAATGCAGATCTCCTAAAGTACAATCTAAATCTAAATGGAAAACATCATTGGTCTGCCAGGGGGTCATGTTTTTGAGAGTGTTTCGATTCCTTAATTATCACTCACTAGAACATTTGTATTCGACATTGTGTAGCTAAGCAGGCGCACAACTGCGGTTGAGATCCTGGAAGTAGAGGTTCCTGCCCTTTTCCTCAAAAGGATAATTATCTCCTTCTTGTAAAAAAATTGGGAAACTTTTTACTGCATTTTTGCTAAGTAGATCTGCTTGTAATCTTCTCTAAACTTGAAAGTAACGAAATCTTGATAACTCCTGTAATGTTTCTTCAGTTTCGAAATCTGAACACTGTTATTTCAAGCGATATCCTATTTAGAAAAATGTTTGGTGTGCCTTTTATTGTGGACGAGACTCCCGCCTCTAAAATTCCTAGTTGCGCATGTGTGCTTTGGTAGAATTTTCTTTGCTGTGATATTTATTCTCTGTACAGTATCTGCCAGAAAATTTTTGGGGAACTGTCAGTTATGCCTTTTGCACAAAGTGATTTCTCCTTTTTATACAACGAAGATATTGCTAGGCATTCTATGTATGCATTGCATGTGTGCATGTGTTCGTACGGTCTTAGGAGTATGTGTTTGCGTGTGTTTGCATGTGTTTGTGTGATAAAGCATTTTTATGTAATAAAGGATTAATATATGAATTCCACATCTAGACCTAAATAAATCAGAGGATAGTTTAAGTATTCCTGTTTTTATTTTCATCTTCATATCTTCGATGGTCTTTACGTAATTTAAATTTAATTTAATTCCTTTTCTACATTTTAGATTATGTCCATAGATGTTGGAACTGAACGATGTTCTACAACAGGCGATCCTCATTTAACTACTTTTGACAAATTGTAAGTATTTCTTTTCTTTTCACATCATTTCCTGCCTAATTGCTTGTAACAGACTTATTGAGTGTCACTTGTACAAACATAGTTGACAGTGATAATGATGATGATGATGATGATGAAGTTGACAGTGATGATGATGATGATGATGATGATGATGATGATGATGATGATGATGATGATGATGATGATGATGATGATGATGATGATGATGATGATGATGATGATGATGATGATGATGATGGTGATGATGATGATGATGATGGTGATGATGACGATTATGATGATGCTGATGATGATGATGATGATGATGATGATGATGATGTTGATGTTGATGATGATGATGCTGATGGTGATTAAAATGAAAGAAAGAAATACACTTATGAAATTAACTGTCATTGCTTATTTTAGCTATTACCATCACTACCAAGTTGGTGATTATGTCCTTGTGAAGAGCACTTGCAGAAACTTTGAGGTACTCAATTTGCTTACTTACATCCGTGCTTACAAAACTAATCTGCTTTTTTGTTGTGTGAGTTGTGTGAGATGCTGCTTCTCTCTGTAAAGTGATCTGAAAGATATATGTTGGCCAGAGTAGAGTTGAACATGGAAGATCTTCTTTCAAAGCATTTGCTATTGTTCCAAATGCTATTCAGGCCCTTTTTCTCTTAAGGTTCACGTTCGCACTTGGAAATGTGCAAGTGTTTCTTGTAACTGTGGTGTAGCAGCTCGTGAGGGTGATGATGTTGTCGTCGTTGACATGTGTAGGGACAAGATACCCAGAGCTCGTTTTGCAAGCACAGTTCAACCGCACCCGGACACCAAATTACAGAGAGACCGTAATGGAAAGAGCTTTGAGGTGACAATATTTCTTATTTGCCTACCTGTGCTCCAAGTTTTGCCATGTGACACATTGGGTCCATCATTGTCTTTTAAATTCAATTGCTTCACAATTTTTTAAATATATATTATAAGATAGCTATATTATAACAACAATAATGAAACTAAATAGTTCTAAGTTCTATGTTTAATATTTATAATTATCAATGAATGATGTTTCATCGTCTGACTGCTGTATTCGGGAAATTCTTTCTCAGCCTAGACTCATTCATTTTCAAAGAGTTATTGCGTCCATATAGCTCTTAACGATAGCTATCGATTGGTAATTAACTCAAGGACAACGATGGCATGCATAGCAGGAAATAGCTTGTTTGAGTATGCAAAATAATGCTATTATATTATAGCATTTACCGACAAATTTTAAATATTGTAATATTATATCGGTCGTATCATATCATACCATATAATATCATATTGCATAATACTATACCAATTCATATCACCTTCATATTTATCAAATATTGATGAGCATTCATTTGAGATCTTTGGGGATTATTCGAAACATAGAGAACAACATGGCCGCCAGATGTTTAAGAGTCTAACCAGATTTATTTTCTCCCAACCTAGATGACCAATTATCATGCAGGATTCTCAGCACACATGAGTCCCATAGCTGCGTGTAGGCCCATTTTGCATGCTGATTGGTCAGTTCAGTTGGGAGAAAACAGATCAGATCAGGGGTCTCGAACATATCGCGGCTTCTGCTATAGAGGACAAAGCATGAAATTTTGTATAAATACAGGTTCTCATGGATTTCCTTTGTTATTTCAGATTTCATTCCCATCAGGTGCATTTGTACGGGTACACATGCACCGATGGTATGGCAACCTTTGGTATGCGAACATCCAAGTGCAGGTTGTTAGTGACGATTTCAAATGTACAGAAGGACTGTGCGGGACTTTTGATGGTGATAGATCTAATGAATTGAAAGCAAAAGGTGGTAGGGTTATTCAAAGCCCTAACGGTGCCGTGGCACCTGCGCAGTTCACAGAGAGCTGGAAGTATGTTAAATTTTTCATTCTTTCGAGTATTTCACTCAGGAGCACTTGATATTGTAATTAATATATTTCATGGATTCATTAATTGTTTTGTTGATTCATTCTTTTATTAGAATTCCAACAGGACAGAGCCTCTTCTACTACCGCGGAGGCCCTAGTAAATGCAGAGCAAAACGCGTCAAACATTATTGCACTTGTGAAGAAAGATGCTGTGGCAAAAGGCAGATAAATTGTGACTTTAGAGGGTATCAGAAGCGCCCAAAATACACGAATGGTAAAAAGTTTTGGAGGGATTTAAACTTTCCTGGTGGAAAACACTGTGGTAGGCGCAAAAGAAGATCAACCACAGATCAGATTGTGCTACCAGACGATGATGAAAATCTAATGCAATACCTTTATGACCCAGAACAAATCAGTCCGATGGTTCCACAGTGGCCCACTCCAAAGGGAAAGACTCTAGCGGCCACAAGGTCATACTGTGACAAAGAAATACGCAGGTCTGAGGTTGCTAAAATCTGCACAAAACTCATTGATGGCTTCGATGTGACTGATTTTGTTGTTGAGTGTGTCTCTGATATTCAAGTAAGCACTGTTTTTGTTGGCAAATTTGATTTTGACTCTGTCTGGGAAATAAATTAGGAGGTGATGGAATTGAGTCACACATGTACACATATATTCTCAATTTCTTCATTAATTCCTTACTTCTTTCATTCCTTTATTCTTTCACTTTATAATTTCCTCACCTATCTGTTTCTTTATTTAGTTGTGTATGTTTCATGTATGTTCTTGTCTTTATTTACATCTTCCTTTATTTATATCATCGTTTATTCATTTGTAAATAAATTTTTTTGCTTAATATTGTCTTCCTGTTTGTTCATATTCTTACCCCCTTCTTTGCATATTTGTTCATTCCTAAATTCATTCTTTAGCTGATGCCCTCACTTGATCTTCGATCATAGTCGATATATCGAGTGACTTGCTGCTTCTAGAAATTGTTTCACTTTTTTCTAAAAGTTTGCTATCGAAATTTTTCTATTCATCTGTAGATAAGTGATAACAATTCTTTCGTCATGTCTGCAATTGAAAAGATGAAAGATTACTGTGAGGAAAAGTCGCTGAAAGATATTACTTTATGGAAGCCAAATCCAACAAAAAATGGAACATTGGAGCCACCGGTGGCCGTTGATAATGTCTTGTGTCCAAATCAATGCAGTGGTAATGGGTTATGTGTGAATGGGACTTGTGAGTGTAACACTGGATTTGAAACTGCTGATTGTTCAATGAGGGAAGAAGAACGGCCTATTGTGATTTCGAAATGGCCAAAAAAATTTGATGGCTTATGTGATATGAGAAACAAGGACTGCAGTCGTCTTAGGATATCTGGGTATAATTTCGTTGATTCAGAGAATCTTAAATGTCGTGCAAGGCACGCCGAGGTAAAATTTAATTCATATTTTGTCCCTTTTAAATGATAAAATTATGCCCAGTGGACGCTCTTGATGTTTTCTTCAATGTTAATTGTAAAGCTGTTTGCTAGAATTGAATTCATATACCTCAATCAGTATTGAAAATGTTCTAGACCTTCTGTCATCTTGAAGTTTTTAACTTCTCTAAAATGACTTAACAAGTAGTATGTCATTCGGTATCCTTTTCAGTCAATTACTTAAATTTATGATAAGATATGATATGATATGATATGATATGATATGATATGATATGATATGATATGATATGATATGATATGATATGATATGATATGATATGATATGATATGATATGATATGATATGATATGATATGATGTGATATGATACGATGTGATATGATATGATATGATATGATATGATATGATATGATATGGTATTATGTGATGTGATGTGATGTGATGGGATATGATATGATATGATATGATATGATATGATATGATATGATATGATATGATATGATATGATATGATATGATATGATATGATATGATATGATACGATGTGATACGATGTGATACGATGTGATACGATGTGATATGATACGATGTGATATGATATGATTGATGTGATATGATATGATACGATATGATATATGATGTAATATGATATGATTGATATGATATGACATGATTTGTAATGATATGATATGATTGATATGATATGACATGATTTGTTATGCTATGATAACCATTTGTAATATTCAACTGTTTGTAATATTTCATTAGATATTATTGATGATCTTTATCTTCCTGCATTCTATGAATGTATATCATTTGCTTTGCAACTCCTTTCATATTTTCAACACGTCATGTCCAGATGTATTTAACTTAGCATCCACTATAGGCTTATCAATACTATTGCAGTACCTGCTAAATGGGAGTTTTGCCATTAGCGGTAGAATTGAAAAATCACGCGGGTACTTGCTCAGCTTCGCAGAAGTGATGTGTGAATTGGATATAACACCGACAGTCACTGAAATTTCTCGACCTGGGCTGAAGGGCATTGCCGCTGGTGGCTTGTTCATCGATGTTGCAAACAGTGCACAGAATTTCAGCTCAGACCAGTCACTCTACGTTGTATATGACTCAAAATGTTTAAACTGCAGCATAAATGGAACATGCTTTAGAAAGGTTTGTAAAGAGATTTTCTGCAGTAATTGGCAGAGTATTGTAATAAGTACTTGTATGTTGTGTACATCATTGCTGTCACCTTGGTTGCACAATTGCTGCCATCTAGCACCCGTTTACATCTGGATATATATTGGACAAGCATCTAATCACATCTTGAAAAATGCGATGGTCTTTCATCAGCATCCGAGCACACTGACTACCCAGCAGCTGGTGCAACTCTGGAAAATAAGTATTATTGTCAAACGTTCATCTCTTTCTCAATTGTCTATTAATATTCCTCAAAATTCTTTTGTAAGATTTATCCATAAATCTATGATTGTCATTGTTTTAGGCCGATACGTGTTTGATCGACGGATTCTGTTTCAACCATAATGAAACAAACCCATTTGATTATTGTCAATTATGCAATACTTCAGAAAGCATGGACGAATTCTCCATTCGCAGAGGTAATTGGCATCAACTCTCATAAGCCTGGCTATTTAATAGTTGAGGTTGAAGCATTTGTTGGATAGCAAGCGTAGGTTGCAACACCGTATGAAACTTCAATTCGAGTAGTACTACAGGTTGCACTTCAGAAAGATATATGAGTTACGCGCATATTTAATTAGGAAGTTTTTTCGGCCAGTAGTGAAACTTTCTTAGCTCTTTCATGATTTCAGTGCTGAAATAGTGGAGGTTATGCAACACCATAGTGTTACACTTGTTAGACAGGCAGACAGACACTACACAAACATAACACTCTGATACATCGGCTACCACAAGAGACCTATGCATATTACGTTAAAGTGTTGATGTCTTACGGGGATTTTGGAGTTTTTACGCTATGTATTCTATTGACTTTTATAGGCCTCAAAAATCCAGTACTTAACTTAACTTAACTTAACTTAACTTAACTTAACTTAACTTAACTTAACTTAACTAATACTTTCGTAATTTTTAAGCCACTTTCGTTTAATACACGGTTATTTAATTAAAATTTCAAGCTTTTTCATGCTCTGAATTTTCTTCCCAACATAGCTGCTGCTTGTTCTGATCCTCATATTGATGTTTCAAATGCCACCTTAGTGGCTTGTAAGCAAATGACTCCACTTCCCACTCAATACGCCAGGAAATTCGGAAGCTTTCATTTTGCTGATAAATGTTTGACCCTTCCTGTTTGACTTCATGCTTACTCGGCATAACTATTAGGTATTAGAAACATAATTATTAGGTATTAGAGAAGTGTTCTTTCATCCAATTCACCCACACTGAATTGGTTCTCTGTTATCACATTGATAAGCATCCCCCTCTAGAAACATTATGCATCGAGGTGTTGAACACGCAGGCCACTGCTTCGGGGCTATTATTGAAAATCTTTAATGTCGTATATTTTGAACTCTTTCCATGAAGGAGATGCCTGTCACATATTTGTTTCCAGCAAATTTGTTTCGTTGTGCTCAATGGACTTTTATTTTTTTGTTTGGATGTGAAATTTCACAACACTGGTTCTGTACCATATGGGTGACTTTATTTCACTTCGAAGTTTTAGCACAAAAGCAAACACTTTTTGTAAAATTGAAAGAATGTTTAGTACTTGCTTCTTTGCTTGCTAAGTTTACTTGCAAAATTTCGAATCGCTTATATGATTCAAGAACATTGTTTTCCTTTCACAATGCGATACCGCGCGTGGACTTCAACATTCAATTAAGTCTATATAGACTTAACTACTTTTTCAGAATTTTGCAGATAACTTTCAATGCTCAGATGCTAGTTAGGAGAATTAAGGAACTTAGCGCTAGTAGGAACGTATATATATATATATATATATATATATATATATATATATATATATATATATATATATATATATATATATATATATATATATATATATATATATATATATATATATATATATATATATCTTCTATTTATATCATATATATTTTAATCAATTATATTTAACTGTTGAATCAACATAGACTTTATTGTATTATATTCCACTTCCTTTCCTGAATCCTACAACTTATCTTCCTTCAAACCTAACATCAACAAACTGGATCTCATCTCCCTATCTAATTAACTTTCCTTTCTCTTTCTTCCTTTGTCAGGGCTTTGCTATAGGCTCTATTGGCCTTTCCCTGACATTACATGCTAAAAAAAACAAAAAAAACATATTTATTATACATAAGGTTACGTTTGAATCTCCATTTTCTTAAACATCGTATCTGATTTCCATTTCCACCGTAGTACATGCTCCACCAACATTCACAACAACGAAAACGTGGTGGTTAACCTTGGTTGGAGAACCATTTCAAATGCAGCTTAACGCATCAGACCCTGAAAAGCAATCTGTGACTTTTTACCTGAAAGAGAACTATGAAGGTGTGACACTTTCCTCGGATGGTGTCTTTAAATGGCTACCAGAGGAGCCAGGCATGCGTTTTTTCAGTGTAATTGCAAAGGACAGGTGCGGCAAGGAATCCATGATCTTGCTATTTATCAATGCCACGCAGTGCTCTTGTGGTGAGAGAGAAACCTGCACACTGGTAAGGAATACCACTACGGAATATGTTACTTGCCTGTGTCCAGATGGCTGCGCAGGACCAATGTAAGTTAATTTTTGTTGAAGTATATGCTAGCTGTTGTCGAAAATCTTTCATATAAGGTGTATTTCATACTGATTTAATATGACGCTATGAGTCGAAAAATAAGTTAATATAGGCCATGACAGTAATCAAGGAATGTCCGTCATTACTACGAGATTATCCTGAATCTTTGCAATTTTACCCACTGCTTAATTGATCTATACAATGCTTTAGGAGCATTTTATTATCGGTTTTAGTTTTAAATCTTGTGAATATTAAGAAAAATCCGAGCTCATAATCCTCATTGCTTAATGATAAGATCTATTAAATAGCGTTTTTAATAGTCATCTTGTAATGTCAAAGGCCTTTGGTTTTTCAGGTTTTATCAAAATATTTCAAATCTGTCCTTTATGTCGTCAGATCCTCCAGGAATTGGCAAACAAGACATTTTACGTCATACCCATTTTGACTTTTGTAATTAAACTTTCCACTTCGAGCTTTTTGAAATTATACATCATCAGAGATCAAACTTGGAATTCTTTATTAACTTTCTTTAGGTGTTCAGAGCCAGTTAAAGGGAAAACGTGCAATTATAGTAAGTCTTTATACTCATTATTCTAGATATATCTATATCTATATATATATATATATATATATATATATATATATATATATATATATATATATATATTTAATAAGTCAAAGCCGCACTAACTAAGTATATAAGTAAAACATAGAGAAATTCAAAAATATACTTTCTTGTATCGTAAACGTTTCGATATATTATCTTCATCAGTACTGTTTCAATTTCTCTATGTTTATATATATATAAATATATATATATATATATATATATATATATATATATATATATATATATATATATATATATATATATATATATATATATATATATCCTATAATACTAAAGTGCTCAACAATTGAAAGGAGCGTTATAAGATGTAATAATAAAAGTTATACCTTACTGTCATACGCGACCGCCTGTTTCATGTTTCCAATCTTCAGCCAAATCTACATCGCCTGAAGGTTGGAAACATGAAACCAACAGTCGCGTATGACACTATGGTATAACTTTTATCATATGTTACATATTATATATATATATATATATATATATATATATATATATATATATATATATATATATATATATATATATATATATATATATATATATATATATATATATATATATATATATATATACAAACTAAACCTAAGCCGCATCCACAACGTATATAAATTACATAAATAGAATAAACCACAAATATACTATCCTTTAAGTAAACGTTTCGATCAGAATCTTCATCAGTACTCTGATGAGTACTGATGAAGATTCTGATCGAAACGTTTACTTAAAGGATAGTATATTTGTGGTTTATTCTATTTATGTAATTTATATACGTTGTGGATGCGGCTTAGGTTTAGTTTGTATATATATATATATATATATATATATATATATATATATATATATATATATATATATATATATATATATTTATATATATATATATAATTCAATAGCCTTTCCACTAAAAGTTTTTAAAAATTTATATAGACTATCATAATAAAAACAACTGTTTAACGTTTGCGTATAGCTTCATCAGAAAAATCCTGAAAGATTTTTCTGATGAAGCTATACGCGAAACGTTAAACAGTTGTTTTTATTATGATAGTCTATATATATATATATATATATATATATATATATATATATATATATATATATATATATATATATATATATATATATATATGTGTGTGTGTGTGTGTGTGTGTGTGTGTGTGTATGTATATGTATATGTATATGTATATGTATATGTATATGTATATGTATATGTATATGTTTATCAGTGATTACGTGTGATTGCATCATTGATTGTTCAATGCATGACGAGGTTATGTATTGCACAGTGTTAGTGCATTTCCTAGTCCATAAAATGAAATTCAGTTTCATGTTTCAGTTTCAAGTTATGTTTTAAATTCCATACGTGCAATTCTATTAACGATTAAAGCAGAATACAAGATTTAACAGATAATATTAAAGAAAATAATGCAATTAAATATAAAATTGATGAAACAATTCAAAATGGATTGAACATGAAGAGAATTCTTCGAGGAGGAGCCTATCCTATCCAACATAATTATTCAATAAACTTTTAAATTTTACTGGGTGTAGGGCATTAGAAAAGTTGGGAATATTAGTTGACCTTGTTCATTAAGTATATTTTCAGGTTCCTTTTGACAGATAGCTTTGATGGGGCGTTTGAATTATTTGCAAAATTTTTCTATACCCAAGTAGACTTAACTATTTCCAGGAAGTGTTTAGCCATTGATGTGTGTGTGTGTGTGTGTGTGTGTGTGTGTGTGTGTGTGTGTGTGTGTGTGTGTGTGTGTGTGTGTGTGTGTGTGTGTGTGTGTGTGTGTGTGTGTGTGTGTGTGTGTGTGTGTGTGTGTGTGTGTGTGTGTGCACGCGCGCGCGTGTATGTGTGTGTGTATTATATAATACCGCAATACATTATATATAATACCGTAATAGATATATTGGTATTTGTATTTGTATTTATGTATTGACAACAAATACCGCAATCCTTCGATTTTAAAGCATTAATTCTCCATTCGTTTTAGTTGACAAGTCCAGTAAGGTTATTGGTAAACAGTCACACACAACCACTTTGATAATAGCTGTCACAGTTGGGGCTGTTTTGTTTGTTGTCGTAATTGCGGCCGTGGCGTACGTTGTATCGAAACGGCGGCGAAATAGCGCCAAGAAAGCTAAAGAACTAGCTAAATACAGCAAGCAATCAGGAATTGCAAAAGTGTTTGCTAATGACGTATACAGCAGTACAGCTACGTTGACGTAGAAGAATCTTCTGCTGACGGGATTTGCAGACATCAGTTTGTAAATTTATTGAACATTGAATAGTTATCCTCACTAATTTCCCTGCTCATGATCTGTAAACGTTTTTTTATAAGGAACCGGTTTGTTAGGAACCTATAAGTAGAAGGCCCAAAAATCTGAGAAACTTTTACTACTAACAACAAAGTCTGCAAAGGATTACGTTTTCAAATTTGCAGTATCCATAATGCACTGAATGCCCTGTCTTAGCACTGAATGCCTTTTCTTAGCATTGAATGCCCTGTGCCCTGTCTTAGTACTGAAAACAGTTACAGTGTCTATGGCACTAAATGCGCTGGTTCCATATAAAATCACGTGTACTAAATATACGACCTTCACTATGATTGCCTCTCACATAATCTATAGTAAACAAAAAGCTACATGAGAATGAGTTGTGAGTGTTAAATCTCAAATTGATTTAGATAGATATGTATCTTCATGGTTGCTCGCTGGATGCAAGAAGAGCTCGCCATTATGTCGTTGATGTTAAGAATTGCGGCTATGCCGTAAATTTTATCGAAATGATACATAGTATCGTAAATTGTACGATACGTTTCTGATGTTAATAGAAACTCCTATTGAAACATTCTTTACTTCACTCGGTTGTGTCCTAATCGGCTATGAGTCTGAATATAGCCACGTCGAATCGTTTAGGCCATGTTGTTTATGTATTTTGCTTTAACTTGGATATGTCTCTAATCGTCAGTCTAGATACCTAGCCGTTTTAAGTCTTCATTGAAGTATCTTTCTTCTCGTCCTTGTCAAAGAATTGATTGGTTGCTGAGAACGAGGCTGATTAGCTTCGCATTGAATCTTCATATAAATAAAAGGAGGCTGGTGAATCTCTTATAGATGTTACCTTATATGGCTAGGAAAATAAGTGCAAGTTGTACAGTAAACAGATCTGCCTACATGTCAATGACACACGTGACTGTGATACACAGGGAAAGTATTCTTGATAGCTTGAGTCATATTTTGATTTTGAGAATCTATTTCATTTCGTTCATGTCGGACATATAAGGAATTTCAGATATTTAAGGCACCCTTCAGCATTAAATCTGGTTTTTGAGGTGGCCTACGTCTAAATACAAACAAACATAATAGTAACTTAAAAACTAATACAAGTGTTATTTACATTTTTGTTGTTTGTTTACTTTCTGTATTTGCTTTCTGAAAATTCCCAGTGAATTTTGTAAGGACGTGTTATTTGAATTTCTTGTTTAAAAACTTTTGAGATATTGTACTGTCAGACATATTATAACCGGGTTAGGAATCTAATAGCTACTTTAAGTATCTTCAAACCAATTCTGGAATCATAGATGAGATATCGTATAACTATGTTAGTCAAATATCATATGATAAAATCAGATATCTTATAACCAGGCTGGTCAGCATAAAATTTCCTCCTTTCATTTCGTGTAAGTCAATTCATGCTAGAAGATTTGCAGTTGTCTAAAGAGAGCTTATTTGGAAGCAAAATTCAATATTTCTGATGTTAGAATACATGTTCATTTTAAAAGCGTATGTGCAGAATTACAGAATGGTCATTGAGGACCTACCTTCAGACTATTCATTAAAAAAGGTAAAGGCGAGTCCAATATACGATTCCGTACGTTGGGGAGTGCCCGTTAGAGGGACACTTATCCTGAGCCGCCGGTATAGTGAGGCAGGGTGGCCAGTTCCTTTCCTCGCCGCCTTTAACTTCCCCAGTGTTGCCACCAGGTACCAATTTCCTGCTGGGTGGACAGTGAGCGAGCATCCCAACCTTGACCCGAAGGTTCGGCTCGAACCACCGATATTTTGCTCAGCAGTCAATCGCTCTAACCACGTGGCCACTCGCCCATACATACTAGTCATTAGCTCATTAATATCGTGAGCTAACTGTTCCTAGAAATCAAGCCAATCCAGGGGTGCAGTGGAAAATAAATTTTCCAGGGCCTGAAGTCAAGAGCTTTCCGAAAATTTTACGACAAAGTGCCAAAAAGTCCAACATCTCCCAACAAAGTAGCACGGGTGATTGTAATACAAAATCAAGGACTTTCTAACAAAATAGTAAAAGGCTCAAATTTTCAAATCAATTTGTGCGTTGGGGCCTATGACCTCCTTTCCTACAACCACTTTGCCACTGAGCCTATCAAATAGATAAGTAATCTTTGCAATAGTGGACTAAGGAACCTGGAAAAAGGATGTATTTGCGATAGGAGGGGTAGACTAAATCTTAGAGGGGACCAAATGTTTGTTGCTGAATGCACTAGTTATCTCAGCTCCTCGTTTTGTTTGCAGCGAAACAACACTTAGCTTATTAGCAACGATAGGTATGGTGTATCAAAGTTGACTATTACACAACACTAGTCCCAACCAACCTGCCCTGTCCCCTTTACCCCTCCCCTACCATGCCCCTACCACGCCCCCTTGACTCCTCCTCCCCTATAGATTATAATCCCCTCGATCTTTCCCTGCTAAGCCTGAATATGGCTGCAGATAAAATCACTTCCTTGTGATTAACTAATTGAATTTTTTTGTTCACGAAGGATGACCCAAGCTACACCAAAGTCGTTCAATCATACGTCAGCTGATAAAGTAACAATGTTTGTTTAGAGAACAAAGGCCGCGAAATGCAACAAATGGCTTTGGACATTGATGTATATTGTCTATGAACGATTTACTCTCAATTGTATCATTACGGCCTATTTGATTTTGCTTATTAAGTTATCTTAGGTGTGGTTTTATTACACCGAAGTTATATCATTTATCGCAGTGGAAAATAATCGCTGTTTTAGGTTGCTGAAGGCATTTCTTAAAGTATTAGATAATTTAAGAATATGTGTTGATAAGCGATTGCTTGGACAGGAGGTTGGAATTCAAACCCGCAAAGTCCAAATAGATACTCTCTAATAAATAGCACTTTGGATCTCTGCATTTACACGTTTTTTTATATGAAAAGTGACAGTGAGAGCTCATCGTGTCTTTTGTTTCGTTCGTATGAATATCTATTTATTTCAGTGTTATGTTTGTGCAATTCCTATCTGCCCTGTAGCTCTGCAATCTTACATAAATTCGAACATTGTTGTTTAAGAAAGTCTCGAGAAAGATTTAGTACTAAGTCATAAAAATGTTAAGAAAGTCAGTACTTAGCTGAAAAACTGTCTTTTAGAAAAAACGTGTACTCGATCTATACACCTATCTCTCTTTGCTTGCAGGCAAGGTCAGGTTTTTGAATTCGAAAATTTGTTTTTTCCAACACTTTGCATAAACCCATAGTCATTAACAGTAATCCATATTTGAATAAAGATCAAGTCTTTTTCCCTCCGTTTTTATTAATTGTGGAAATACCTTAGTTTTTCTAGTAGGAATCACACAGTACTGTGCTGCATCATATCAAATACGCTGAAAAATTGGTGTCCATTGTCAGTTGAGATCAAGGAGCTCTTCGTCGTGTAAGTATTTAGACTATCATACAATCGATCATTAATCATAATCATCAACCGCTAATCATTGTAACACCCATCAAGTGATCAATAAATCAAGAATCATTATCACTCATTATCGTCATTTTCTCCAACTGATCAATTAACATGAGACACGAGAAGTAATGATGCAACTCTTCGTTTGCCATTGCTACGAACTGAAGGAGAAACGCAATCATTGTTGCTTCAAGGAGCTCTGTGCCTCAACAAACTACCCTTGGAGATTAGCTCCTTGCACCCTTTTGTGCTATTCAAATTATTTTTAAACAGCTATAAGTAACAAGATTTATGCGCTTTCCTTTCTCTTTTCTTTTCAGACATTGCATTAGACCTAGAGCTTATTTTCATTTTCATCTCACTGCATTTTTCATTTTTGTCAATTTTTAGCAGGACCTTTGTTGATAACAGCATTTTATTGTACGATAAAGCATTTGCCGTGTATAGACATATACATCGTTACTATAGCCATTGCATTGGCCTATTCCAACTGTTGCATTGGCCTGTTCCATCTGTTGCATTGGCCTATTCCAATAACGTTTGCTCAACGCTGTTTTCACCGAACACTGATGTCCTTCGTCCTTCTCGTCTATTATTCAACTACAATCATTCCCGGGTCATTTCCACTTATAGAACAGCCTCTTTATCGTTAAAAACTGTGCCAGTCATCTCAGTCTGGTTAGTTGATGGCATGAAACAGAAATTTTGGTTCTTAGGTCGCTGCTCAACTACGAAAAGTAGTCCAGAATAGAGTTACATAACTGCTATTTTCACGTATGAATTAGTCTACTGAAATAATTACCTGGAATAGTAAACCCCTTTACGTTATCCATCTTTAATTCAATAAAGAAAGTTAAGGAACGCATTAGGCAAACACCTTATCGCCCTCAATGATGTCTTTTCCAGAGCAAGCACTTACTCCTTTTACATTTCAGAAAATGCAGACTACTTCAAAAGGAATGGGCCTACAGATCTCTTTGGTTGCTAAAATGGGGAGTCTCATTCTGAGGGTTACCAGCTGTAGTCCATTTACAAGAGAACTCGAAGGATCCCAATGTCATCGTTGTGAAGGTAAATTGGTCTGGCTGGTCGCCTTGGTTTGCTTTGGATAGACCATACAAATTAATGGTAAGTTAGTAGACATTACTTTCCATTCCAGAACTTCACATTGTAATAAGAGCAAATGAATACTGAGATATTTAAGTAAATTTACAAGGCATCTTCTCAGGGTAAAGCAGTCTTTATGAGTGGGACCCAAGAGAGAATTGTCCGGGACCGTATGTATTTTCTGCAAGAAATGTTTTTTTAGTGTAATACAAGTTCATATTTTGATCTTTTTGCTTAGGGAATATCGTAATTGTTGTATTCGATAAAATTTTCACTACTAATTTTCATTTTCAAGAATACTATTTGAATTTTGAAGGTCAATGTCTTTAGGCCCTGTTTGTAGGACTCCTGTAGATTAACTTTGAAGCTTGTCTAAAACTTCGGCCCTTGTCTTCTCTCTTGCTTAGCTTAGAGTCTAGCAGTTGATTGTTTGCTAATGAGAATTTGGTGGTAATTGAAGCTTGAATGTTAAACTGTAAAGCCACACGACTTATTTTAGAAATACCTACCTCTGTAGCTGCTTGCGTATGACCAATCTTCAGTGCCTCTCATCATGCGCAATCTCTGCACAAGAGACGACTTACTTGATCTGCACTAAAGTGCCTACGATTAAATGACTTTACAGATGCTGTCTGCAATGTTACTAAGAAGATGATCTGATCTTGGTTTTAGCATGCTGTGAGAAACATGACAGTCGAGCATTTTCTTGTCAATAATGGAAATCCCCTGGTCTTTGAAGGAAGAGAGTGTAGTTGTATACCTTTTGCTGTCTTATTTTGGCAACCAGAACCAAAAACACCCCAGACTTCATTAGCAGCACACAGCTTTCAAGAGTTTACATGACATTCCTTTTGGAAGCAGATTGGCTTTTTGCTTTAAACAACGTGTACATATTTCGTTCTATTACCAGAGCTATTTAGGCAAAACATTTTTAACTGATTCGATATTTCATTAGGTAGGCCTCTTCGCCTGGAAATGGATCCTCTAACCTATTCATAACATTTTCAAAACTTAAATAGAAATATATAAGTAAATTGACGTTGCAGTTGAAGTCAAAAGCTAGAACGCTACTTGCATCTGACTTTGGGTACAATCCCGCTTTGCAAAGCGCTATTGTCAAGTCTTTCACCTATCATTTCCACTGAAACATTCAACATTCTCCGTGTGGCGCATTTTACAATCATGAGAAGCTAAGTACTTATAACATTTTGGTTCGCAGACGTAAGATTATTGTATGTTTTAATAAAAAACCGCGGACCTCTTTGAAATATTTCAGAGACCATTATTAGAATTGATCGTTTACAATTAAGGACAATTTCCAACCAAAACATTTGGAAATTAATCAAAGAACCGCTCGGTCCTCTCACATTAATCCACTCCTTTCTCTTACGAGATATTCTATTCATGCATGACTTTCTGCTCTATATCTCTGTCAAAAGCGAATTTGCTGAAAATAATGATGCATTTGCACAGTTTATACGCAGCTCTGTGCACCTTATCTCTGCAAAATTTTCAAGAGTTTCGGGTGGGGATTTTAGGGTATGCTGTGTTTAGTACTTCTCTGGGAATGCGAATGGACACAAAGCACGAAAATAAACATTTTTCAATTTATACTCAAAACCAAGCTTTGCATTGTTTAAATCAGCTAAAATTCTAATCCTCAAATATTGCTTTTAACTCACTTAACTATCTTTTTGTATCCAGAATGAGATCTCCAACCTTCTGCTAATATATGATTTTCAATATTTGGAAAAGAAATTATTTCATGAGTAGATTTGAAATAAAAGACGTACAAATATAAATCTTGAAATAATTTTGACGCAAACCCAGGTTGTATGCAACCATTAACCTAGGCTATATTTGCACAAAGGTTAACTACTTTTGGATTGATTGCTACCAGCTCCCTTACTGAGTCCACGAATTGCCTTTTATGCCATTAAGTCAATCTTAGCTCCGTAGATAAGGTTTGCCATTGAAAGATTGTTGTTTGATCATTAATGGAACTAGAGTTTATTCCTCATAAGCCAAGGAAGCAGAAGTGCTCAATGATTTAAATGGCCCTTAAAAAGATTTTGTCGCAAAAAGTCCTGGGACACTTAACATCTTTTTATTCTGCAATGATCTTTGATCCCCCTCCACCGAACAAAGTTGGTTTTGGAAAGAAGTACATGTGATCAAGGGAGAATTTCACTTGCGCGCCAACTTCAAGTGTCCTATAGAAGAATCAACATTGTTCTATAGGGGAGAGGGTACATGTATGTTGCAACGATGACAATGTCTAGAGTAATGTGGTGTTTTATCACTTTTTGTATGTTTCCCAAGGACTTTTGGCTAGTAGATTGGATTGAAGGCAGCTTGCAGCCGATGAGCCTGCTGCCTGCCAATCAATAATAACACTTATAAAAATTACGGAGTGTATAAAACGCTATAAATACATAAAATCTGAAGGAGTCTATTCTGCAGGTGACCCTAATCAGGCCATTTCTGCTTTGTGGAGTATCAGTAAGAAAAGCGTTCAGTACATTTCAACACAGCGGTTGCGATGCCCTACGGGGTGAATTGCTCAAGTTCGCTGGACAACAAATCTCAAGAAGCAGACCGCTTAATTGGCAGAACAAAGAAGACAAATCTATCCAATGAATGACCGCCCTTAAAGCTGGCTAATATTCTAGGCTAGTCAAGCAATTTTGGACAGTGCCTTGCAACAATAAAGTTGGCTGTGTACGGTGTAGCTTGTTGGATGAACAACTTGAAGTCATTAAAGGTAATGTACAGCTTATCTTCGTAGTACTCGTCAAGCTTTCTGGTGACCAATTACTTTATCATAAAGATTAAAGTATTTAGTGACCGTGAGCATCAGTGCGCTGTAAGAGGTTAAAAATAGATGATCCTAGCTCTGCAAGGCGTTTTGTATCGTTCAAATTAAAGCAGAACTACGTTTTAGCAATAGTTTTGATAGACTCTTAAAGCCTTCAACGTGTAATACTGATAGAGCTTAGCGCTAGGTAACGGCCAGAGATAAGATGCATAAACATTGCATATCTTCAGTAGCGAGATATACTGATCCATTTTACTTCACTGTTCCTCTTTTATCCCAGTTTATAAGGAAAAGAAGGAGCAGTTGTCTCCAAATTCTAGGCAATTATATATAAGAAAAACATTCACGTGAAGTTATCGACATAAGACTTCGCTTGCCTCTTCATCTAAAAGGCACTGCGAAACTTATCTTTCCGAGCGCAAGGACAGTTAAAAACATTTCCACTTTATCTTTTACTGTATTATTTGCTGTCCATTGTTGGTCTTGATAAAGGTCCTGTAGTGCTGATAGTTTGGAAACTTGTTGGCCTTGAGTTTGTAAGTCAATGAATTATACCTTTCCAACATTTATGCGAAAAGGTAATCAAAAAGTTGCACCAGCAAAATGATTTAAAATCTTTGTATTTGAGGAAACGCATAAGATTTACCCTAAGCGAACTTTCTAGCAATATATTTTACGTGATATCATATCTCCCATTGAACTTCAAACGTACCAGAGCAAGTTTTGGAGACGATGTTTACCCTAAGGGTATGATATCACTTATTCAGAATTCCACTCTTGAAGCTTTCTTTGCCTTATAAAGTGCAAGCGAATAGGGAGGAATTGCAAATTGATTATTGCTCTCCTTTGCGATTACAACGATTCGCGCGGTTAATGTTGGTGCATAATAGTAGATTGCTTTGACAAAGTTTGTGGGATTGAAGCATAATGAAACTTGAACCTGCACAAGTCATCGCATGCAATCTCTTGAAGTTAAAATGCTGTCTTTTTGCCACTTGAACAGAAGTGCCTCTACTTGTATATACACATTTCTGTGTACCCGCTTTTTTTAGAGGAACCTAAATGTAGAATGCCAAAGTATTTGAAGAACTTATACTACTAAAGGAAAATTCCCTAAGGAAATTTTCAATTTGAAAAATTTAGCAGCAGGCAGTCAAGAATTAGGAAGTCGGCTCAATTGATTTGCAACCAAAACCTGCATAGATTGTTTGTTATTTTTGTGTCAAAGTGTTTCTTTGAGTATGCTTTATGCTTTTACATTTTGACATTATGCTTTAACACTTACAAAACTTCTTTCCTGCCTTCTTTGTGTGTTTGCTCTTAAGATGTAGCCAAAATTAAAAACAAAATCAAAATTTCAATGTTTTGCTTGTGTCTGTGCCATTTCTAGGGCACTAAATGTGCCGTGAAAGTTAATGAACTATTCAAGGAACTTTTAGTACTACAATTTGACCATTGGAGGTCCAAGAATAGGGAACTCTTGAAACTAAGCCTTGAGCTGGGTTCCTTATAAAACAACGTGTAGCCAGAGTATTATGGGAAATGACTGCGGTTGAAATTTTTTGTCGTGAAATGACTAATCCTTCCCTTAATTAGGCAAAATGAACAAGCATTCTGAATGGTTCAGTTGTTGCTGGTCTCCTTCCATAGTGGGTGTATTTGATAATTGGCCAAATCAAAGTTCTTCCCTAGAGCCTGAACGTGTATTTTATCAATTGGTGTCTTCAAAATCCACTAAAGCTGGGGATATCCGGAAGATAAGGACATCAAAATGAGCTCAGTTTTAAGTACTGCTGCTTCCAATACTTTTCAAGCCGTTCATGAGCAGTTTATCTCGATTTCCATCTGCAGTCAGCATGAACTGGATTGATCGGTTCATTTCAATACATGCCTGTTATCTTTGACAATCCAATCAACATTGTGAATTTCCTCTCATCGCCGACATCTCGAGTTGTTAGAATAGGCCAGTAAATCATATTAGGCAAATTGGGACTATAGCTAATTTGCATTGCATAAGAGGAGAGTGCTTCTTTAATTATTTGATTGTTGATAAGATAATATGTTTCTGTTCTGCATATTTGACCCAATAAAATGGCTCATTCTATAAACACCTTCTACAGTGATCCTGGAAGACGGGGCAAGGGGGAAGCTGCCCCTCGTGCCCTTATCTAAGTTGGTGGAGGGGAAGAGGTGCTCCGCGTAGTTCCATAAATTCTTTTCAACAGTCCACTCTTATATGAAAACTATAATAGTTGCGCCTGCGCAAGCGATATTTCTGTGTACTCATTGATAGAATGTCTGTTTTAGCTTGACTTCAACAAAGCACAACTTTGTTTGCTTTTTCTACAATTTCACAGTACATGGCTGTTGGTATCTTGCTCTAAAGTACCCTTCAAAGAAAGTCTGCCCTTGTACCCCCTACATAGCTTTCGGCAACTCTGGCCTTCCTTTTCCGCGCTATACAAAGTCAGCGTACAAAGTTTGCAACTACAGGTGTTTTGCAATGGTGTGCGAAATGCTCTGAGAGTTATCGCCCCATGCATTATGATGATGGCCTTGAGGTCCACTACAGTCATACCTAATTTTGGTGTGCAATGATAGCCAATTTGTGCATTGATAAAATGGCTTTATTCAGCGATAAACAGTATCTATCTTCAGTGACGAAACCATATTTAAGCGCAAACCTAGATTACGTTGAAGTGCAAACCTGAACTAAAATGGGGTTCATCTTTGTAATGCATGTCCCTTGGATTGATATATTATTTGCAATATCAAAACAATCACTTATCAATGTTCAATCAATAGCAATCACTAATCAATGTCCAACCAATAGCAATCACTAATCAATGTTCAATCAATAGCAATCACTAATCAATATTCAATTAATAACAACCACTAATCAATGTTCAATCAATAACAATCACAAATCAAGGTTCAACCAATAGCAATCACTAATCAATGTTCAATCAATGACAATCACTAAGCAATATTCATTCTATTTACTTTGGGATCATGTGGCATCGCTCGCTTTAAGAGCAAAAACTGTCTTTAGGATTCCGCCCAATATAACTTAGTTTCAGCAAAATGTATAGTGATAAATCTACTTAACAGTTAGGTATGGTTCTGCAACAATAAGCTGAATGTGAATGCTATTTGAGCACTATCAATTGATGTTATTTTTGAGCACTACACTTTTTGACCATATTCTTCTTCACTTTTTACCATTGGTTCTTATTGCATGCAGTACCTGTGTCAATTTTCTACTTTGCAGATGAGATCAATCACACTGGTGGTGCACGCTCTTCTGCTGATATCATACGTATACACGCAAACATCGCCACGTGGCTTCGAACTTTACCACAAATTTTACGAACTGCCTCAGGGACAGCTGAAGTTCTTTTATTGTGAGATTGGAGGCGTGAAAGATGTTAGAGTGGAGTACCAGGATGAAGATGTGAGTCGGTCTCCATATTTAACTACTCTTCAGTCCCGAATGAATGTTCCCCCTCCCCCGCTTATTAATATTATGAAAAAATTCACCCAGGATATCCTTATCCCAGACCTACCCGGCGTTTTTACTTTTTGCGTCAGTATTTCGATCGAGTGTGAAGTAACTTGAGAAATTGTGCTTTTCATTTTGCTTACAGTTGAAATGAGTTTTGAAACTTATCCATAGCTATTAAAATTTATGAAACTTTCCACCCACCCTGGTTATTCCAACCCCCTCCCCCATTTACTAGATTTTAGAAAATTTCCAACCCCGCTACTTTTCTATCGGGACATAAGATTACACAATGTTCGTAATTGACTGGTCGACGCTGTCAGGGGGACGATTCTAACTTTATCATTAGAAACATATTAGTTGCGTTGCCATAGTGTACCGTTGCTAAGAGTGTATGATGCTTTACTAAAGTCATGATGGAAGCGTTATTTCATCAAAAGTATAATTAGCGTACAGTTTAAACCTCATTAAATAGCGGGTAGTTTGCATGCATTTACATGGTTTGAATACATGACAGTTTTAACATGATAGGACTTCAGCATTTTACCACTCTTTGCTGCTACGTCTGCAGAAGATGCAGTTCAAAGTTATGAATATGATGGTAGTTACCTTTCTAATGACATAATTTTTGCTTGTATTATCAAATTGTACATTTATCAGCATATCAAGGAAGTCAGTAGTACACTTATCAAAAATGCCTAATTATTTCTTTATTCAGCCTTTATTTCCTATTATATTTAAAGTCTACAGGTATAAATCTCGCTAACAGGTAATCTGTATTTGGCTGGCTTACAATGCTAGATGATCCTGAGAAGTTGCGAATTCCTTATTAAGCCAAAGTTCAGCCTCTTAACTAGTAAATGTGTAATATACATCTGTACGCCAATGCTCAGGAGGCTACTTTTTTCAAACTTCAATTCATCTTAGAAACATATTTCAATCTTTGAAACATATTTCAATAGTTCAATCTTAGAAGCTACAAATACAAATCTCACAACAAGGTAATTTGTACTTGGCTGGAATATATTACCAAAAAAATAATATACTTAACATTGATATCAAAAATAATAATAATAATAATAACTAAAACTTTCAAAGTTCACCCTACATGTCTTTTAAAATCTACAGGTAAAAATCTCGCTAGATGGTAACCGGTACTTGGTTGGCTTTTAATTTTGGGCAATAAAAGGAACAAATATGTTGCACCCCTATATGCATCCATTAGTTCATATATACATATATATAAATATACATATTTAAAAATATTTATATATGGAATAATGAATGCATGTAGGGGTATAACAGTTTCTTCACATTTACTGTAAGAGGTTCCATGCTCGATCCTGGATGAATCGTAACAGAGGAGTGTAACAGAAGAATGAAAATAGCAAATAAAACCTGTATTGATCGAAATAAAATTACCATATATACGTGGAATTAGAACACAGACAGCTTCAGAGGGCTATCTACTAGGGAAATGGACATGCTACTGGAAAAAATACTTTGAATCTTGCACATTTACTTTTGTCTTGTACCCTAGATCACAACGCAATGTCAGGACTATGACAGACAAAGAAATGAGCTCTGGAGAGAATGTACAGTAAAACTTGGGCCTGGTCAACGGACTGAGGAAGGGATCGTCGCTTACAGAATGGCTACCTCTGGCTCATTGACTGTCAATGTAGATGGTATTGAGAGGCATACTATTTGTGGATACAAAGTCAATGCAACGACATGCCTGGTCACTGTCTTTGGCAGAACATAAGTCAAGTCAACACAGAATCTAATTTCTAAAGCACCACCATTGCATGTATGCCGCAGCAAGAATATTGTCATTGAACCTTTTATGTGTGTAATATACTGTGTACCTAATAGGCCTGAATTCCTCATTAGCTGCATTTAATGCGGAAATTTATACAAATTGAACAAAAGAGATGTTGGGCTTGCGTAGAAACTCGAATTCTATATGTAAATAAACAGTTCAATTTTCATAGGCCTCAAAATCTTATTACTGAACTTTTTTAACTTTCTGAGTAGTCGAACACTACTTTGCCATAAGCCACTTTGTTATAAAAACGGAACGTGTACTTTCATTGTTTTTAGACAAATTAGTAAACACTATTTTGCTTTGTAACTTTAATATCAAGAAAGTGTATTTTGGTAATAAACTATTTGTTAACATACTCATATTTTTATAAGAAACTTTGTGAGAGCGGTGGGGTTAAAAGTTTCTTAAAGTTTTCAAGCATATAAGGTCAAAAAGTGTCTTAACGTTTTCTTAATTCAATGAGTGGTGACATAGATGATTGTCTTGAATTTATTGATGATTTTAGCAAAGGCTAATGTCAAAAAAAGAAATCTTACTATTTTAATGCTGTATTTAGGGAGAGGGGTCACATGGAAATTATGTATTTAAAAATTCCATTTGGTAGACATGCAACTATCCAACTTCCTAGGGTTAGAGTTTCTTATAAAGCCGAATTCTTATACAAAATTGCTTGTATTGGCACTGTAGACCCTTGCGTTTGACAAATGCTGTTTAGTTATATGTGCATTAGAGACACTAGCGTATCTTAGTCTTTTACGTTACTTTTTGGCAGATTCTAGATAAGCGATAGATTAATATTGCTGTTAAATATATGTAACTTTTGTCTTTAATTGTCCGTTTCTGACTGCAAGCTGCCCCTGCTAGTGTTGTAAAGGATGGAGAATAACTGACATTGGCGTTGTGTAAAACACAGTGGCTCATCGTTTTAAATCAGCGCCAATGGTCCGGCACATCTCAAAGTCCCTCTGGTATGTATATCCAAATGGTTGCATGTGGCATACCCAGTTGGTGTCAGAATGGCATCTTCTAATTAGAGTATCCATGTCTATGTGGTCTGTTACATCCTATTTGTGTTCTGTTAAAAGCAACGACAAAGCTCAATCCAACGAGGAGCTAAGTTTTCACCCATTTCCAAAAATCTATTTTGTACAAACATTGACAACGTCAGGAGTAGTTCAGAAGTGTCTGTTACTGGGGTTACTTGTGGGAAAATGGTGCTCAAATTATTCCCTCGAAAACGTTTTACCCCTAAAACATGTGTTGCATACATCTAACTTGATTTTGTTTTGCTATCAACATTGAGGCAACTTGAGCAATATATAACATGCAACTCTTAGTGGGCAATACCAGTGCCTAAAACACTCCCCTAAGCCTGTTTTCCCGCCGGAATTTTGCACATAGAACAAGCAGAAAAGAAGGTGACGCTGACAAATACAGAATTGAAACTGTGTTGAGAACTTTCAATTCCTGTACAGCAGACACTGGGTTGCGAGAGAATGGCGCGTTACTGCGCAGCAGTTAGCAACTGAACAGCACCATAACAACAAACAGCAGCAACAAAGACGCCAATCCCCCAGACGACACATGTCTGAGATAGAGATCGCATCTATGGAAACTGCTCTTCGAGATCCAAGACTTACAGTAACAAGATGACCACATTTAAAAGAAACCCAAAGATCCACGAAAGATACACTCTCCTTTCAGCTCCTGTTCCGAAAGATGAACGTGCGAATTCGCGAGCTTCCGGCGAAGAATACGCTACTTTTTTGAAGTACGGCATATTCACCTATGTATTTTTACTTGTTGTCTATCAAATAATACAATATGCTATTCTATACCATACCCTTGCTATTATACGTTTTGTGGCTCTATTTAATTTTCCTATTATCTCATGTAAGGCTCATGTCTTACCAATTGGCAGCTCTGTGCGTTTGGGCTTCTAAGCGAAGCATTTGTTTTGCTTTTTAGATCACTCTCCAACCCAAAAGAAGGTATTGCAGGTTATAAAAGTTACCATGGACTAACCAGGTATCGGCCTTAACATTGAATTTTGATCATTTCGTGACAGCTTATGCATGCCTTAGTTAGTTTTCGAGGGTAACTGCTTGTATGTTAGTTCGGAGTCAGTACAGCAAGATCAATACACTAGAATAGAAACACTGCCAAGGCGAGAAAAAGATACGATAAGTACTGAAAATTGCAAAGTCGACTCGTAACTTTAAGCCAGTATAAGAACGAGCTGCCTGATTTAGTTCTAATGGTAGGTCAGTGTAATTGCTGCCTGGAGAATACTCTCTATTTTCAAAAGTCCAGTTGGAAAGGCGGTTTTGGACACGTTTATAGTAATTAATCTGCATAAAATCCTAGGAAATCCATTCAAATAAGGAGGTAATGAGGAAGTAACTTGATTCATTGACAATTTTCTCTGTCATATATATCAATTGCTGTCATCCATAATCATGTTACCTGTAAGATACCTAACTGACAGGTCATAAGGAAGCATATAACAAAAAGTACATCTTAAATTGTGTTCTTTATTTCCACCACAAAACAATTCAGTTCTCTTGTAGCAAGCCTTTTCTGTTGTGAAATGAGCATAAAAGTGATAATCAGCGTCAGTTTTGAAATAAATCTAGAATATGCTGGTTGAATGGAGAAATTAATTTTACTAGTGTACTTTGTATTTGCTGTGTAATTAATCAAGCTGGATTTATCTAGAATTAGAAAAACTTCAATTCATTGTAAAATTCTCTCTAAAAGATGTCTGATTGCTGGATGTCATTAGAGATGTCATTGGAGATCATGATAAAAACCATTCTTAAGTAATACACTCTAAAGATCAAATGTATCTTTAAATGATGCAGGCTTTTCCTCAAGTGAATGTACATTCAGCCTAACAGTTTAATCATTTAGCATAATTAGTGAATCATAGCAGTTGACTCCAACCACCACCAGCTAATTTGTCAAATGTATGAATCAAGTGGCACTTGTTAATAATTGATAATGAACTGAGATAAGACTGTAAACCAAAATGAGTGTTTTTCAAAAGCCTCAATCACTGAGATCCATGCTTGAAGCAGGTGGGCAGGGATCAATACCCTGCACAGAATTTAATTACAGAACAGCAGTGGGAACACGTTTCATGATTTTTGCATTGTATTTAAGGACTTTTTGACCAACATAAACCTTGTATTAAAGAGACCTTCAACAGGATTTCTTGAATATCTTTCTAGTAAAATTGGAACAAAGCTGGGACATTTAAATTTCTTTTTGGCTATATACAGCTCTTATAATGCACTTGTAAAACCTGCAAATAGGAACCTGCAATTTTTAAATGAACCTGTTCATTTTCTCATACCATGCAATAATTCCAGTGACCATGGTGCAGACTCTTAATACTAATTGCATCCCTATAGACCCTGCATATCACAATTATTGCTGCAATGCTATAAAGAATCAAACCATCTATAAGGACCTAGTCATGACATCACACTGAAAAGTTTTTAAGTACTTTAAATCAAAATATACAAGTTAAGACTATTGATTCCAAATAAATTAAAGTTTTCTTATGTGCAGGTGTTGACTGTTTAAAAAATTAGTATTAATCCCCTGTTATAGTTATATATATATGTCCTAATTTTGACTAAAGAAAGACAGGAACTAATTAGCCTTGTTGATCATTTTACATGGTATACTTGGTTGCTTCCATAATTTCTACTAATTTCATAGTACCTATGTGCCATTTATTAAGTCAAATCTGGTCTTTGGTGGTCCATCAAGCACATTATTACCTTCATCTTCCCACAGAGTAAGACCACAAAACTCTACTGGAGAACCTGATAGGAGTAAGAATGAAGTCAAGCCACAAAAGTCTACTAGTGGCCTTACTTCTATATTGCAACTAAAAAATAGAAATGATGAGATCCACAGCAAACAGTTAAAGATCATTGAGGTTTGCGCCCATTTTTGATATTGCGAGAATAGTTTGTGCCTCAATTTGTTTAGCATATTAGGCAATCTGACTTATGCTCAAAGTAGATTTGACTTCAAAATATTAAGGGTTATTAGAATTGGTATGAATTGGTAATTTTAATCTATTCATTTATTTTTTCATTTGAATATTTTATTTATTTATTTATTTTTCATTTATCTAGCTATTGATATATTCATCTACCCATTTGTTCATTTATTATTTATTGATGGGGCATTTCGCATGTAAGCTATACTAATGATAAATTACTAAAAAGTCTGAACTCGAAACTTTACTGATAGAACCCTTGCCCTGAGCAAAACAAAGGTGCTCTAGAAAACGAGCTCCTTGAATACTTCAGGGGCTCTGTTTTGCACCCCTTCTAAGGATGCATACCTTGGACTTCACCAATTTGGGTGCGCGATATATCACGCTCCACGCATGATTTTAGTCGTGCTCGAGCGAGCGCCTTTCCGAGCAAGGCTTTCGGTTATTGATGTGAAATATGTAGATGAAGAAGTCGCTATTCTAAAGTTATTTTCGATCTAATGCCCGTTTTACATGCTATCATGTGTTGGGTGACTTTTGGAAAGCGACTTCCAAGCTATATTTAGACAGGGGTAGATAACCAAAAATATATTGATGCTGTCATTTCCGATTTACATATGTTTTTGAGCTACCATATTAATTCGATGAGCAAGTGTCTTCACTATTTGGCGTGTTTCGCTTGCCTGAGATGAGCGTTGATTTGATCTGTTTGCACTTCTTGCTTGCTATATGTTTTGCTTGTCGATGCTCTAGGATCATATGTGGCAGCACAAGCAAGAGGAACGGGAACTGAAACGAATTGAAGGTGATATTGTGAAGAAACAGAGGCAGCTTACAAACACAATGCAAGATTATGAAAACGGTAAAATTCATAGAATCTTTCCCCTTCCTTTGATGCTTGGAATGAGTGAGAAATCATGGTGATATGTCAAGTTAGCTGTTCCTGCGAATAAGTAACGAGGGATATTAATTGAATCGTTGGGAAGAAGTATAACTCTTCTGGCTTGAAAATCAGCAGTTTGGTCAAAGAATTATCTGAGATAATTAGCTTCGTTTATCATTTTTCTTCTGATCAGCTGTTTACAAGAAACAAAGAGATGAGGAAATACATGCATTGAAAACTAAAAGTGATTTAGAACGAATTAAGCAAGAGGCGGCCCTGGAAGATAGCAAGGTAAAACAAAGCATTTCTTTTTCCATTGAAATTTAAACCTTAAAATTTTGAGTGTCAGCTATTACTTAGTAGATGGGCAATCTCGAAGATATTACGTTTTGTTCTCTGTTTGTTGAGGTTGTATCCAACAAAAGGGCAAATACTGTTAATATAGCATAATTAAAAGTTAACATGATGGTACATTTTGCGCACAAAGGTGATTAATTAATTGTCGTATTATATAAGATCGTAGAGGGAATGCGGAGGAAAGACAAGCTCCTCTCCTGCTATTTCTTAAGGGAGCGGTCATTTTTTAGTGTAAAAACATATACCATATTTAAGCATAAATGCACCTTTGTTTTACTATTTTCCTTTGGTGGGGTAAATAAAATTTGACTTACTCAAATGGTGGGGTAAAATTTTTTAGGACACAAAACATTTTCTCTTCAGTCCCCACCCCGGCCATAAATAATGACCGCTCCCTAAGGTGCAAAGGATCGGAAGTGTCCTTCATGGCAAAATTAGTGATGATAGTTGTATTATGTTAAAGGATGACAACAGGGTTTTTTCTTGAATTAAACAAGAGTCCCTTTTTTGTTCTCTTTGCTCACATATGGTCTTCAGTGGTCTGCGCTCCTGTTAGCGCCCCTTTTGCCTTGCTGTTGCTCAGGTGTGCCAATTATTGAATGCAACTAGCAATGAGTTTTCAATTCGAAAGGAAAATATATATATGAGATATTGTCCTCCTATGATATCATAGAACTGATGGGAGTGAACCTTGTGAAGACTTAGAATATGCCCTAGAACCACTGCATGAAGCCTAGAAATTTACAAATAGAAGCTGAACTGTATGCCATTTGTATCGGTCACCAAACGACTGGAGGAAAATATGCAAGTAGCAGAGATGAAGGTGCTGAGATGAAGATGCTGAGATGGTCAGTTGGTCTGACGCTGAAAGACAGAATGAGAAATGAACAGGTTCGGGCAAGTGTAGCTGTTGGGGAATTGACAGAGAAATTAAGGGAAATCAGATTACATTGGCTGGGTCACCTTGTGAGGAGAGAGGAAAGCTATGTGGGAAAGAGAGTAGAAGGGATAGTGGTTGGACAACGAAGAAGAAGAAGACCTAAAAGAAGATGGAGAGATTGTATAAGGAATGATATGGAGGTGATGGGGCTTAGAGATGAGGAGACAAGAAACAGGAAGATGTGGAGAAGGGCAATCCGCACCGGCGATCCCACATAGCTGGGAGTAAAACCAGAAGAAGAAGAAGCTGAAGTGTATGCAATATCAAGCTAACCCATGTGTGCAAGCCAATTTCTTAGCGTCTGAATTTAAAGGGCTGGCCATTGGTACTTTAGGACGATACTGATGGTTTCCATTTGTACAGTAATTTGGTGTTTCTCTTTGATTTCAGCTTACCAAAGACCGAATCGATCGTAATATTTCTAGTCTACAAAGGTCAAAAGAGAGGGAAAGGAAAGGGCAAATTGTCACGTGAGTACAACTGAAAGGCTAATTTATGTTTGGTGCTATGGTTCTGGTGGTGCGGGACAGAATCGCCCCAAAGCACTCGCTAATCCTATCCGTAGGCCCTACCACGAGGGCTATCCCTGTATCCAATATCATTACTTGGTTGCCAAAGCAAGTCCTTACAAAGAAGACTATTTACAAAGTTGAAACAATATTCTTGGCAGTTCTGTGGTTTAATGTTTCCATGATTTGGCAGGAAGCGTTTCCATACTTTTGTTCATTCATGATATTGTTCTATGGTCTGTTTTTATGAAAACTTGGATCATTTCTATTAATTTAGTGTATGATTTTGTAGGCCCTGTTTTGTTGCATTTCATACGCGTGACTGCTTCAAAGTATTATTGGCCATACCCCACCCTTAATCTTGGAGCAGGCACCCGTCTCTGAAAAGGCATTTTCATTGTTACGAAGCCATAGTTAGATTTCCAAAGAACATAGCAGAAGGACTGATGATGAAGCAGAAATTAAATCGATATCTTGCAGAGTTAAGTTCTTGATAATTTTGCATTCTCAGTGATTCCCATCCAGCATCACTGTCAAGCTCATATTTATGATTTTATTCAGGAACTCATTAGAATTTCAATACGAAAAAGTCGCAGATGAAATTAAAAGAAAAAGACTGGAAGTTGAAAGTTTAACAAGGGAGTTTGAGGCGAAAATAAAATCGAAAGAGGTAGTTTTTTTAATTCTTCTAAGTAAATGCTTTATATATTGTGACTTTCTTCTTTCCAATCGTTCCATTACATTATACTAAAGCATGGCATAGAAATGAGAAATTGTACCGTATACTGTTGACATTAAGAGTGTAAGGGAAGGACAGTTAGCTGAAATTGTCCCGCATTGGTGTACCGAAGAAGTACATCTTGCTACCGACAGGAAAAACCTGTAGAGCCAAACAAATATGGCTCTCTGGTTTGTTATTCTCGTCCCTACCTTCGTACATTGGTATTCAATGGCTGCTGTGCAGAATTCATTCGTTCGATTCATGTTTGGGTACATACATTTTGCGGGGTGAGTGGCCAAGCGGTTCAGTTGGCTTCCGTTTAGTTAAGCTTGGCTATGTTAGGCCAGCAACTGGATGGGCGACTATCCAGATAAACGACAAAAGCAACTCACTCCGTCGTCCTTCGGAATGGACGATAAACTAGGGGTCCCATGCCTGGATGCGGCATGCACAGTAGGCCTAAATTAGCTGAAAATGCTAGATATAACAGCCTACTCAAAATAAAGTAAACAACAACAACAACAGCTCCTACATTTAGTTCACGCCACTGCTTTGTTGATAAACATGATGGTGTAACGTCTTAAGCAATTTTAAAGGGTACTAGTAATTTTGCGGCAATGAAAACCAGCATTCAACGTGTCAATACTTTTTGTACCAGGACGAGGAGTACAAACTGCGGAAGGAACTAGCTGAAATGGCCATCAGCATAAACATGGAGTCTCAGAAGCATCGAACGTTGAAACAAGATGAAGAAAAGTATATTCCTTTAACAAGTTTTCATTGCACATTACCAATAAGAAGCCCATGCTTTTTGAAACTCATTAGTCTTCCAATTTACATATATTTCATTGACGTTTGTTGTCATAAGAATATGTCATATAATAGCCTTTTGTCCTAATCATCATTTGTACCAATATTTTTAGTACAATTTTTGTGGCACATTCTGCCCTTTCTGGTACAAATTTCTGTACTTTCTGCTACCTTTTTTGCGACACATTTCTGTCCTTCCATAGAGAAAAATCATTAACAAACAAGACGACACTTTTGGTATGTTACCTTTCTCATGTTTCTATGTGTTTTATTCAATGAGCCTTATGTTTAGCATTGTTTACTTAAATAGTAAGTCAAGACTATTTTTCAATTAATTTTACTGGCTTCTAAGCAGCAAAATTTGTATCTTAATGGCGTAGATTTGCTCGGTAGTGACTAATTTTTTGTAAACCACCGCTGAGTGAAACAGTGAACAGCTCCTTAAGTTTTCTGCATTTTCTGGAAGAGAATTTGAGCATTAGAGTTGATTTGATTTACTTTCTTGCAGGAGAAACGCAAAAAGAATGATGAATATAACGGAAAAATAAAGTATGCTGAATTTACCCTCGTGTTCTCTCTGTGTCATTATTTTCCAATCTTGTCACGTGTTTTCTCATTGACGAATCAGCATTCACTATGTCCCTTTTAACTTCTGAACAATAACAGCTAACATTTTGAATGAATTATTTTTCTGAGATAAATTTAATGCACTGTTCTCTTTTTACATACAGCGCAACTATGTCGAAAGCTGCACTTATAGAAGTCAACAAACAAAAACTAGACAAGGAATTAGGAAGCACATTAAACCACATTACACTTAAGATACGCGAAGGTATATAAATTCCCCTCGAAGTTATTCCCTGATTTATAAGATCCATGTTGTTTTAATAACTCTTGTTCCTTCTGTTGTAAATACGAAGAAAGAAGACAGTTGAATCGTTTAGAAAATTGAAGTTTTTAGGCCCTACTCTTTTAGATAATCTGTATTTTTCTGCTCTTATGTTCACCTCTATAATGTCGTTAGGTTCTGTGGATAGCTTCCCCTTCCAAACAACAAAGAGCCTATAAGAATCTTCGATCAATTACCAATGTTAGAGTAAAATTTAGACAAATATATGATGATTTGTGTTTGAATTTAATTTGTGCTTTCTGATAATTTATGCTATATATATTTTATGATAATTTATGCTTGAGTATGATTTTCATGCCTTGTGATATTTTTTGCTACGCGTGCTTAATGATAATGTATGCTTCAGTATACATTTATCTCATTTTTCTGTTCTTTCTAACATGACCCCTTGTAAATCAGGCTTCGATGAGGTCTGAGAGACCTCTTTGTATAAAAATGTAAAATGAAATGACAAATTGTATTTCAGTGCAAGTCTATAACATGAAAAAATGTAGCATATTGAACCTACTTCATACTTCATCTTTACATTGTAGAGGGTCGTAAGCTTACCGATGTCAAGTCTCAGCTGCAAAGAAATTCTCAATCCCAACGTGGTACGCAAGCCGATGCATTGTTTGCGGCATACAATCGACAAGCACTCGACAGTGATGAGAAAATCAAGGTACTCTTGAAACAAGACATAAAATTCGCCCTGATGACCTCTTTGTGGCGTAGGGCCTACTATCGTCTACATACTTTTAGGACTGAAATGAAATCCAACTTACCGACTTACCACCGATTATTTATATTAGCTATTGTCAGACATTCTGTACATATTCTCACGAGAAATGCTTCAATTTTAAAATTCGTTATTAGATTCCCCGTGGGGTTATAAGAAGTCATGTTGATCCCTGAGATCTTTTTGATTGATTGAAATACACCAGCCTGAAAGACGATTAACAGACGAGAATGATATGAAGTAGTGCTTTTAGGCTTGAACCCTACGGATATGAGGTCTGCATAATAAGACAGTTTAATTCCTAATAGCAGTTTAAAAACAAGCATAGGTTCGAAACTCTATTGAGGTCTACTCTCTTTCGACCTAATTTTGCCAATCATAATGCAAATTGAGCCTAAGTAAATGTGTGGTCAGAATCTTGCATTATGATTGGTCAATTAGGGTTGGGAGAAAACAGACGTGATCAGAGCTCTCAATCAATCAAACATTTGGCGGCTATGCTTTGAATACAGCCTTTGTTTCTTCTTCACTCACTAGCTCTGATATATACCCCCTTTCCATGTCATCAATGCTTACTTTCAATTGCGTTAGTTTGGGAGAAGTGCATTTATCAATAACTAGGGGAACGATAGGAGATTCCATGTCCATATCTTGTCTCCACTATCTGTTGTTTAATTACTTGCGATAAACCTTTGTGCTTAAGTTGTTGCAATTTGAAATGTGCTTTGGAAAGTGCAGGCTGACTAAATCTTGAGTATAAGAACAACAGCGAACCATACTGTGGCAGTGCACCCTTCCCCTTTCCCCCAAATGTAGCTGAAGTTAGGGTGAGTTTCTCTTGAAAAATTTCTGAAGATTAGATCTGAAGATTAATTAATGTACCTCTCGATTCGAATAGATTCATTTCTCTAGACTAAACTATAACTCCAGATTTTGCATTTGTTGTATTGAGTGGCTGACTGACAGATTCATTGGCGCCCGTTACATAAGTTTCTCCCCCCCCCCCTTGTTGAGCTACACGAGGATAATCTAGGTGTTAATATAACGAGAAGGATCTCAAAAATATACAAGTTGACCATATTCGTTACCATTGTGTTAAAAGGCAAAAGTCTCAGGGTGGGATACAGTTGTTTGTCAAGAACAGAGCCGGGCTCCGTAAGCATCCATCTGAACTCTCGGTGCACGGGCGATTTGCCCCTCCCTGATTCTACTGAAAGTATTTTCAATATAAGTGAGAGTTTATGGTCCTTAGCTTGTAGATGCGAGGAAGACTGCAATGCAAAATGCCGTAACGAAGGAGAGAAGAGAAAAAGGAGAAAAAATATTAGAAGAATGGAGGAACAGATATTCGGGAAAAATAAATGAGTTAAAATTGAAGGAAGTTGAGGATCACGTAAAACACCTTAGTGTAAGTAAAACCTGTTTATATTTTATTATAGATTTAGAATATTTGATTTTAGCTATTTTGGGAAAATAAAGATTTACTTGACTGATAAACTGGCCAATTTTTGAAATACAGTTTATCCGGATTTTAATTTTCTCTTGGAATCTCAGAGCAATTGATAGTACAAGAAGTTCTTACGTCACTCGGACCTCTTGCCAGAAATGGTACAATTTCTATCTTCTATCGGAAGTGAGAGACTGATACCATCAGCATAGCCTGAAAGAATTGGGAATCAAATGCTAACAGCAAATTTGAGAAGAAATACTTTGTACCATGACCTACCAGCGGACCCAGCTCCTTACCCTATATCGACTTATATCCTATCTAAAGTTTTCTATCTTTGACAAAAGGTGCTTTTCCTGGGCCATCAGCTTCATGAGACAAGGTGTTTGCGTTCTTTTCTCGTCTCTTCTTTCTCCTCAGTTTTTGCCACCATTTGCCCATACTCTATTGATTGTATATCTTTCCACCCATCCAACATAGCTAGTCGTGATGGGTCAATTTACCACATGGTAGGCCAGTGCTGCTCTCACTCGAGTGTTCACCCATTGCTAAACAATAGTCATTGTCACTTTTGGCTCCTTCTCTCTGAGGTCTTTTTTCAATGTTTGATTATCTTACCCTAGAAATTTGTTTCAAAGCAAGAGGATATCGAGCAGTCTTTATATACTCAAATAAAGAGTTGTGAATCAGAACGCAGAAAACAGGAACAGACAGTGGAAGGTATAAGACAGGAGTTAGGCGCTGTCAAAAAAGAGAATGCTAAACTAATAAAAGTAAGTGATTGCATTTATATTAATTAATATATTTTAATAGTATAGCATTTAGAAATAGAATAATAACAGCTAATAAGATATATAGTTATTTCGTCTGTAGTTATCTTTCTTTTTCTGTCCTCTCTTCGCTTTTCTCAAGAGTCAACTTATTCAATAGTGTTTATGTAAAGTCAACTAGGTTGCTCTACTTTGTCAGATATAGTAATATGTAAATGCCCAGGGACCATTTCAAAACTGATGAATCAAACATGTTGTATTTCATATTATTTTGGTCTCGTAGTTTATTAAACATATTTGAGGGCTTCCAACTGCATATGTATTGAAGATATTGTAGAAGCCAATATCCGGCTCGATGCACCATGTGTTTTGATACGTTGTCTTTTCTTAGTCACATGAAATTTATCACATGATATTCTAGCACATGCAATTTTATCGCGTGTTTAGTCACGTGATATTTCATCACATGGCATTTTATCACCTGATATTTCAGTTCACCTTTCGGTTGTTATCCGACGTTTCATACTCTGACAAGTGTCGGACGAAAAAAGCTTTCAGTATGCTAAAAGAATGTTCCCGCTTTTTCGTGCTATAGTGAAATTTCATCAAATGATATTTTATCGCATGGCATTTTATTACCTAAAATTTCATCACATGATATTTTATCACATGATATTTTTCATATGATATTTTTCATATGATATTTTTCATATGATATTTTATTTGAATGTAACTTTTTGAACAGGAAACTGCAATGCGTTGCCATAAGAGAGAAGAAGAATTGGCACAAAGATTAACTCGAGAAGAAGCTGCTTTGAAAAAGGTATGAGGTGTTTCAATGTCCTACACCGTTCGGTGTGTTTGGTACTTGTAAGATTTACGCGAAGTCAATATTTCCAGACCATACTACATTGGCTCTTGATTGATAGGTACTTGCAGCGCAAAGTTATATTAAGTCCTTTTATTATGGTAGACCTCTTACAAATAGTGTAATTAATAGAGTTCGAAGAGAGGCTGCAGCCGTGAGAACTTTTATATAAAGCGTATCAATAAAAATGTATGTAAAAGCTGAAAGTGTGAGAGAATAACCGACCAGAACTGGGATTCGATCTCAGGACCCTTGACTTTTTACGTCAAAATCAGGAACTGCGAGTTCGTATTTCATCATGAGAAATCATGGTTGCAGTCCCTTCTGGGTCACCATTAGCTCTCGTTTCCATCCGCAGATTTAATCTCAATGTTTAGTATCATAGGTATGACTCCCAGAAGTATAGAGCATTGTTAGAAACACAAAAATCTTAACGTTGACCTCACAGAATTCAACTTTTTAGCAATGTAATCCAAGGCAAATTCCTTCAAAAGGTCCGCATTTTGGAAGTTTAGTAAATTTTGCAACTAGAGCTCCTTCAGTTTTAAAACATCCTTGTATCCTAGCGAAAACTTAGAATGGTAGATGACGAAAGCTCAATATTCCCAGCTTTCTTGAATGGCCCTTGCATCGCCATGTGAGAGGCCCTGAATACCGTAGTCGGTAGCCTGAGATTTTGTTAAAAGTTCACGACTTGTTCTATTTGACCAAATTGAGCTTGTCCTGCGATAGAAACAAATTTTCTAAATATCATTCTCTGTTTTTATACAATTCTTCAATATTGTTGAATGTTTTTCAATATACCCGCAATATTTTGGCAATTTTCTATAATCTACTATTTCTGGTATTGTACGTATTCAGTTATCATTAGCCCCTAGAGGTTTTCGTTATATTTAATGCGATTTTGTGGGAAGATTCCTTCAGCAATATTATCAAATACTGTCCTGGGAAATTAAACCTCTGGTAATGCGCTTTGTTTTACTTCTGGAGGAAATTGAAGAAAGCTGATTATGAAGCCGTTCCTCGATCTCAAGCGTATTAGCGATATATTCTTCATAGGTTATTTCCTACCCAGATGACTAGAGATAAGATATGTAATCGGACGATACACCCAACAGCACGCTCGTCATTAGTAGCTTGCTTTGTCTTTACCAACGATTTCCGTTCCCGGAATTAGCAAGAATTCATCCACAATAATAAGTAGGGGTTAGAGTAAATGACATGTCTCGTAAATAATCCTTCTGTAATTACTTCTGTTGAAATCTAATGCAGAGGTTGTCACGGAAAGCAAACTTATGCAAACTTGAAGATCCTCTAGCAGCCTAGAGTTAAGCTCACGTCTCTTCACTATCATTAACCCTTGGTATCATGAAGCCTGTTGAGAAATTCCTGTTATCATTGCATCAGAGTTTTTTAAGGAAAATTTAGAACTGCACACTTTTCTCATGGCCACTGTATTGAGGAATAGCTTTTGCTTGATATCAGCATAAACAACATGCACCTGACGAACAATCATAGAAAGTAAACCATGTTTTGTTGCCATACCGGTTGGAAATAACAATATTCAGACAACACTCTACTTTAAGTTCTCTTGACAGATATACGATGAAATCTCCTCAGATCTCTCTCTCTCTAAAACTGCACACAGAGTTTATAGATCTGCACATTTTGTGTAGAACTGCACGTTAGCACGTTAACACAAACCCTGCTGACCGCACAAACTAACCTTGGTGAGTCCTCGTTAGGTTACTGTGGGCAGATTTGAGTTAGTTTATCCTCCGGGACGAACCCAAGGTAGTTACCCGTGGCTGATTTCAGTTGGATATATCCAGAGCGACAACCTGGCAACAATTAATTATGGTAGCTTGCCACAACCTTACAATTCGACCACTTTTAGCAACTGTCAAATTGAATGTGTCAAAACGTAAACGGATCAGTCAAAAGTGAATTCTATATCGGATATATCAATAAAATGATTAAATAGAGCTGATATTTTTGTCATCCTGATTCTGATATTAATGATGACAACGTCCCACAACTATACAGCAATTCAATTATAGTAGTTTGCCACAATTTAACAGCAATAGATTTTGATAATTTGAGTTTGATAATTTGATAACTTTATAGCAATTGATTATGGCAACTTAACCACAACACGTTTACAACTCGTCACAGTTTTGCAGTAATTTTATACGGCAACATGCCACAGCCTTAGAAATGATCTTCTGCTTCAATGTTTACTTTCAATGCAATCTACGAGTTCAGGAGATCTCATTTCTTCGTATGATTTCTTCAGATATCTGTGCTCTACCACTTGGAAACTATAGAGGGTACCCTCCTCTCCTTGCAATAGCTATCTAGGCAGTATGAGATTGTTTCTTGGGTTTGAAGGCAATCTGCCACGCCTTTGTATGGTCATGAGTTATTCCTTGAAATACAACATAGAGTCAGAGGTGCCATGAAGAGGGGCCCAGAGGACTCAACCTCCTTGTTCAAATGAGTTTTTGTGGGATTAGCCCCCAATTTAACGCGTTTATGATAGTCTGGTGAGCCCCTAGCATGGCAGTATGAATGAACCAACCCTTTGTTACGCTTTATGTATATTTTCTGTCCATTAATTTAACTTTCTGCAACTTTTTTGTCCTTAGATTTGAATAGTTTGAATGAAACAGGATGTCAAACTGATTAATTTATTTTTCTTACCAGTCTTTAAGCGAACGGGAGGAAAAAATACAGATGTTTGTCAAGCAACGTGGATTTTACCAAGAAGAAAAAGCCATGCTGGAAAAGGAGCAAAAGGTAGCTAATTACTGTTTCATTTACTGCTTTTAAACTCGCTCTCTTTTGCATTTGACTGAGAGTTTGCCTTCGCAGCTGCATGCGTGTTGGAGCCGGGGAGCTGGGGGCTTTTGCCCCTCCAACAAATTTTATAGCAATTCCACTCTAGTATCCACTTTCGCACTCACCATACCCATCCACTTGCGCCCCCCACCAAAATCCTTGCTCCTCCACCCCTGGGCTGTCTAGAGCAGCGACCTAGGGGATGCTTCTTGTGGATATTTATGGCCACGATAAAGACTAGTACTCCAACTGTGTAAAAACTTTCACTTGGTAATGCAGGCTTAAGTAATAATATGGGCCTTTCCTTTAAATACAAGCTTGACTGCCAGGTACAATTTTTATTTAGTTTTTTTTAATAACCACTGTCAGTGCTCGATAGCCGGAAATTTTTCGAAAAAAGAGTCGTTTTGTCGGGGTCTTGCTAAAGCATTGCTGAAGTTGAGGAAAGCAGTGCTTGTGGTATAGCTGACCGGTACCTGCTTGTGGTATCTGCATTGAGTTTGCATTAAAAAATTAAGCTGCATGTTTGGATTGAACAGTCATTTTTTTATTGCCATGAAAATGATTTACATGCTGGCGCACTTTTTCATACACGGGGTTGAAATACACATGTACTAGCAAATTCATTTCACCTCGGTCAAGTGGGTTGAAAACTTCCATGTAATTCGCCTTTAAAATTCAATCTATCTTCTTCACTTGTCATGTGTGATTAAGTTGGCGACCATGCTTTTCCATATTTCGCTCTCTTGCCCTGCCTGAATGATATCATCTCGGTGTTTTTCCATTCCTCTGTCTACCTCTTGCTCTTTTCCCTTTTAGTTTCCCAGCTAGCGATAGGTTTTCTACGCCATTTTTCCACACAGCTTATCCTAAGAAAGTCATTTCCAGTGTCTTATGGTCTCTCAGTATCAATACACCTTTCTATTCAGTAAACGACTGTATGCGAAATATTAAATTATCACACAGTTGTTCTAATCGCATGATTTTTAGATTCACGAGCGGCTGAATAGAGTAGGACAGAAGACAGATTTGATTGACCAAGAAATGTATGCATGATCCATCCCTTGGTAAGTTATAAATTTATGATTTTTTTAAGAGGAAGTTGCAATAGAAAAGAAAGTATTTTTCTCATCATTCATTGTCTTTTCGTATGCTGTTCTGTTCATCTGTATTTGTACACAATCTTTTCATTACGTAATGTGCATCCTCATTCCAATTCATTATATTGTTCGACATGGTGTGCTGTCAAATAATGTGGTACTCTTTACTGAGTTGGTGTTTAGTCCTCTACATTATCTCTACATTCATTGTTTATACAAAACTGTTTCAGTTCTTTACACATGAGTTCCTTATTTTTTGTTCAGTTTCTGTAAAAGTAGTTTCTTAGCCTCTAAAAGCAATAGGACCTAGGAGACATGAAAGGTGAAAATGCGAGAGAATAATACACTCGACTCAAATTCACGGCTCTTGACTTTGTGTGTCAAGTGTTTACCAACTGAGCTATCGGATCACGCTTTCAAATCGTTGCTCAATTTCTCGGCGAGTTTCCTACTATAAAAATCCACTTTTCCTAACTTTGCCCACCCCCAACCTCATTTTGTAGTGAAATCTTTTTTCTGAATGGCTATAGCCAACACAAATGCCTTGCAGCCAACATACCTCGCAACTGTACTTCGAAATACATAATTTTTGCATTTGTTTTCTTGTTATGAGAAAATGTTCCCATGTAATTAATGTGTAAAAATTTGTATATGGCATTGAAGATTTTAAAGGGACATTGCCATCTCTTGAAGGAAATTAAATGGAACTCAGTTTACAGTTATAAAAAGCAAATTAACTTTTGAGAGTTTAACAATCCAGGAACAGTTTCTTATATTTTTCCAATTCCGACGAAACTTAAACAAAAGTTTCTTATATTTCTGGAGTATGATTGTACAGTTTCTTAAAGAGGATTTCTTATAAAATAAATGAGCCCATTATATGGAGGCTGAGAGTATCGGAAAGCCAATGGAATGTAGCTATATATGATAGCAAGATACAATGCAACTGCACGGATTTTTTTGCATGAACAGCTATCCAACACAAGTGCTATCCGGTAACTTGTAACTAGGGCCTAAGATAAGCAATAGGCTGCCCAAATATGTTGTCATTTCAATATGATGATAAGTCCCAGATGTAGTATATAATCATGAAATCAAATTTGCAAAGATAAAGCTATACGAGACTATGGCATAATGGTTGCCAAGAAGTATTTAGAATCTAGGTAATGAGTATACACTTTTTTGTTTATAAGAACATGACTCAAGGCCTAATTCTATAAGTTCCTTATTTTTGCGACCACTTTCGACCACATTGTAATATTAGAAGTTCCTTGATAATTTGTTAGTTTCAACTGCATATTTCGTGATATAAACATTGTATGTAGTCCATATTAAGATTGCTCCTATGAACACAACAAGTTCCCATGGAACCGCGCCTATGGGCCAATTGGCCTAAGGAGCACATACGTTTTATGTGAACTGGGCTTCTTAACTCTCCATTGTTTGCAGTAATCAGAGAATTAAAATATGAACAGTTCCTTTGGAATTTCGTCTTTAATATTAATAGTTCTTTAGATTTTTGGCCTACGATTTGCAGATTCCCTATTAAGCAGTCCGTAAAGTTTAGGACAAGTTCTCTGTAGTTAATCCCTTCATCGCCTACTAATGTCAGATGGTACTGGACAATCCTACTTTCTCATATGACTCATTCTATTTCATTTCAGTCGAAAATCGTTTTCCTGAAGCAGTGGCTGGCAAGCAGAAAATTATGGTTTACAAAATTTTAATTGTTTTATATACCGGGACTCCTTCAAATGCATAAATCATTAAAATTCAATAATCTCTTATTTGATATTAAACCTTTTGCTCTGTGTGTAATTACTTCAGCTCACCAAATCAATGTGGCTTCCCCTTTTTCTAACACAATAAGTACTCACCGAAGTGCTTGAATACCGTAGCGTGGTGTGAGCGTATCTTACTGACTGTTTTGCGTAAGCTTACGTTTGCGTTATTGCGAACGCTGTAGTGTTATTGCGTAGATGCGTTATCGTACATCTTTGCTTTCCCAATTCAAAGGCTCATTTGAGGCTCAGTTTCAATAGATATTATGCCCAATACAGTAACTCCCGGCATATAAGAGCCTACGTTTTTGATCATCAAGCAGAATTGGGTTCGCATTTACTAAGAAATTAGAATTTTGTTAATATAGATAGTTTCTTGTTCGAATGTTGGTTGTATTGAACCCATGTGAAGATAAAACTGTGAGTTTTAACGGTCTTACAGTCTACTAGTATTTTTTACTGGTGGACTAATATCAACATGATGCTCACGTTTTGTAGTAAAAAACATGTTTTGTAAGAAAGTTAGTACTAGACACCCTCACATTTAGGAGAATTTTAGATCTACAGGGGAAGAGGTAAGAAACTTTAGAATTTCTTTGCATCTTTCACAATTTTGGAAACCCTCTTTTCTTCCACGGATTTAACAAATTTCCACTACAGTATGTTTTTTGTGCTTAGCCGTATGGGCCCTACCAAAACAAACCTTTCCGTTTTGTTTTCGTTGTCACTGCAATTTTGTTCATTAACTTAAGAGACTTTCAAGAACCCTTGAGACTACTGTGTGACCAAAAATTAAGAAACGCATAACGTGCTGAATACAAGGAAATGTGATCTTTTACATTGCCTTTTTGCACTGTCATTGAGAATCTAAAACTGTTTATATTGATTGTGCCTTGTGTTTAAGAATCTGAAAGTTATACTCATAAACAAATCAACTTTATTATCATCCAGTAAGAGCCTATTTGCTTTATCAAACTGAAGCAGGTTCTTCTTTAAATGGAAATATTCAAGAAAAACACCCTGTATGCCTGTATGTTCTTATTCTTGTAGGTTCTTATATACGGAAATTTATTGTATTTTGCGAATCTGGGTACATTTGCTGATGCAAGTCTCTGAACTGCCGACAAAATATGAGCCACACCCCTGTTTTACTGTTTATAAGAAGATCTGGAATGACCTTGTTTGTTTCGCTCGAATATTATGTGATAGTGTTTGGATTTTGCAAAATTAAATCAAAGGATTTTATCGCAAGAGTATATGATGCTCATGCAGGAGACCTTCGATAAATGGTCCTAATTGTGCTATGCACCGCTAGAAAGGAATCTCGATAAAGTCATCACCTCTCTTTTCTCATCATAGTATGGTTGCCTTCTCTTCGACTCATTTCCCTAATGGGCCTACAATGCAGAAGACCCCAGTCATCACTCGCGGTCCTTGTTGACTGATTGTCTGACATAGTGTAGTTTTTTCGATTTCCCTTTCACTAAATCCGAATGTTAGATCATTTTGCTATTTTATGTTATCAGAGGAAAGGTTTATAAACAATGGTGCTTCTACGATATAACCCTGAAAATTACTCTATTGCACTATATGTATAATACTTAGAATGAAATGAAAATGAACTAAATTGCTAAAGTTATCACTGCAAGTTGTCGCGATAATTAGGCTATCTGTACACGTATTCGACGTAGTAACAGGCTTAACTAGAAATGGAAATAGATATATACATAAATGTATATATGAATATATATATATATATATATATATATATATATATATATATATATATATATATATATATATATATATATATATATATATATATATAAATGTATATGTATGTTTCTATGTATATAATTATACAAAAACTTAATATTATTAGCGCGTACTAAATACTTTGATACTATGAATAGGGCGGAAGCAAATAAGAAAAACTTTTTGGCACACTGAAGTTTTTCATACCTACGTTCTCATCAGAGTGTATATATCAGAAACGATGCTTCGAAATACTCCAAGTGATTTAGGCCTCCCAAACATGTTTCGGGTTATACTTGATCCAACTTCAGTTGCTGAATTCAACATTAAATACTAACTGAACATGCTAATATACGTGTAAAGTCATTCGAAGATCAAACGATGGTGTATTTGAAAACAGAAAGAACAATAACTGTTGTGCAAGGGTTTGAATACTAAGGAGAAATTATAAAGCTAGATATGTTTTATTTAAGCTTGCTCCCTCCCACATAATATGCAAGGCCTCTTTGATTGTAAGTTGGTAGTGTGTTCTTGCTGAATCTATAACTTTAAAACAGGTGTGATTACAAGCATTTTTCAAGTGTTTGAACGTTGTATATGTTTAAATGTATGAGAAAGTTTTTCTGTAAAAAGATGCTCAAGAATTCGAGTTGATATGTGTCGGCATGTTTCACCAACATATACCTAATTACATCCTGCACAAGTAAACTTATAAACAACACAGGAGCGGATCAATCTAGCTACAGAATCTTTTACTGTAATCACTCTTTTAGCCTTGAAGGAAGAAAATGCAATTTAATCTTAAGGTAATTGCAATATATTTTGATTAATATATAAATTTTGCGCTGGGCAAGGTTGGAAAAAGGAAGATAAGGTAACTTAAAGTAGACAGTGTCATTGTTATCAGATAATGCAGAAGTGTCATTTTTTCTATAGATAAATGACTTTTCAAGTGCAATTTACAAACCAACCATCTACTAACAACGAAGACTATACCAGGGGGTGCAAAGTACCAGGACTAGCCCATGGCCTTTAAGGCACCCCTCTGGTCAAAAAACTAAATTCGACAGTTTGTGACACATTGATCATCTTGTTTTGCGCATTGTCTTTTTGTTCAATGCGCTGTGTGTTAAACATATAAAGTATCTATTTATCGTGAAAAGTCTGTTGGTACTACAGAACTTCACTATAGCACGAAAAAGCGGGAACATTGCTTTAGCATACTGAAAGCTTTTTTTCGTCCGACACTCGTCAGAGTATGAAACGTCGGATAACGGATATATTTCTGTTCACCTTTCGGTCGTTATCCGACGTTTCATACTCTGACGAGTGTCGGATGAAAAAAGCTTTCAGTATGCTAACATAATGTTTCCGCTTTTTCGTGCTATCTATTCATCAATTTGTATTCTAACTACCCCATTTATTAAATATCCAGGAAATTGGTCCCTTTTGTATGTGTGTGCTTTTTAACAACCTTGTTCAATGAAAAAAGATAATTATTGATTTTGTAAGCTCTATTCACTAAAGTGCGGATAAGCCCAACTTTGTAAGAAAAAGAAGTGAAGCTGAAGAAGTTTGTAAGTAATCAAGTGAAAGTCTTTTTACGATAAAGTTGATAAAACATTATCAAAGCTACTTACTCAAATCTTGTATATAGTCCATATGAGCCTTTATACTCCTTCAACACACTAGTATTATTACTAAACAGCATTTTTGTAAAAACATGTTTCGACGCGCTAGTCCTCATCAGTTTACTGATCAGTACATTTTCGCTTGATCTTCGAACGACTTTATAACCTAAATTAGCATCTTCTATTAGCATATATATATGTATATATATATATATATATATATATATATATATATATATATATATATATATATATATATATATATATATATATATATATATATATATATATATATATGAAAAGTCTGTTGGTACTACAGAACTTCACTACAGCACGAAAAAGCAGTACCATGTTTTAACCATACTGAAAAGCTTTTTTTCGTCCGACACTCGTCAGAGTATGAAACGTCGGATAGCGACCGAAAGGTGAACCGAAATTTATAGCCAGATATGCGGGTACACGTGATATGATGAATAATGTGTCCAGTTAGCCATATGATTGGCCTCTTGGCACCTATTCACCATTGTTTACTAGAAGAGTCCAAGTGAGAAAATGAACTCTTTTTGTTTACACAAGACTGGGTTTTGAGTCTTTATGTAAACTGATTCCAAAACACTTAAATGAAAGGACGATCTTGCTTGCCCAATGATCCGAAAATTATCGTCTGGATATGTTTTGGCGCATTCTGGGTTTTTAATGAGATGTTGTCCTATGGCCGAATCACTTTTCATTTTAGAATTAGAGTTTTTACACATACGAGGTGGCTGTTCCCTTATTGTAGTGTTTTTCTTCCTGATGCTCGTGGGTATATGTTGCTTTATTCTGTCAGCTAGTCTCTGCGTAGTGCGTCCTACGTACCGAGCTTCACATCGGCACGAAAATTCATAAACTACACAACTTTTTTGAGTGGTAGGAACGCTATCTTTTTTAGCAGATGGTAGCATGACCTTAGTATTGTAGACCACACGAGGTTTCACAGCATAGAAACAGGATGTAATGGCTTTGTTAATTTGGTTTTCAAATCTTGATGAAACATTACCAATCCAGGGCAATTTTAGGTAAACTGGGCACTTCTCAGGACCACACGGTTTTTCCGCTGCAAAGTTGGCAAGTTTTTGCTTAATACAAGAAATAAGGACATCGTCTGGATATCCATTTTCAATGAGCAGTTGTTTTACTCTATCAAGTTCTGAGCCTAATTTAGTTTTGGAGCAAATCATTAGTGCCCTGTGAACTAAGGTTTTGATAAGGCTAATTTTCCTTGATTTTGGGCTGAAGGAATTCCAACGGATGTATTGCCCTGTAAACGTTGGCTTCCTGTAAACGCTGGTGAGAAATCCAGTGCCCTCTTTTTCCACCAAAACATCTAGAAAGCTCAAGGAGTTGTTTTGCTCCTTCTCTACTGTGAAATTTAAAGCTGGATGCAGCAAGTTAAGTTTTCCATGAAAACAGTCACAATCCAGCTCGGAACTAAAGATGACGAAAGTATCGTCCACATATCTAAAGTAGACACCTGGTTTTACGGTGTTATCAAAAAGTCTACTTTCATGAAAGCCCACGAAAATGTTTGCTAAAGCCGGCCCCAGGGGGCTGCCCATTGCCACTCCATCTAATTGCTTATACATTTGGTTGTTAAAACTAAATTCCACTCCTCGCGTAGCAATTAGCATCAATTCTTTAAAGGTGTCCTCGGGGAATGGAGGGCAATCAAGGTGACCTCGATACAAAGCATCAGCACAAACTTAACTTGCTGCATCCAGCTTTAAATTTCACAGTAGAGAAGGAGCAAAACAACTCCTTGAGCTTTCTAGATGTTTTGGTGGAAAAAGAGGGCACTGGATTTCTCACCAGCGTTTACAGGAAGCCAACGTTTACAGGGCAATACATCCGTTGGAATTCCTTCAGCCCAAAATCAAGGAAAATTAGCCTTATCAAAACCTTAGTTCACAGGGCACTAATGATTTGCTCCAAAACTAAATTAGGCTCAGAACTTGATAGAGTAAAACAACTGCTCATTGAAAATGGATATCCAGACGATGTCCTTATTTCTTGTATTAAGCAAAAACTTGCCAACTTTGCAGCGGAAAAACCGTGTGGTCCTGAGAAGTGCCCAGTTTACCTAAAATTGCCCTGGATTGGTAATGTTTCATCAAGATTTGAAAACCAAATTAACAAAGCCATTACATCCTGTTTCTATGCTGTGAAACCTCGTGTGGTCTACAATACTAAGGTCATGCTACCATCTGCTAAAAAAGATAGCGTTCCTACCACTCAAAAAAGTTGTGTAGTTTATGAATTTTCGTGCCGATGTGAAGCTCGGTACGTAGGACGCACTACGCAGAGACTAGCTGACAGAATAAAGCAACATATACCCACGAGCATCAGGAAGAAAAACACTACAATAAGGGAACAGCCACCTCGTATGTGTAAAAACTCTAATTCTAAAATGAAAAGTGATTCGGCCATAGGACAACATCTCATTAAAAACCCAGAATGCGCCAAAACATATCCAGACGATAATTTTCGGATCATTGGGCAAGCAAGATCGTCCTTTCATTTAAGTGTTTTGGAATCAGTTTACATAAAGACTCAAAACCCAGTCTTGTGTAAACAAAAAGAGTTCATTTTCTCACTTGGACTCTTCTAGTAAACAATGGTGAATAGGTGCCAAGAGGCCAATCATATGGCTAACTGGACACATTATTCATCATATCACGTGTACCCGCATATCTGGCTATAAATTTCGGTTCACCTTTCGGTCGCTATCCGACGTTTCATACTCTGACGAGTGTCGGACGAAAAAAAGCTTTTCAGTATGGTTAAAACATGGTACTGCTTTTTCGTGCTGTAGTGAAGATATATATATTTATATATGTGTCAGTGAGTATTGAATCAACCTTCAGTTTTTGCTTTTTCAATGTACATAGGAGAATTTAACATAATTTTGCAACTTCTTTTTATACATTTCTTTTCGAATCCAAATTTTAATTTAGTAAGACTTTTTGAATAATGCATGAAATTGATGGTATTAAATTTATTTGCACATATATCCAAGAAATCAATGAACGTTGTATAATGCTCTCACTCTAAACATCGATTTACTATGTCGCAAAGTCACATGATCGGCTTAGAATTATATCAGACTTTCACATGATCTAGCTTTGTAAACAACATATCAATCAGATTTACATATACAAATCGCTGCAAGACTGAGAGCTTCTACGACTTCAATGCTAAAGCATTCTTAGGACTTTCTTGCTAAGACGCCTCAAGTTTGCATAACACTACAGCACGCAGTAAGAAGGCTACAAACAGCAACTGCGCAAACATAACATTCGATTACGTAGCCCAACACAAAACCTCTGTAAATATATCTACAAAATATGATACTCTTGCATAGATAATGGAGTTCTTAGGACTCAGTACGTCATTTCTACACTATCATAGCTTTCTAAGAAGTCAATAATTACTTTGCTACAGTATACTTCAGTATAAAACACAATCTACAAGTCAGCACAGCTAGCTAATTACCTAACTATAATTGCAACTGTAACAACGTACTACCTATAACCACCTCCAATTCTTAGCAGTACCAATATTAGATACACTAACTACTTTACAATTAACACTAGTTCACTTCCATAACTTTTCACTCTGCACTCAAAATCAATCAATTTCAAATTTGGTCATTTTTGGCCAAAATACCAAGGCTATAGCCTTACTTTTTGGCCAAAAATGGCTCATTTTCATCACTTTTCAATCTGCAATCAAATTCAATCAATTTCAAATGTGGTCAATTTTGGCCAAAATACCAAGGCTATAGCCTTACTTTTTGGCCAAAAATGGCTCATTTTCATCACTTTTCAATCTGCAATCAAAATCAATCAATTTCAAATTTGGTCATTTTTGGCCAAAATACCAAGGCTATAGCCTTACTTTTTGGCCAAAAATGGCTCATTTTCATCACTTGTCAATCTGCAATCAAAATCAATCAATTTCAAATTTCGTCATTTTTGCCCAAAATACCAAGGCTATAGCCTTACTTTTTGGCCAAACATGGCTCATTTTCATCACTTTTCAATCTGCAATCACCATCAATCAATGTCAAATTTGGTCGTTTTTGGTCAAAATACCAAGGCTATAGCCTTACCTTTTGGCCAAACATGGCTCATTTTCATCACTTTTCAATCTGCAATCAGATTCAATCAATTTCAAATTTGGTCAATTTTGGCCAAAATACCAAGGCTATAGCCTTACTTTTTGGCCAAAAATGGCTCATTTTCATCACTTGTCAATCTGCAATCAAATTCAATCAATTTCAAATTTGGTCATTTTTGGCCAAAATACCAAGGCTATAGCCTAGCTTTTGGGCCAAACATGGCTCATTTTCATCACTTCTCAATCTGCAATCAACATCATTCAATTTCAAATTTGATGATTTTTGGCTAAAATACCAAGGCTATAGCCTTACTTTTTGGCCAATAATAGCTCATTTTCATCACTTGTCAATCTGCACTCAAAATCAATCAATTTCAAATTTGATCATTTTTGGCCAAAATACCAAGGCTATAGCCTTACTTTTTGGCCAAAACTGGCTCATTTTCATCACTTTTCAATCTGCAATCAACATCAATCAATGTGAAATTTGGTCATTTGTGGCCAAAATACCAAGGCTATAGCCTTACTTTTTGGCCAAACATGGCTCATTTTCATCACTTTTCAATCTGCAATCAGATTCAATCAATTTCAAATTTGGTCATTTTTGGCCAAAATACCAAGGCTATAGCCTTACTCTTTGGCCACAAATGGCTCATTTTCATCACTTTTCAATCTGCAATCAAAATCAATCAATTTCAAATTTGGTCATTGTTGCCCAAACTACCAAGGCTATAGCCTTACTTTTTTGCCAAAAATGGCTCACTTTCATCACTTTTCAATCTGCAATCAAATTCAATCAATTTCAAATTTGGTCATTTTTGGCCAAAATACCAAGGCTATAGCCTTACTTTTTGGCCAAAAATAGCTCATTTTCATCACTTGTCAATCTGCAATCAAAATCAATCAATTTCAAATTTGGTCATTTTTGACCAAAATACCAAGGCTATAGCCTTACTTTTTTGCCAAAAATGGCTCATTTTCATCACTTTTCAATCTGCAGTCAAAATCAATCAATTTCAAATTTGGTCATTTTTGGCCAAAATACCAAGGCTATAGCCTTACTTTTCGGCCAAACATGGCTCATTGTCATCACTTGTCAATCTGCAATCAAATTCAATCAATTTCACATTTGGTCAATTTTGGCCAAAATACCAAGGCTATAGCCTTACTTTTTGGCCAAAAGTGGCTCATTTTCATCACTTGTCACTCTGCAATCAAATTCAATCAATTTCAAATTTGGTCATTTTTGGCCAAAATACCAAGGCTATAGCCTTACTTTTTGGCCAAAAATGGCTCAGTTTCATCACTTGTCAATCTGCAATCAAAATCAATCAATTTCAAATTTCGTCATTTTTGCCCAAAATACCAAGGCTATAGCCTTACTTTTTGGCCAAAAATGGCTCATTTTCATCACTTTTCAATCTGCAATCACCATCAATCAAAGTCAAATTTGGTCGTTTTTGGTCAAAATACCAAGGCTATAGCCTTACCTTTTGGCCAAACATGGCTCATTTTCATCACTTTTCAATCTGCAATCAGATTCAATCAATTTCAAATTTGGTCAATTTTGGCCAAAATACCAAGGCTATAGCCTTACTTTTTGGCCAAAAATGGCTCATTTTCATCACTTGTCAATCTGCAATCAAATTCAATCAATTTCAAATTTGGTCATTTTTGGCCAAAATACCAAGGCTATAGCCTAGCTTTTGGGCCAAACATGGCTCATTTTCATCACTTCTCAATCTGCAATCAACATCATTCAATTTCAAATTTGATGATTTTCGGCTAAAATACCAAGGCTATAGCCTTACTTTTTGGCCAATAATAGCTCATTTTCATCACTTTTCAATCTGCAATCAAAATCAATCAATTTCAAATTTGGTCATTTTTGGCCAAAATACCAAGGCTATAGCCTTACTTTTCGGCCAAAAATGGCTCATTTTCATCACTTTTCAATCTGCAATCAAAATCAATCAATTTCAAATTTGGTCATTTTTTGCCAAAATACCAAGGCTATAGCCTTACTTTTTGGCCAAACATAGCTCATTTTCATCACTTTTCAATCTGCAATCAAAATCAATCAATTTCAAATTTGGTCATTGTTGCCCAAACTACCAAGGCTATAGCCTTACTTTTTTGCCAAAAATGGCTCACTTTCATCACTTTTCAATCTGCAATCAAATTCAATCAATTTCAAATTTGGTCATTTTTGGCCAAAATACCAAGGCTATAGCCTTACTTTTTGGCCAAAAATAGCTCATTTTCATCACTTGTCAATCTGCAATCAAAATCAATCAATTTCAAATTTGGTCATTTTTGACCAAAATACCAAGGCTATAGCCTTACTTTTTTGCCAAAAATGGCTCATTTTCATCACTTTTCAATCTGCAGTCAAAATCAATCAATTTCAAATTTGGTCATTTTTGGCCAAAATACCAAGGCTATAGCCTTACTTTTCGGCCAAACATGGCTCATTGTCATCACTTGTCAATCTGCAATCAAATTCAATCAATTTCACATTTGGTCAATTTTGGCCAAAATACCAAGGCTATAGCCTTACTTTTTGGCCAAAAGTGGCTCATTTTCATCACTTGTCACTCTGCAATCAAATTCAATCAATTTCAAATTTGGTCATTTTTGGCCAAAATACCAAGGCTATAGCCTTACTTTTTGGCCAAAAATGGCTCAGTTTCATCACTTGTCAATCTGCAATCAAAATCAATCAATTTCAAATTTCGTCATTTTTGCCCAAAATACCAAGGCTATAGCCTTACTTTTTGGCCAAAAATGGCTCATTTTCATCACTTTTCAATCTGCAATCACCATCAATCAAAGTCAAATTTGGTCGTTTTTGGTCAAAATACCAAGGCTATAGCCTTACCTTTTGGCCAAACATGGCTCATTTTCATCACTTTTCAATCTGCAATCAGATTCAATCAATTTCAAATTTGGTCAATTTTGGCCAAAATACCAAGGCTATAGCCTTACTTTTTGGCCAAAAATGGCTCATTTTCATCACTTGTCAATCTGCAATCAAATTCAATCAATTTCAAATTTGGTCATTTTTGGCCAAAATACCAAGGCTATAGCCTAGCTTTTGGGCCAAACATGGCTCATTTTCATCACTTCTCAATCTGCAATCAACATCATTCAATTTCAAATTTGATGATTTTCGGCTAAAATACCAAGGCTATAGCCTTACTTTTTGGCCAATAATAGCTCATTTTCATCACTTTTCAATCTGCAATCAAAATCAATCAATTTCAAATTTGGTCATTTTTGGCCAAAATACCAAGGCTATAGCCTTACTTTTCGGCCAAACATGGCTCATTTTCATCACTTTTCAATCTGCAATCAAAATCAATCAATTTCAAATTTGGTCATTTTTTGCCAAAATACCAAGGCTATAGCCTTACTTTTTGGCCAAACATAGCTCATTTTCATCACTTTTCAATCTGCAATCAAAATCAATCAATTTCAAATTTGGTCATTGTTGCCCAAAATACCAAGGCTATAGCCTTACTTTTTTGCCAAAAATGGCTCACTTTCATCACTTTTCAATCTGCAGTCAAAATCAATCAATTTCAAATTTGGTCATTTTTGGCCACAATACCAAGGCTATAGCCTTACTGTTTAGCCACAAATGGCTCATTTTCATCATTTTTCAATCTGCAAACAACATCAATCAATTTAAAATTTGGTCATTTTTGCCCAAAATACCAAGGCTATAGCCTTACTTTTTGGCCAAACATGGCTCATTTTCATCACTTGTCAATTTGCAATCAAAATCAATCAATTTAAAATTTGGTCATTTTTTGCCAAAATACCAAGGCTATAGGCTTACCTTTCGGCCAAACATGGCTCATTTTTATCACATGTCAATCTGCAATCAGAATCAATCAATTTAAAATTTGGTCATTTTTGGCCAAAATACCAAGGCTATAGCCTTACTTTTCGGCCAAACATGGCTCATTTTCATCACATGTCAATCTGCAATCAAATTCAATCAATTTCAAATTTGGTCATTTTTGGCCAAAATACCAAGGCTATAGCCTTACTTGTCGGCCAAACATGGCTCATTTTCATCACTTGTCAATCTGCAATCAAATTCAATCAATTTGAAATTTGGTCATTTTTGGCCAAATTACCAAGGCTATAGCCTTACTTTTTGGCCAAACATGGCTCATTTTCATCACTTTTCAATCTGCAATCAAAATCAATCAATTTCAAATTTGGTCATTTTTGGCCAAAATCCCAAGGCTATAGTGTTTCCTTTTCGCCAAACATGGCTCATTTTCATCACTTTTCAATCTGCAATCAAAATCAATCAATTTGAAATTTGGTCATTTTTGCCCAAAATACCAAGGCTATAGCCTTACTTTTTTGCCAAACATGGCTCATTTTCATCACTTTTCAATCTGCAGTCAAAATCAATCAATTTCAAATTTGGTCATTGTTGGCCAAACTACCAAGGCTATAGCCTTACTTTTTGGCCAAACATGGCTCATTTTCATCACTTTTCAATCTGCAATCAAAATGACTCAATATCAAATTTGGTCATTTTTGGCCAAAATACCAAGGCTATAGCCTTACTTTTCGGCCAAACATGGCTCATTTTCATCACTTTTCAATCTGCAATCAAATTCAATCAATTTCAAATTTGGTCATTTTTTGCCAAAATACCAAGGCTATAGCCGTACTTTTCGGCCAAACACGGCTCATTTTTATCACTTTTCAATCTGCAATCAAAATCAATCAATTTCAAATTTGGTCATTTTTGGCCAAAATACCAAGGCTATAGCTTTACTTTTTGGCCAAAAATGGCTCATTTTCATCACATTTCAATCTGCAATCAAAATCAATCAATTTCAAATTTGGTCAGTTTTGGCCAAAATACCAAGGCTATAGCCTTACTTTTTGGCCAAAAATGGCTCATTTTCATCACTTTTCAATCTGCAATCAAAATCAATCAATTTCAAATTTGGTCATTTTTGCCCAAAATACCAAGGCTATAGCCTTACTTTTTTGCCAAAAATAGCTCACTTTCATCACTTTTCAATCTGCAGTCAAAATCAATCAATTTCAAATTTGGTCATTTTTGGCCACAATACCAAGGCTATAGCCTTACTTTTTGGCCAAAAATGGCTCATTTTCATCACTTTTCCATCTGCAAACAACATCAATCAATGCGAAATTTTGTCGTTTTTGGCCAAAACACCAAGGCTATAGCCTTACTTCTTGGCCAAACATGGCTCATTTTCATCACTTTTCAATCTGCAATCAGATTCAATCAATTTCAAATTTGGTCAATTTTTGCCAAAATACCAAGGCTATAGCCTTACTTTTTGGCCAAAAATGGCTCATTTTCATCACTTGTCAATCTGCAATCAAAATCAATCAATTTCAAATTTGGTCATTTTTTGCCAAAATACCAAGGCTATAGGCTTACTTTTCGGCCAAACATGGCTCATTTTCATCACATGTCAATCTGCAATCAAAATCAATCAATTTAAAATTTGGTCATTTTTGGCCAAAATACCAAGGCTATAGCCTTACTTTTTGGCCACAAATGGCTCATTTTCATCACTTTTCAATCTGCAATCAAAATCAATCAATTTCAAATTTGGTCATTTGTGGCCACAATACCAAGGCTATAGCCTTACTTTTCGGCCAAACATGGCTCATTTTCATCACTTGTCAATCTGCAATCAAATTCAATCAATGTGAAATTTGGTCATTTTTGAACAAAATACCAAGGCTATAGCCTTACTTTTCGGCCAATTATGGCTCATTTTCATCACATGTCAATCTGCAATCAAATTCAATCAATTTCAAATTTGGTCATTTTTGGCCAAAATACCAAGGCTATAGCCTTACTTGTCGGCCAAACATGGCTCATTTTCATCACTTGTCAATCTGCAATCAAATTCAATCAATTTGAAATTTGGTCATTTTTGGCCAAATTACCAAGGCTATAGCCTTACTTTTTGGCCAAACATGGCTCATTTTCATCACTTTTCAATCTGCAATCAAAATCAATCAATTTCAAATTTGGTCATTTTTGGCCAACATCCCAAGGCTATAGTGTTTCCTTTTCGCCAAACATGGCTCATTTTCATCACTTTTCAATCTGCAATCAAAATCAATCAATTTGAAATTTGGTCATTTTTGCCCAAAATACCAAGGCTATAGCCTTACTTTTTTGCCAAACATGGCTCATTTTCATCACTTTTCAATCTGCAGTCAAAATCAATCAATTTCAAATTTGGTCATTGTTGGCCAAACTACCAAGGCTATAGCCTTACTTTTTGGCCAAACATGGCTCATTTTCATCACTTTTCAATCTGCAATCAACATGACTCAATATCAAATTTGTCATTTTTGGCCAAAATACCAAGGCTATAGCCTTACTTTTCGGCCAAACATGGCTCATTTTCATCACTTTTCAATCTGCAATCAAATTCAATCAATTTCAAATTTGGTCATTTTTTGCCAAAATACCAAGGCTATAGCTTTACTTTTTGGCCAAAAATGGCTCATTTTCATCACATTTCAATCTGCAATCAAAATCAATCAATTTCAAATTTGGTCAGTTTTGGCCAAAATACCAAGGCTATAGCCTTACTTTTTGGCCAAAAATGGCTCATTTTCATCACTTTTCAATCTGCAATCAAAATCAATCAATTTCAAATTTGGTCATTTTTGCCCAAAATACCAAGGCTATAGCCTTACTTTTTTGCCAAAAATAGCTCACTTTCATCACTTTTCAATCTGCAGTCAAAATCAATCAATTTCAAATTTGGTCATTTTTGGCCACAATACCAAGGCTATAGCCTTACTTTTTGGCCAAAAATGGCTCATTTTCATCACTTTTCCATCTGCAAACAACATCAATCAATGCGAAATTTTGTCGTTTTTGGCCAAAACACCAAGGCTATAGCCTTACTTCTTGGCCAAACATGGCTCATTTTCATCACTTTTCAATCTGCAATCAGATTCAATCAATTTCAAATTTGGTCAATTTTTGCCAAAATACCAAGGCTATAGCCTTACTTTTTGGCCAAAAATGGCTCATTTTCATCACTTGTCAATCTGCAATCAAAATCAATCAATTTCAAATTTGGTCATTTTTTGCCAAAATACCAAGGCTATAGGCTTACTTTTCGGCCAAACATGGCTCATTTTCATCACATGTCAATCTGCATTCAAAATCAATCAATTTAAAATTTGGTCATTTTTGGCCAAAATACCAAGGCTATAGCCTTACTTTTTGGCCACAAATGGCTCATTTTCATCACTTTTCAATCTGCAATCAAAATCAATCAATTTCAAATTTGGTCATTTGTGGCCACAATACCAAGGCTATAGCCTTACTTTTCGGCCAAACATGGCTCATTTTCATCACTTGTCAATCTGCAATCAAATTCAATCAATGTGAAATTTGGTCATTTTTGAACAAAATACCAAGGCTATAGCCTTACTTTTTGGCCAAACATGGCTCATTTTCATCACTTTTCAATCTGCAATCAAAATCAATCAATTTCAAATTTGGTCATTTTTGGCCAAAATACCAAGGCTATAGCCTTACTTTTTTGACAAACATGGCTCATTTTCATCACTTTTCAATCTGCAGTCAAAATCAATCAATTTCAAATTTGGTCATTGTTGGCCACAATACCAAGGCTATAGCCTTACTTTTTGTCCAAAAATGGCTCATTTTCATCACTTGTCAATCTGCAATCAAAATCAATCAATTTCAAATTTGGTCATTTTTTGCCAAAATACCAAGGCTATAGGCTTACTTTTCGGCCAAACATGGCTCATTTTCATCACTTTTCAATCTGCAGTCAAAATCAATCAATTTCAAATTTGGTCATTGTTGGCCACAATACCAAGGCTATAGCCTTACTTTTTGTCCAAACATGGCTCATTTTCATCACTTTTCAATCTGCAATCAAAATCAATCAATTTCAAATTTGGTCATTTTTGGCCAAAATACCAAGGCTATAGCCTTACTTTTTGGCCAAATATGGCTTATTTTCATCACTTGTCAATCTGGACTCAAAATCAATCAATTTCAAATGTGGTCAATTTTGGCCAAAATACCAAGGCTATAGCCTTACTTTTTGGCCAAAAATGGCTCATTTTCATCACTTTTCAATCTGCAATCAAAATCAATCAATTTCAAATTTGGTCATTTTTGGCCAAAATACCAAGGCTATAGCCTTACTTTTTTGCCAAAAATGGCTCACTTTCATCACTTTTCGATCTGCAGTCAAAATCAATCAATTTCAAATTTGGTCATTTTTGGCCACAATACCAAGGCTATAGCCTTACTTTTTGGCCAAACATGGCTCATTTTCATCACTTTTCAATCTGCAATCAAAATCAATCAATTTCAAATTTGGTCATTTGTGGCCACAATACCAAGGCTATAGCCTTACTTTTCGGCCAAACATGGCTCATTTTCATCACTTGTCAATCTGCAATCAAATTCAATCAATGTGAAATTTGGTCATTTTTGAACAAAATACCAAGGCTATAGCCTTACTTTTTGGCCAAACATGGCTCATTTTCATCACTTTTCAATCTGCAATCAAAATCAATCAATTTCAAATTTGGTCATTTTTGGCCAAAATACCAAGGCTATAGCCTTACTTTTTTGACAAACATGGCTCATTTTCATCACTTTTCAATCTGCAGTCAAAATCAATCAATTTCAAATTTGGTCATTGTTGGCCACAATACCAAGGCTATAGCCTTACTTTTTGTCCAAAAATGGCTCATTTTCATCACTTGTCAATCTGCAATCAAAATCAATCAATTTCAAATTTGGTCATTTTTTGCCAAAATACCAAGGCTATAGGCTTACTTTTCGGCCAAACATGGCTCATTTTCATCACTTTTCAATCTGCAATCAAAATCAATCAATGTCAAATTTGGTCATTTTTGGCCAAAATACCAAGGCTATAGCCTTACTTTTTGGCCAAACATGGCTCATTTTCATCACTTTTCAATCTGCAATCAAAATGACTCAATGTCAAATTTGGTCATTTTTGGCCAAGATACCAAGGCTATAGCCTTACTTTTCGGCCAAACATGGCTCATTTTCATCACTTTTCAATCTGCAATCAAATTCAATCAATTTCAAATTTGGTCATTTTTTGCCAAAATACCAAGGCTATAGCCTTACTTTTCGGCCAAACACGGCTCATTTTCATCACTTGTCAATCTGGACTCAAAATCAATCAATTTCAAATGTGGTCAATTTTGGCCAAAATACCAAGGCTATAGCCTTACTTTTTGGCCAAAAATGGCTCATTTTCATCACTTTTCAATCTGCAATCAAAATCAATCAATTTCAAATTTGGTCATTTTTGGCCAAAATACCAAGGCTATAGCCTTACTTTTTTGCCAAAAATGGCTCACTTTCATCACTTTTCGATCTGCAGTCAAAATCAATCAATTTCAAATTTGGTCATTTTTGGCCACAATACCAAGGCTATAGCCTTACTTTTTGGCCAAAAATGGCTCATTTTCATCACTTTTCAATCTGCAAACAACATCAATCAATGTGAAATTTGGTCGTTTTTGGCCAAAATACCAAGGCTATAGCCTTACTTCTTGGCCAAACATGGCTCATTTTCATCACTTTTCAATCTGCAATCAGATTCAATCAATTTCAAATTTGGTCAATTTTGTCCAAAATACCAAGGCTATAGCCTTACTTTTTGGCCAAAAATGGCTCATTTTCATCACTTGTCAATCTGCAATCAAAATCAATCAATTTCAAATTTGGTCATTTTTTGCCAAAATACCACGGCTATAGGCTTACTTTTCGGCCAAACATGGCTTATTTTCATCACTTGTCAATCTGGACTCAAAATCAATCAATTTCAAATGTGGTCAATTTTGGCCAAAATACCAAGGCTATAGCCTTACTTTTTGGCCAAAAATGGCTCATTTTCATCACTTTTCAATCTGCAATCAAAATCAATCAATTTCAAATTTGGTCATTTTTGGCCAAAATACCAAGGCTATAGCCTTACTTTTTGCCAAAAATGGCTCACTTTCATCACTTTTCAATCTGCAGTCAAAATCAATCAATTTCAAATTTGGTCATTTTTGGCCACAGTACCAAGGCTATAGCCTTACATTTTGGCCAAAAATGGCTCATTTTCATCACTTGTCAATCTGCAAACAACATCAATCAATGTGAAATTTGGTCGTTTTTGGCCAAAATACCAAGGCTATAGCCTTACTTCTTGGCCAAACATGGCTCATTGTCATCACATGTCAATCTGCAATCAAAATCAATCAATTTAAAATTTGGTCACTTTTGCCCAAAATACCAAGGCTATAGCCTTACTTTTCGGCCACACACGGCTCATTTTCATCACTTGTCAATCTGCAATCAGAATCAATCAATTTAAAAGTTGGTCATTTTTGGCCAAAATACCAAGGCTATAGCCTTACTTTTCGGCCAAACATGGCTCATTTTCATCACATGTCAATCTGCAATCAAATTCAATCAATTTCAAATTTGGTCATTTGCGGCCAAAATACCAAGGCTATAGCCTTACTTTTCGGCCAAACATGGCTCATTTTCATCACTTGTCAATCTGCAATCAAAGTCAATCAATGTGAAATTTGGTCATTTTTGGCCAAAATACCAAGGCTATAGCCTTACTTTTTGGCCAAACATGGCTCATTTTTATCACTTTTCAATCTGCAGTCAAAATCAATCAATTTCAAATTTGGTCATTTTTGCCCAAAATACCAAGGCTATAGCCTTACTTTTTTGCCAAACATGGCTCATTTTCATCACTTTTCAATCTGCAGTCAAAATCAATCAATTTCAAATTTGGTCATTGTTGGCCAAAATACCAAGGCTATAGCCTTACTTTTTGTCCAAACATGGCTCATTTTCATCACTTTTCAATCTGCAATCAAAATCAATCAATTTCAAATTTGGTCATTTTTGGCCAAAATACCAAGGCTATAGCCTTACTTTTCGGCCAAACATGGCTCATTTTCATCACTTGTCAATCTGCAATCAAATTCAATCAATGTGAAATTTGGTCATTTTTGGCCAAAATACCAAGGCTATAGCCTTACTTTTCGGCCAAACATGGCTCATTTTCATCACATGTCAATCTGCAATCAAATTCAATCAATTTCAAATTTGGTCATTTGCGGCCAAAATACCAAGGCTATAGCCTTACTTTTCGGCCAAACATGGCTCATTTTCATCACTTGTCAATCTGCAATCAAAGTCAATCAATGTGAAATTTGGTCATTTTTGGCCAAAATACCAAGGCTATAGCCTTACTTTTTGGCCAAACATGGCTCATTTTCATCACTTTTCAATCTGCAGTCAAAATCAATCAATTTCAAATTTGGTCATTTTTGCCCAAAATACCAAGGCTATAGCCTTACCTTTTGGCCAAACATGGCTCATTTTCATCACTTTTCAATCTGCAGTCAAAATCAATCAATTTCAAATTTGGTCATTGTTGGCCAAAATACCAAGGCTATAGCCTTACTTTTTGTCCAAACATGGCTCATTTTCATCACTTTTCAATCTGCAATCAAAATCAATCAATTTCAAATTTGGTCATTTTTGGCCAAAATACCAAGGCTATAGCCTTACTGTTTTCCAAAATATGCCTCATTTTCATCACTTGTCAATCTGCAATCAAAATCAATCAATTTCAAATTTGGTCATTTTTTGCCAAAATACCAAGGCTATAGCCTTACTTTTTGGCCAAAAATGGCTCATTTTCATCACTTGTCAATCTGCAATCAAAATCAATCAATTTCAAATTTGGTCATTTTTTGCCAAAATACCACGGCTATAGGCTTACTTTTCGGCCAAACATGGCTCATTTTCATCACTTTTCAATCTGCAATCAAAATCAATCAATTTCAAATTTGGTCATTTTTGGCCAAAATACCAAGGCTATAGCCTTACTTTTTGCCAAAAATGGCTCACTTTCATCACTTTTCAATCTGCAGTCAAAATCAATCAATTTCAAATTTGGTCATTTTTGGCCACAGTACCAAGGCTATAGCCTTACATTTTGGCCAAAAATGGCTCATTTTCATCACTTGTCAATCTGCAAACAACATCAATCAATGTGAAATTTGGTCGTTTTTGGCCAAAATACCAAGGCTATAGCCTTACTTCTTGGCCAAACATGGCTCATTGTCATCACATGTCAATCTGCAATCAAAATCAATCAATTTAAAATTTGGTCATTTTTGCCCAAAATACCAAGGCTATAGCCTTACTTTTCGGCCACACACGGCTCATTTTCATCACTTGTCAATCTGCAATCAGAATCAATCAATTTAAAAGTTGGTCATTTTTGGCCAAAATACCAAGGCTATAGCCTTACTTTTCGGCCAAACATGGCTCATTTTCATCACATGTCAATCTGCAATCAAATTCAATCAATTTCAAATTTGGTCATTTGCGGCCAAAATACCAAGGCTATAGCCTTACTTTTCGGCCAAACATGGCTCATTTTCATCACTTGTCAATCTGCAATCAAAGTCAATCAATGTGAAATTTGGTCATTTTTGGCCAAAATACCAAGGCTATAGCCTTACTTTTTGGCCAAACATGGCTCATTTTTATCACTTTTCAATCTGCAGTCAAAATCAATCAATTTCAAATTTGGTCATTGTTGGCCAAAATACCAAGGCTATAGCCTTACTTTTTGTCCAAACATGGCTCATTTTCATCACTTTTCAATCTGCAATCAAAATCAATCAATTTCAAATTTGGTCATTTTTGGCCAAAATACCAAGGCTATAGCCTTACTTTTCGGCCAAACATGGCTCATTTTCATCACTTGTCAATCTGCAATCAAATTCAATCAATGTGAAATTTGGTCATTTTTGGCCAAAATACCAAGGCTATAGCCTTACTTTTCGCGCCAAAACATGGCTCATTTTCATCACATGTCAATCTGCAATCAAATTCAATCAATTTCAAATTTGGTCATTTGCGGCCAAAATACCAAGGCTATAGCCTTACTTTTCGGCCAAACATGGCTCATTTTCATCACTTGTCAATCTGCAATCAAAGTCAATCAATGTGAAATTTGGTCATTTTTGGCAAAATACCAAGGCTATAGCCTACTTTTTGGCCAAACATGGCTCATTTTCATCACTTTTCAATCTGCAGTCAAAATCAATCATTTTCAAATTTGGTCATTTTTGCCCAAAATACCAAGGCTATAGCCTTACCTTTTGGCCAAACATGCTCATTTTCATCACTTTTCAATCTGCAGTCAAAATCAAATCAATTTTCAATTTTGGTCATTGTTGGCCAAAATACCAAGGCTATAGCCTTACTTTTTGTCCAAACATGGATCATTTTCATCACTTTTCAATCTGCAATCAAAATCAATCAATTTCAAATTTGGTCATTTTTGGCCAAAATACCAAAGGTATAGCCTTACTTTTTGGCCAAACATGGCTCATTTTCATCACTTGTCAATCTGCAATCAAATTCAATCAATGTGAAATTTGGTCATTTTTGGCCAAAATACCAAGGCTATAGCTTACTTTTTGGCCAAACATGGCTCATTTTCATCACTTTTCCAATCTGCAATCAAAATCAATCAATCTGAAATTTGGTCATTTTTGCCAAAATACCAAGGCTATAGCCTTACTTTTTTGCCAAACATGGCTCATTTTCATCACTTTTCAATCTGCAGTCAAAATCAATCAATTTCAAATTTGGTCATTGTTGCCAAAATACCAAGGCTATAGCCTTACTTTTTGTCCAAACATGGCTCATTTTCATCACTTTTCAATCTGCAATCAAAATCAATCAATTTCAAATTTGGTCATTTTTGGCCAAAATACCAAGGCTATAGCCTTACTTTTTGGCCAGATATGGCTTATTTTCATCCTTTCAATCTGGACTCAAAATCAATCAATTTCAAATGTGGTCAATTTTTGGCCAAAATACCAAGGCTATAGCCTTATTTTTTGGCCAAAAATGGCTCATTTTCATCACTTTTCAATCTGCAATCAAAATCAATCAATTTCAAATTTGGTCATTTTTGGCCAAAATACCAAGGCTATAGCCTTACTTTTTTGCCAAAAATGGCTCACTTTCATCACTTTTCAATCTGCAATCAAAATCAATCAATTTCAAATTTGGTCATTTTTGCCACAGTACCAAGGCTATAGCCTTACTTTTTTGGCCAAAAATGGCTCATTTTCATCACTTTTCAATCTGCAAACAACATCAATCAATGTGAAATTTGGTCGTTTTTGGCCAAAATACCAAGGCTATAGCCTTACTTCTTGGCCAAACATGCTCATTTTCATCACTTTTCAATCTGCAATCAGATTCAATCAATTTCAAATTTGGTCAATTTTGTCCAAAATACCAAGGCTATAGCCTTACTTTTTTGGCCAAAACTGGCTTATTTTCATCACTTGTCAATCTGCAATCAAATCAATCAATTCAAATTTGGTCATTTTTTGCCAAAATACCAAGGCTATAGGCTTACTTTTCGGCCAAACATGGCTCATTTTCATCACATGTCAATCTGCAATCAAAATCAATCAATTTAAAATTTGGTCATTTTGGCCAAACTACCAAGGCTATAGCCTTACTTTTGGCCCAGCACGGCTCATTTTCATCACTTTTCAATCTGCAATCAAATCAATCATTTCAAATTTGGTCATTTTTGGCCAAAATACCAAGGCTATAGCCTTACTTCTTGGCCAAACATGGCTCATTTTCATCACTTTTCAATCTGCAATCAGATTCTATCAATTTAAGGTCAATCTGCAATCAAAATCAATCAATTTAAAATTTGCTCATTTTTGGCCAAAATACCAAGGCTATAGCCTTTACTTTTCGGCCAAACATGGCTCATTTTCATCACTTTTCAATCTGCAATCAAATTCAATCATTTTCAAATTTGGTCATTTTTTGCCAAAATACCAAGGCTATAGCCTTACTTTTTGGCCAAAAATGGCTCATTTTCATCACATGTCAATCTGCAATCAAAATCAATTAATTTAAAATTTGGTCATTTTTGGCCAAAATACCAAGGCTATAGCCTTACTTTTGGCCAAACATGGCTCATTTTCATCACTTTTCAATCTGGAATCAAATTCAATCAATTTCAAATTTGGTCATTTTTGGCCAAAATACCAAGGCTATTGCCTTACCTTTTGGCCAAAACTGGCTAATTTTCATCACGTTTCAATCTGCAGTCAAAATCAATCAATTTCAAATTTGGTCATTTTTTGCCCAAACTACCAAGGCTATAGCGTTACTTTGTTGCCAAAAATGGCTCATTTCCATCACTGGTCAATCTGCAGTCAAAATCAATCAATGTCAAATTTGGTCATTTTTGGCCACAATACCAAGGCTATAGATTTACTTTTTGGCCAAAAATGGCTCATTTTCATCACTTTTCAATCTGCAAACAACATCAATCAATGTAAAATGTGGTCGTTTTTGGCCAAAATACCAAGGCTATAGCCTTACTTTTTGGCCAAACATGGCTCATTTTCATCACTTTTCAATCTGCAATCAAAATCAATCAATTTCAATTTTGGTCATTTTTTGCCAAAATACCAAGGCTATTGGCTTACTTTTCGGCCAAACATGGCTCATTTTCATCACATGTCAATCTGCAATCAAAATCAATCAATTTTAAATTTGGTCATTTTTGGCCAAAATACCAAGGCTATAGCCTTACTTTTCGGCCAAACATGGCTCATTTTCATCACATGTCAATCTGCAATAACCTTCAATCAATTTCAAATTTGGTCATTTTTGGCCAAAATACCAAGGCTATAGCCTTACTTTTTGGCCAAAAATGGCTCATTTTCATCACTTGTCAATCTGCAATCAAATTCAATCAATTTCAAATTTGGTCATTTTTTGCCAAAATACCAAGGCTATAGCCTTACTTTTCGGCCAATCATGGCTCATTTTCATCACTTTTCAATCTGCAATCAAAATCAATCAATTTAAAATTTGGTTATTTTTTGCCAACATGCCAAGGCTATAGGCCTACCTTTCGGCCGAACATGGCTCATTTTCATCACATGTCAATCTGGAATCAAAGTCAATCAATTTAAAATTTGGTCATTTTTGGCCAAAATACCAAGGCTATAGCCTTACTTTTCGGCCAAACATGGCTCATTTTCATCACATGTCAATCTGCAATCAAATTCAATCAATTTGAAATTTGGTCATTTTTGGCCAAAATACCAAGGCTATAGCCTTACTTTTTGGCCAACAATGGCTCATTTTCATCACTTGTCAATCTGCAATCAAATTCAATCAATTTCAAATTTGATCATTTTTGGCTAAACTACCAAGGCTATAGCCTTACTTTTTGGCCAAAAATAGCTCATTTTCATCACTTGTCAATCTGCAATCAAAATCAATCAATTTCAAATTTGATCATTTGTGGCCAAAATGCCAAGGCTATAGCCTTACGTTTTGGCCAAACATGGCTCATTTTCATCACTTTTCAATCTGCACTCAAAATCAATCAATTTCAAATTTGGTCATTTGTGGCCAAAATACCAAGGCTATAGCCTTAGTTTCTTAGTTTCTGGCCACAAATGGCTCATTTTCATCACTTTTCAATCTGCAATCAAAATCAATCAATGTCAAATTTTGTCATTTTTGGCCAAAATACCAAGGCTATAGCCTTACTTTTTGGCCAAACATGGCTCATTTTCATCACTTTTCAATCTGCACTCAAAATCAATCAATTTCAAATTTGGTCATTTGTGGCCAAAATACCAAGGCTATAGCCTTAGTTTCTGACCACAAATGGCTCATTTTCATCACTTTTCAATCTGCAATCAAAATCAATCAATGTCAAATTTGGTCATTTTTGGCCAAAATACCAAGGCTATAGCCTTACTTTTTGGCCAAACATGGCTCATTTTCATCACTTTTCAATCTGCAATCAAAATGACTCAATGTCAAATTTGGTCATTTTTGGCCAAGATACCAAGGCTATAGCCTTACTTTTCGGCCAAACATGGCTCATTTTCATCACTTTTCAATCTGCAATCAAATTCAATCAATTTCAAATTTGGTCATTTTTTGCCAAAATACCAAGGCTATAGCCTTACTTTTCGGCCAAACACGGCTCATTTTCATCACTTTTCAATCTGCAATCAAAATCAATCAATTTCAAATTTGGTCATTTTTGGCCAAAATACCAAGGCTATAGCCTTACTTTTTGGCCAAAAATGGCTCATATTCATCACTTTTCAATCTGCAATCAAAATCAATCAATTTCAAATTTGGTCATTTTTGCCCAAAATACCAAGGCTATAGCCTTACTTTTTTGCCACAAATGGCTCACTTTCATCACTTTTCAATCTGCAGTCAAAATCAATCAATTTCAAATTTGGTCATTTTTGGCCAAAATACCAAGGCTATAGCCTTACTTTTCGGCCAAACATGGCTCATTTTCATCACTTTTCAATCTGCAATCAAATTCAATCAATTTCAAATTTGGTCATTTTTTCCCAAAAATACCAAGGCTATAGCCTTACTTTTCGGCCAAACATGGCTCATTTTCATCACTTGTCAATCTGCAATCAGATTCAATCAATTTCAAATTTGGTCATTTTTGGCCACAATACCAAGGCTATAGCCTTACTTTTTGGCCAAACATAGCTCATTTTCATCACTTTTCAATCTGCAATCAACATCAATTAATTTCAAATTTGATCATTTTTGGCTAAAATATCAAGACTATAGCCTTACTTTTTGGCCAAAAATAGCTCATTTTCATCACTTTTCTTTCTGCAATCAACATCAATCAATTTCAAATTTGGTCGTTTTTGGCCAAAATACCAATGCTATAGCATTACTTGTTGGCCAAACATGGCTCATTTTCATCACTTTTCAATCTGCAATCAGATTCAATCAATTTCACATGTGGTGAGTTTTGGCCAAAATACCAAGGCTATAGCCTTACTTTTTGGCCAAAAATGGCTCATTTTCATCACTTTTCAATCTGCAATCAAACTCAATCAATTTCAAATTTGGTCATTTTTGCCCAAAATACCAAGGCTATAGCCTTACTTTTTTCCCAAAAATGCCTCATTTTCATCACTTTTCAATCTGCAGTCAAAATCAATCAAATTCAAATTTGGTCATTTTTGGCCAAAATACCAAGGCTATAGCCTTACTGTTTGGCCACAAATAGCTCATTTTCATCACTTTTCAATCTGCAATCAAAATCAATCAATTTCAAATTTGATCATTTTTGGCTAAACTACCAAGGCTATAGCCTTACTTTTTGGCCAAAAATAGCTCATTTTCATCACTTGTCAATCTGCAATCAAAATCAATCAATTTCAAATTTGATCATTTGTGGCCAAAATACCAAGGCTATAGCCTTACGTTTTGGCCAAACATGGCTCATTTTCATCACTTTTCAATCTGCACTCAAAATCAATCAATTTCAAATTTGGTCATTTGTGGCCAAACTACCAAGGCTATAGCCTTAGTTTCTGGCCACAAATGGCTCATTTTCATCACTTTTCAATCTGCAATCAAAATCAATCACTGTCAAATTTGGTCATTTTTGGCCAAACTACCAAGGCTATAGCTTTACTTTCTGGCCAAACATGGCTCATTTTCATCACTTTTCAATCTGCAATCAAATTCAATCAATTTCAAATTTGGTCATTTTTGGCCAAAATACCAAGGCTATAGCCTTAGTTTCTGGCCACAAATGGCTCATTTTCATCACTTTTCAATCTGCAATCAAAATCAATCAATGTCAAATTTGGTCATTTTTGGCCAAAATACCAAGGCTATAGCCTTACTTTTTGGCCAAACATGGCTCATTTTCATCACTTTTCAATCTGCAATCAAATTCAATCATTTTCAAATTTGGTCATTTTTTGCCAAAATACCAAGGCTATAGCCTTACTTTTTGGCCAAAAATGGCTCATTTTCATCACATGTCAATCTGCAATCAAAATCAATTAATTTAAAATTTGGTCATTTTTGGCCAAAATACCAAGGCTATAGCCTTACTTTTTGGCCAAACATGGCTCATTTTCATCACTTTTCAATCTGGAATCAAATTCAATCAATTTCAAATTTGGTCATTTTTGGCCAAAATACCAAGGCTATTGCCTTACCTTTTGGCCAAAACTGGCTAATTTTCATCACGTTTCAATCTGCAGTCAAAATCAATCAATTTCAAATTTGGTCATTTTTTGCCCAAACTACCAAGGCTATAGCGTTACTTTGTTGCCAAAAATGGCTCATTTCCATCACTGGTCAATCTGCAGTCAAAATCAATCAATGTCAAATTTGGTCATTTTTGGCCACAATACCAAGGCTATAGATTTACTTTTTGGCCAAAAATGGCTCATTTTCATCACTTTTCAATCTGCAAACAACATCAATCAATGTAAAATGTGGTCGTTTTTGGCCAAAATACCAAGGCTATAGCCTTACTTTTTGGCCAAACATGGCTCATTTTCATCACTTTTCAATCTGCAATCAAAATCAATCAATTTCAATTTTGGTCATTTTTTGCCAAAATACCAAGGCTATTGGCTTACTTTTCGGCCAAACATGGCTCATTTTCATCACATGTCAATCTGCAATCAAAATCAATCAATTTTACATTTGGTCATTTTTGGCCAAAATACCAAGGCTATAGCCTTACTTTTCGGCCAAACATGGCTCATTTTCATCACATGTCAATCTGCAATAACCTTCAATCAATTTCAAATTTGGTCATTTTTGGCCAAAATACCAAGGCTATAGCCTTACTTTTTGGCCAAAAATGGCTCATTTTCATCACTTGTCAATCTGCAATCAAATTCAATCAATTTCAAATTTGGTCATTTTTTGCCAAAATACCAAGGCTATAGCCTTACTTTTCGGCCAATCATGGCTCATTTTCATCACTTTTCAATCTGCAATCAAAATCAATCAATTTAAAATTTGGTTATTTTTTGCCAACATGCCAAGGCTATAGGCCTACCTTTCGGCCGAACATGGCTCATTTTCATCACATGTCAATCTGGAATCAAAGTCAATCAATTTAAAATTTGGTCATTTTTGGCCAAAATACCAAGGCTATAGCCTTACTTTTCGGCCAAACATGGCTCATTTTCATCACATGTCAATCTGCAATCAAATTCAATCAATTTGAAATTTGGTCATTTTTGGCCAAAATACCAAGGCTATAGCCTTACTTTTTGGCCAACAATGGCTCATTTTCATCACTTGTCAATCTGCAATCAAATTCAATCAATTTCAAATTTGATCATTTTTGGCTAAACTACCAAGGCTATAGCCTTACTTTTTGGCCAAAAATAGCTCATTTTCATCACTTGTCAATCTGCAATCAAAATCAATCAATTTCAAATTTGATCATTTGTGGCCAAAATGCCAAGGCTATAGCCTTACGTTTTGGCCAAACATGGCTCATTTTCATCACTTTTCAATCTGCACTCAAAATCAATCAATTTCAAATTTGGTCATTTGTGGCCAAAATACCAAGGCTATAGCCTTAGTTTCTGGCCACAAATGGCTCATTTTCATCACTTTTCAATCTGCAATCAAAATCAATCAATGTCAAATTTGGTCATTTTTGGCCAAAATACCAAGGCTATAGCCTTACTTTTTGGCCAAACATGGCTCATTTTCATCACTTTTCAATCTGCACTCAAAATCAATCAATTTCAAATTTGGTCATTTGTGGCCAAAATACCAAGGCTATAGCCTTAGTTTCTGACCACAAATGGCTCATTTTCATCACTTTTCAATCTGCAATCAAAATCAATCAATGTCAAATTTGGTCATTTTTGGCCAAAATACCAAGGCTATAGCCTTACTTTTTGGCCAAACATGGCTCATTTTCATCACTTTTCAATCTGCAATCAAAATGACTCAATGTCAAATTTGGTCATTTTTGGCCAAGATACCAAGGCTATAGCCTTACTTTTCGGCCAAACATGGCTCATTTTCATCACTTTTCAATCTGCAATCAAATTCAATCAATTTCAAATTTGGTCATTTGTGGCCAAAATACCAAGGCTATAGCCTTACTTTTCGGCCAAACACGGCTCATTTTCATCACTTTTCAATCTGCAATCAAAATCAATCAATTTCAAATTTGGTCATTTTTGGCCAAAATACCAAGGCTATAGCCTTACTTTTTGGCCAAAAATGGCTCATATTCATCACTTTTCAATCTGCAATCAAAATCAATCAATTTCAAATTTGGTCATTTTTGCCCAAAATACCAAGGCTATAGCCTTACTTTTTTGCCACAAATGGCTCACTTTCATCACTTTTCAATCTGCAGTCAAAATCAATCAATTTCAAATTTGGTCATTTTTGGCCAAAATACCAAGGCTATAGCCTTACTTTTCGGCCAAACATGGCTCATTTTCATCACTTTTCAATCTGCAATCAAATTCAATCAATTTCAAATTTGGTCATTTTTTCCCAAAAATACCAAGGCTATAGCCTTACTTTTCGGCCAAACATGGCTCATTTTCATCACTTGTCAATCTGCAATCAGATTCAATCAATTTCAAATTTGGTCATTTTTGGCCACAATACCAAGGCTATAGCCTTACTTTTTGGCCAAACATAGCTCATTTTCATCACTTTTCAATCTGCAATCAACATCAATTAATTTCAAATTTGATCATTTTTGGCTAAAATATCAAGACTATAGCCTTACTTTTTGGCCAAAAATAGCTCATTTTCATCACTTTTCTTTCTGCAATCAACATCAATCAATTTCAAATTTGGTCGTTTTTGGCCAAAATACCAATGCTATAGCATTACTTGTTGGCCAAACATGGCTCATTTTCATCACTTTTCAATCTGCAATCAGATTCAATCAATTTCACATGTGGTGAGTTTTGGCCAAAATACCAAGGCTATAGCCTTACTTTTTGGCCAAAAATGGCTCATTTTCATCACTTTTCAATCTGCAATCAAACTCAATCAATTTCAAATTTGGTCATTTTTGCCCAAAATACCAAGGCTATAGCCTTACTTTTTTCCCAAAAATGCCTCATTTTCATCACTTTTCAATCTGCAGTCAAAATCAATCAAATTCAAATTTGGTCATTTTTGGCCAAAATACCAAGGCTATAGCCTTACTGTTTGGCCACAAATAGCTCATTTTCATCACTTTTCAATCTGCAATCAAAATCAATCAATTTCAAATTTGATCATTTTTGGCTAAACTACCAAGGCTATAGCCTTACTTTTTGGCCAAAAATAGCTCATTTTCATCACTTGTCAATCTGCAATCAAAATCAATCAATTTCAAATTTGATCATTTGTGGCCAAAATACCAAGGCTATAGCCTTACGTTTTGGCCAAACATGGCTCATTTTCATCACTTTTCAATCTGCACTCAAAATCAATCAATTTCAAATTTGGTCATTTGTGGCCAAACTACCAAGGCTATAGCCTTAGTTTCTGGCCACAAATGGCTCATTTTCATCACTTTTCAATCTGCAATCAAAATCAATCACTGTCAAATTTGGTCATTTTTGGCCAAACTACCAAGGCTATAGCTTTACTTTCTGGCCAAACATGGCTCATTTTCATCACTTTTCAATCTGCAATCAAATTCAATCAATTTCAAATTTGGTCATTTTTGGCCAAACTACCAAGGCTATAGCCTTAGTTTCTGGCCACAAATGGCTCATTTTCATCACTTTTCAATCTGCAATCAAAATCAATCAATGTCAAATTTGGTCATTTTTGGCCAAAATACCAAGGCTATAGCCTTACTTTTTGGCCAAACATGGCTCATTTTCATCACTTTTCAATCTGCAATCAAAATGACTCAATGTCAAATTTGGTCATTTTTGGCCAAGATACCAAGGCTATAGCCTTACTTTTCGGCCAAACATGGCTCATTTTCATCACTTTTCAATCTGCAATCAAATTCAATCAATTTCAAATTTGGTCATTTTTTGCCAAAATACCAAGGCTATAGCCTTACTTTTCGGCCAAACACGGCTCATTTTCATCACTTTTCAATCTGCAATCAAAATCAATCAATTTCAAATTTGGTCATTTTTGGCCAAAATACCAAGGCTATAGCCTTACTTTTTGGCCAAAAATGGCTCATATTCATCACTTTTCAATCTGCAATCAAAATCAATCAATTTCAAATTTGGTCATTTTTGCCCAAAATACCAAGGCTATAGCCTTACTTTTTTGCCACAAATGGCTCACTTTCATCACTTTTCAATCTGCAGTCAAAATCAATCAATTTCAAATTTGGTCATTTTTGGCCAAAATACAAAGGCTATAGCCTTACTTTTCGGCCAAACATGGCTCATTTTCATCACTTTTCAATCTGCAATCAAATTCAATCAATTTCAAATTTGGTCATTTTTTCCCAAAAATACCAAGGCTATAGCCTTACTTTTCGGCCAAACATGGCTCATTTTCATCACTTGTCAATCTGCAATCAGATTCAATCAATTTCAAATTTGGTCATTTTTGGCCAAAATACCAAGGCTATAGCCTTACTTTTTGGCCAAATATAGCTCATTTTCATCACTTTTCAATCTGCAATCAACATCAATTAATTTCAAATTTGATCATTTTTGGCTAAAATATCAAGATTATAGACTTACTTTTTGGCCAAAAATAGCTCATTTTCATCACTTTTCTTTCTGCAATCAACATCAATCAATTTCAAATTTGGTCGTTTTTGGCCAAAATACCAAGGCTATAGCATTACTTGTTGGCCAAACATGGCTCATTTTCATCACTTTTCAATCTGCAATCAGATTCAATCAATTTCAAATGTGGTGAGTTTTGCCCAAAATACCAAGGCTATAGCCTTACTTTTTTCCCAAAAATGCCTCATTTTCATCACTTTTCAATCTGCAGTCAAAATCAATCAAATTCAAATTTGGTCATTTTTGGCCAAAATACCAAGGCTATAGCCTTACTGTTTGGCCACAAATAGCTCATTTTCATCACTTTTCAATCTGCAATCAAAATCAATCAATTTCTAATTTGATCATTTTTGGCTAAACTACCAAGGCTATAGCCTTACTTTGTGGCCAAAAATAGCTCATTTTCATCACTTGTCAATCTGCAATCAAAATCAATCAATTTCAAATTTGATCATTTGTGGCCAAAATACCAAGGCTATAGCCTTACTTCTTGGCCAAACATGGCTCATTTTCATCACTTTTCAATCTGCACTCACAATCAATCAATTTCAAATTTGGTCATTTGTGGCCAAACTACCAAGGCTATAGCCTTAGTTTCTGGCCACAAATGGCTCATTTTCATCACTTTTCAATCTGCAATCAAAATCAATCACTGTCAAATTTGGTCATTTTTGGCCAAACTACCAAGGCTATAGCTTTACTTTTTGGCCAAACATGGCTCATTTTCATCACTTTTCAATCTGCAATCAAAATGACTCAATGTCACATTTGGTCATTTTTGGCCAAAATTCCAAGGCTATAGCCTTACTTTTCGGCCAAACATGGCTCATTTTCATCACTTTTCAATCTGCAATCACATTCAATCAATTTCAAATTTGGTCATGTGTGGCCAAAATACCAAGGCTATAGCCTTAGTTTCTGGCCACAAATGGCTCATTTTCATCACTTTTCAATCTGCAATCAAAATCAATCACTGTCAAATTTGGTCATTTTTGGCCAAACTACCAAGGCTATAGCTTTAATTTTTGGCCAAACATGGCTCATTTTCATCACTTTTCAATCTGCAATCAAAATGACTCAATGTCAAATTTGGTCATTTTTGGCCAAAATACCAAGGCTATAGCCTTACTTTTCGGCCAAACATGGCTCATTTTCATCACTTTTCAATCTGCAATCAAATTCAATCAATTTCAAATTTGGTCATTTTTTGCCAAAAATACCAAGGCTATAGCCTTACTTATCGGCCAAACATGGCTCATTTTCATCACTTGTCAATCTGCAATCAGATTCAATCAATTTCAAATTTGATCATTTTTGGCCAAAATACCAAGGCTATAGCCTTACTTTTTGGCCAAACATAGCTCATTTTCATCACTTGTCAATCTGCAATCAAAATCAATTAATTTCAAATTTGATCATTTTTGCCCAATATACCAAGGCTATAGCCTTACTTTTCGGCCAAAAATGGCTCATTTTCATCACTGGTCAATCTGCAGTCAATATCAATCAATTTCAAATTTGGTCATTTTTGGCCACAATACCAAGGCTATAGATTTACTTTTTGGCCAAAAGTGGCTCATTTTCATCACTTTTCAATCTGCAAACAACATCAATCAATGTGAAATGTGGTCGTTTTTGGCCAAAATACCAAGGCTATAGCCTTACTTTTTGGCCAAAAATGGCTCATTTTCATCACTTTTCAATCTGCAATCAAAATCAATCAATTTCAAATTTGGTCAGTTTTGGCCAAAATACCAAGGCTATAGCCTAACTTTTTGACCAAAAATGGCTCATTTTCATCACTTGTCAATCTGCAATCAAATTCAATCAATTTCAAATTTGGTCATTTTTGGCCAAAATACCAAGGCTATAGCCTTACTTTTTGGCCAAAAATGGCTCATATTCATCACTTGTCAATCTGCAATCAAAATCAATCAATTTAAAATTTGGTCATTTTTGCCCAAAATACCAAGGCTATAGCCTTACTTTTCGGCCAAACATGGCTCATTTTCATCACATGTCAATCTGCAATCAAATTCAATCAATTTCAAATTTGGTCATTTTTGGCCAAAATACCAAGGCTATAGCCTTACTTTTTGGCCAACAATGGCTCATTTTCATCACTTGTCAATCTGCAATCAAATTCAATCAATTTCAAATTTGATCATTTTTGGCTAAACTACCAAGGCTATAGCCTTACTTTTTGGCCAAAAATAGCTCATTTTCATCACTTGTCAATCTGCAATCAAAATCAATCAATTTCAAATTTGATCATTTGT
>OZ025278.1:1467761-1629177 GCA_964019165.1 Mastigias papua | reverse complement strand
CATCACTTGTCAATCTGCAATCAAAATCAATCAATTTCAAATTTGATCATTTGTGGCCAAAATACCAAGTCTATAGCCTTACTTTTCGGCCAAACATGGCTCATTTTCATCACTTTTCAATCTGCAATCAAATTCAATCAATTTCAAATTTGGTCATTTTTTGCCAAAATACCAAGGCTATAGCCTTACTTTTCGGCCAAACACGGCTCATTTTCATCACTTTTCAATCTGCAATCAAAATCAATCAATTTAAAATTTGGTCATTTTTGGCCAAAATACCAAGGCTATAGCCTTACTTTTTGGCCAAAAATGGCTCATTTTCATCACTTTTCAATCTGCAATCAAAATCAATCAATTTCAAATTTGGTCATTTTTGCCCAAAATACCAAGGCTATAGCCTTACTTTTTTGCCAAAAATGGCTCACTTTCATCACTTTTCAATCTGCAGTCAAAATCAATCAATTTCAAATTTGGTCATTTTTGGCCAAAATACCAAGGCTATAGCCTTACTTTTCGGCCAAACATGGCTCATTTTCATCACTTTTCAATCTGCAATCAAATTCAATCAATTTCAAATTTGGTCATTTTTTGCCAAAAATACCAAGGCTATAGCCTTACTTTTTGGCCAAACATAGCTCATTTTCATCACTTTTCAATCTGCAATCAACATCAATTAATTTCAAATTTGATCATTTTTGGCTAAAATACCAAGGCTATAGCCTTACTTTTCGGCCAAACATGGCTCATTTTCATCACATGTCAATCTGCAATCAAATTCAATCAATTTCAAATTTGGTCATTTTTGGCCAAAGTACCAAGGCTATAGCCTTACTTTTTGGCCAAATATGCCTCATTTTCATCACTTGTCAATCTGCAATCAAATTCAATCAATTTCAAATTTGGTCATTTTTTGCCAAAATACCAAGGCTATAGCCTTACTTTTCGGCCAAACACGGCTCATTTTCATCACTTTTCAATCTGCAATCAAAATCAATCAATTTCAAATTTGGTCATTTTTGGCACCAAGGCTATAGCCTTACTTTTTTGGCCACAAATGGCTCATTTTCATCACTTTTCAATCTGCAATCAAAATCAATCAATTTCAAATTTGGTCATTTTTGCCCAAAATACCAAGTCTATAGCCTTACTTTTTTGCCAAAAATGGCTCACTTTCATCACTTTTCAATCTGCAGTCAAAATCAATCAATTTCAAATTTGGTCATTTTTGGCCAAACTACCAAGGCTATAGCCTTACTTTTCGGCCAAACATGGCTCATTTTCATCACTTTTCAATCTGCAATCAAATTCAATCAATTTCAAATTTGGTCATTTTTTGCCAAAAATACCAAGGCTATAGCCTTACTTTTTGGCCAAACATAGCTCATTTTCATCACTTTTCAATCTGCAATCAAAATCAATCAATGTCACATTTGGTCATTTTTGGCCAAAATTCCAAGGCTATAGCCTTACTTTTCGGCCAAACATGGCTCATTTTCATCACTTTTCAATCTGCAATCAAATTCAATCAATTTCAAATTTGGTCATGTGTGGCCAAAATACCAAGGCTATAGCCTTAGTTTCTGGCCACAAATGGCTCATTTTCATCACTTTTCAATCTGCAATCAAAATGACTCAATGTCAAATTTGGTCATTTTTGGCCAAAATACCAAGGCTATAGCCTTACTTTTCGGCCAAACATGGCTCATTTTTCATCACTTTTCAATCTGCAATCAAATTCAATCAATTTCAAATTTGGTCATTTTTTGCCAAAAAATACCAAGGCTATAGCCTTACTTATCGGCCAAACATGGCTCATTTTCATCACTTTTCAATCTGCAATCAAAATCAATCAATTTCAAATTTGGTCATTTTTGGCCACAATACCAAGGCTATAGATTTACTTTTTGGCCAAAAGTGGCTCATTTTCATCACTTTTCAATCTGCAAACAACATCAATCAATGTGAAATGTGGTCGTTTTTGGCCAAAATACCAAGGCTATAGCCTTACTTTTTGGCCAAAAATGGCTCATTTTCATCACTTTTCAATCTGCAATCAAAATCAATCAATTTCAAATTTGGTCAGTTTTGGCCAAAATACCAAGGCTATAGCCTAACTTTTTGACCAAAAATGGCTCATTTTCATCACTTGTCAATCTGCAATCAAATTCAATCAATTTCAAATTTGGTCATTTTTGGCCCAAACTACCAAGGCTATAGCCTTACTTTTTGGCCAAAAATGGCTCATATTCATCACTTGTCAATCTGCAATCAAAATCAATCAATTTAAAATTTGGTCATTTTTGCCCAAAATACCAAGGCTATAGCCTTACTTTTCGGCCAAACATGGCTCATTTTCATCACATGTCAATCTGCAATCAAATTCAATCAATTTCAAATTTGGTCATTTTTGGCCAAAATACCAAGGCTATAGCCTTACTTTTTGGCCAACAATGGCTCATTTTCATCACTTGTCAATCTGCAATCAAATTCAATCAATTTCAAATTTGATCATTTTTGGCTAAACTACCAAGGCTATAGCCTTACTTTTTGGCCAAAAATAGCTCATTTTCATCACTTGTCAATCTGCAATCAAAATCAATCAATTTCAAATTTGATCATTTGTGGCCAAAATACCAAGTCTATAGCCTTACTTTTCGGCCAAACATGGCTCATTTTCATCACTTTTCAATCTGCAATCAAATTCAATCAATTTCAAATTTGGTCATTTTTTGCCAAAATACCAAGGCTATAGCCTTACTTTTCGGCCAAACACGGCTCATTTTCATCACTTTTCAATCTGCAATCAAAATCAATCAATTTAAAATTTGGTCATTTTTGGCCAAAATACCAAGGCTATAGCCTTACTTTTTGGCCAAAAATGGCTCATTTTCATCACTTTTCAATCTGCAATCAAAATCAATCAATTTTCAAATTTGGTCATTTTTGCCCAAAATACCAAGGCTATAGCCTTACTTTTTTGCCAAAAATGGCTCACTTTCATCACTTTTCAATCTGCAGTCAAAATCAATCAATTTCAAATTTGGTCATTTTTGGCCAAAAATACCAAGGCTATAGCCTTACTTTTCGGCCAAACATGGCTCATTTTCATCACTTTTCAATCTGCAATCAAATTCAATCAATTTCAAATTTGGTCATTTTTTGCCAAAAATACCAAGGCTATAGCCTTACTTTTTGGCCAAACATAGCTCATTTTCATCACTTTTCAATCTGCAATCAACATCAATTAATTTCAAATTTGATCATTTTTGGCTAAAATACCAAGGCTATAGCCTTACTTTTCGGCCAAACATGGCTCATTTTCATCACATGTCAATCTGCAATCAAATTCAATCAATTTCAAATTTGGTCATTTTTGGCCAAAGTACCAAGGCTATAGCCTTACTTTTTGGCCAAATATGGCTCATTTTCATCACTTGTCAATCTGCAATCAAATTCAATCAATTTCAAATTTGGTCATTTTTTGCCAAAATACCAAGGCTATAGCCTTACTTTTCGGCCAAACACGGCTCATTTTCATCACTTTTCAATCTGCAATCAACATCAATTAATTTCAAATTTGATCATTTTTGGCTAAAATACCAAGGCTATAGCCTTACTTTTCGGCCAAACATGGCTCATTTTCATCACATCTCAATCTGCAATCAAATTCAATCAATTTCAAATTTGGTCATTTTTGGCCAAAGTACCAAGGCTATAGCCTTACTTTTTGGCCAAATATGGCTCATTTTCATCACTTGTCAATCTGCAATCAAATTCAATCAATTTCAAATTTGGTCATTTTTGGCCACAATACCAAGGCTATAGATTTACTTTTTGGCCAAAAGTGGCTCATTTTCATCACTTTTCAATCTGCAAACAACATCAATCAATGTGAAATGTGGTCGTTTTTGGCCAAAATACCAAGGCTATAGCCTTACTTTTTGGCCAAACATGGCTCATTTTCATCACTTTTCAATCTGCAATCAACATCAATTAATTTCAAATTTGATCATTTTTGGCTAAAATACCAAGGCTATAGCCTTACTTTTCGGCCAAACATGGCTCATTTTCATCACATGTCAATCTGCAATCAAATTCAATCAATTTCAAATTTGGTCATTTTTGGCCAAAGTACCAAGGCTATAGCCTTACTTTTTGGCCAAATATGGCTCATTTTCATCACTTGTCAATCTGCAATCAAATTCAATCAATTTCAAATTTGGTCATTTTTGGCCAAAGTACCAAGGCTATAGCCTTACTTTTCGGCCAAAAATGGCTCATTTTCATCACTTTTCAATCTGCAATCAAAATCAATCAATTTCAAATTTGGTCATTTTTGGCCAAAATACCAAGGCTATAGCCTTACTTTTCGGCCAACAATGGCTCATTTTCATCACTTTTCAATCTGCAATCAAATTCAATCAATTTCAAATTTAGTCATTTTTTGCCAAAAATACCAAGGCTATAGCCTTACTTTTTGGCCAGACATAGCTCATTTTCATCACTTTTCAATCTGCAATCAACATCAATTAATTTCAAATTTGATCATTTTTGGCTAAAATACCAAGGCTATAGCCTTACTTTTCGGCCAAACATGGCTCATTTTCATCACATGTCAATCTGCAATCAAATTCAATCAATTTCAAATTTGGTCATTTTTGGCCAAAGTACCAAGGCTATAGCCTTACTTTTTGGCCAAATATGCCTCATTTTCATCACTTGTCAATCTGCAATCAAATTCAATCAATTTCAAATTTGGTAATTTTTTGCCAAAATACCAAGGCTATAGCCTTACTTTTCGGCCAAACACGGCTCATTTTCATCACTTTTCAATCTGCAATCAAAATCAATCAATTTCAAATTTGGTCATTTTTGGCCAAAATACCAAGGCTATAGCCTTACTTTTTGGCCACAAATGGCTCATTTTCATCACTTTTCAATCTGCAATCAAAATCAATCAATTTCAAATTTGGTCATTTTTGCCCAAAATACCAAGTCTATAGCCTTACTTTTTTGCCAAAAATGGCTCATTTTCATCACTTTTCAATCTGCAATCAAAATCAATCAATTTCAAATTTGGTCATTTTTGGCCAAAATACCAAGGCTATAGCCTTACTTTTTGGCCAACAATGGCTCATTTTCATCACTTTTCAATCTGCAATCAAATTCAATCAATTTCAAATTTGGTCATTTTTTGCCAAAAATACCAAGGCTATAGCCTTACTTTTTGGCCAAACATAGCTCATTTTCATCACTTTTCAATCTGCAATCAACATCAATTAATTTCAAATTTGATCATTTTTGGCTAAAATACCAAGGCTATAGCCTTACTTTTCGGCCAAACATGGCTCATTTTCATCACATGTCAATCTGCAATCAAATTCAATCAATTTCAAATTTGGTCATTTTTGGCCAAAGTACCAAGGCTATAGCCTTACTTTTTGGCCAAATATGGCTCATTTTCATCACTTGTCAATCTGCAATCAAATTCAATCAATTTCAAATTTGGTCATTTTTGGCCAAAGTACCAAGGCTATAGCCTTACTTTTCGGCCAAAAATGGCTCATTTTCATCACTTTTCAATCTGCAATCAAAATCAATCAATTTCAAATTTGGTCATTTTTGGCCAAAATACCAAGGCTATAGCCTTACTTTTCGGCCAACAATGGCTCATTTTCATCACTTTTCAATCTGCAATCAAATTCAATCAATTTCAAATTTGGTCATTTTTTGCCAAAAATACCAAGGCTATAGCCTTACTTTTTGGCCAGACATAGCTCATTTTCATCACTTTTCAATCTGCAATCAACATCAATTAATTTCAAATTTGATCATTTTTGGCTAAAATACCAAGGCTATAGCCTTACTTTTCGGCCAAACATGGCTCATTTTCATCACATGTCAATCTGCAATCAAATTCAATCAATTTCAAATTTGGTCATTTTTGGCCAAAGTACCAAGGCTATAGCCTTACTTTTTGGCCAAATATGCCTCATTTTCATCACTTGTCAATCTGCAATCAAATTCAATCAATTTCAAATTTGGTAATTTTTTGCCAAAATACCAAGGCTATAGCCTTACTTTTCGGCCAAACACGGCTCATTTTCATCACTTTTCAATCTGCAATCAAAATCAATCAATTTCAAATTTGGTCATTTTTGGCCAAAATACCAAGGCTATAGCCTTACTTTTTGGCCACAAATGGCTCATTTTCATCACTTTTCAATCTGCAATCAAAATCAATCAATTTCAAATTTGGTCATTTTTGCCCAAAATACCAAGTCTATAGCCTTACTTTTTTGCCAAAAATGGCTCATTTTCATCACTTTTCAATCTGCAATCAAAATCAATCAATTTCAAATTTGGTCATTTTTGGCCAAAATACCAAGGCTATAGCCTTACTTTTTGGCCAACAATGGCTCATTTTCATCACTTTTCAATCTGCAATCAAATTCAATCAATTTCAAATTTGGTCATTTTTTGCCAAAAATACCAAGGCTATAGCCTTACTTTTTGGCCAAACATAGCTCATTTTCATCACTTTTCAATCTGCAATCAACATCAATTAATTTCAAATTTGATCATTTTTGGCTAAAATACCAAGGCTATAGCCTTACTTTTCGGCCAAACATGGCTCATTTTCATCACATGTCAATCTGCAATCAAATTCAATCAATTTCAAATTTGGTCATTTTTGGCCAAAGTACCAAGGCTATAGCCTTACTTTTTGGCCAAATATGGCTCATTTTCATCACTTGTCAATCTGCAATCAAATTCAATCAATTTCAAATTTGGTCATTTTTTGCCAAAATACCAAGGCTATAGCCTTACTTTTCGGCCAAACACGGCTCATTTTCATCACTTTTCAATCTGCAATCAAAATCAATCAATTTCAAATTTGGTCATTTTTGGCCAAAATACCAAGGCTATAGCCTTACTTTTTGGCCACAAATTGCTCATTTTCATCACTTTTCAATCTGCAATCAAAATCAATCAATTTCAAATTTGGTCATTTTTGCCCAAAATACCAAGTCTATAGCCTTACTTTTTTCCCAAAAATGGCTCACTTTCATCACTTTTCAATCTGCAATCAAAATCAATCAATTTCAAATTTGGTCATTTTTGGCCAAAATACCAAGGCTATAGCCTTACTTTTCGGCCAAACATGGCTCATTTTCATCACTTTTCAATCTGCAATCAAATTCAATCAATTTCAAATTTGGTCATTTTTTGCCAAAAATACCAAGGCTATAGCCTTACGTTTTGGCCAAACATAGCTCATTTTCATCACTTTTCAATCTGCAATCAACATCAATTAATTTCAAATTTGATCATTTTTGGCTAAAATACCAAGGCTATAGCCTTACTTTTCGGCCAAACATGGCTCATTTTCATCACATCTCAATCTGCAATCAAATTCAATCAATTTCAAATTTGGTCATTTTTGGCCAAAGTACCAAGGCTATAGCCTTACTTTTTGGCCAAATATGGCTCATTTTCATCACTTGTCAATCTGCAATCAAAATCAATCAATTTCAAATTTGGTCATTTTTGGCCAAAATACCAAGGCTATAGCCTTACTTTTTGGCCACAACCGGCTCATTTTCATCACGTTTCAATCTGCAGTCAAAATCAATCAATTTCAAATTTGGTCATTTTTGGCCACAATACCAAGGCTATAGATTTACTTTTTGGCCAAAAGTGGCTCATTTTCATCACTTTTCAATCTGCAAACAACATCAATCAATGTGAAATGTGGTCGTTTTTGGCCAAAATACCAAGGCTATAGCCTTACTTTTTGGCCAAACATGGCTCATTTTCATCACTTTTCAATCTGCAATCAACATCAATTAATTTCAAGTTTGATCATTTTTTGCTAAAATACCAAGGCTATAGCCTTACTTTTCGGCCAAACATGGCTCATTTTCATCACATGTCAATCTGCAATCAAATTCAATCAATTTCAAATTTGGTCATTTTTGGCCAAAGTACCAAGGCTATAGCCTTACTTTTTGGCCAAATATGGCTCATTTTCATCACTTGTCAATCTGCAATCAAATTCAATCAATTTCAAATTTGGTCATTTTTTGCTAAAATACCAAGGCTATAGCCTTACTTTTCGGCCAAAAATGGCTCATTTTCATCACTTTTCAATCTGCAATCAAAATCAATCAATTTCAAATTTGGTCATTTTTTGCCAAAATACCAAGGCTATTGGCTTACTTTTCGGCCAAACATGGCTCATTTTCATCACATGTCAATCTGCAATCAAATTCAATCAATTTCAAATTTGGTCATTTTTTGCCAAAATACCAAGGCTATAGCCTTACTCTTCGGCCAAAAATGGCTCATTTTCATCACTTTTCAATCTGCAATCAAAATCAATCAATTTCAAATTTGGTCATTTTTTGCCAAAATACCAAGGCTATAGCCTTACTTTTTGGCCACAAATGGCTCATTTTCATCACTTTTCAATCTGCAATCAAAATCAATCAATTTCAAATTTGGTCATTTTTGCCCAAAATACCAAGTCTATAGCCTTACTTTTTTGCCAAAAATGGCTCATTTTCATCACTTTTCAATCTGCAATCAAAATCAATCAATTTCAAATTTGGTCATTTTTGGCCAAAATACCAAGGCTATAGCCTTACTTTTTGGCCAACAATGGCTCATTTTCATCACTTTTCAATCTGCAATCAAATTCAATCAATTTCAAATTTGGTCATTTTTTGCCAAAAATACCAAGGCTATAGCCTTACTTTTTGGCCAAACATAGCTCATTTTCATCACTTTTCAATCTGCAATCAACATCAATTAATTTCAAATTTGATCATTTTTGGCTAAAATACCAAGGCTATAGCCTTACTTTTCGGCCAAACATGGCTCATTTTCATCACTTTTCAATCTGCAATCAAATTCAATCAATTTCACATTTGGTCATTTTTTGCCAAAATACCAAGGCTATAGCCTTACTTTTTGGCCAAACATAGCTCATTTTCATCACTTTTCAATCTGCAATCAACATCAATTAATTTCAAATTTGATCATTTTTGGCTAAAATACCAAGGCTATAGCCTTACTTTTCGGCCAAACATGGCTCATTTTCATGACATCTCAATCTGCAATCAAATTCAATCAATTTCAAATTTGGTCATTTTTGGCCAAAGTACCAAGGCTATAGCCTTACTTTTTTGCCAAAAATGGCTCATTTTCATCACTTTTCAATCTGCAATCAAAATCAATCAATTTCAAATTTGGTCATTTTTGGCCAAAATACCAAGGCTATAGCCTTACTTTTTGGCCAACAATGGCTCATTTTCATCACTTTTCAATCTGCAATCAAATTCAATCAATTTCAAATTTGGTCATTTTTTGCCAAAAATACCAAGGCTATAGCCTTACTTTTTGGCCAAACATAGCTCATTTTCATCACTTTTCAATCTGCAATCAACATCAATTAATTTCAAATTTGATCATTTTTGGCTAAAATACCAAGGCTATAGCCTTACTTTTCGGCCAAACATGGCTCATTTTCATCACTTTTCAATCTGCAATCAAATTCAATCAATTTCACATTTGGTCATTTTTTGCCAAAATACCAAGGCTATAGCCTTACTTTTTGGCCAAACATAGCTCATTTTCATCACTTTTCAATCTGCAATCAACATCAATTAATTTCAAATTTGATCATTTTTGGCTAAAATACCAAGGCTATAGCCTTACTTTTCGGCCAAACATGGCTCATTTTCATGACATCTCAATCTGCAATCAAATTCAATCAATTTCAAATTTGGTCATTTTTGGCCAAAGTACCAAGGCTATAGCCTTACTTTTTGGCCAAATATGGCTCATTTTCATCACTTGTCAATCTGCAATCAAAATCAATCAATTTCAAATTTGGTCATTTTTGGCCAAAATACCAAGGCTATAGCCTTACGTTTTGGCCACAACTGGCTCATTTTCATCACGTTTCAATCTGCAGTCAAAATCAATCAATTTCAAATTTGGTCATTTTTGGCCACAATACCAAGGCTATAGATTTACTTTTTGGCCAAAAGTGGCTCATTTTCATCACTTTTCAATCTGCAAACAACATCAATCAATGTGAAATGTGGTCGTTTTTGGCCAAAATACCAAGGCTATAGCCTTACTTTTTGGCCAAACATGGCTCATTTTCATCACTTTTCAATCTGCAATCAACATCAATTAATTTCAAATTTGATCATTTTTTGCTAAAATACCAAGGCTATAGCCTTACTTTTCGGCCAAACATGGCTCATTTTCATCACATGTCAATCTGCAATCAAATTCAATCAATTTCAAATTTGGTCATTTTTGGCCAAAATACCAAGGCTATAGCCTTACTTTTTGGCCACAAATGGCTCATTTTCATCACTTTTCAATCTGCAATCAAATTCAATCAATTTCAAATTTGGTCATTTTTTGCCAAAATACCAAGTCTATAGCCTTACTGTTTTGCCAAAAATGGCTCACTTTCATCACTTTTCAATCTGCAATCAGATTCAATCAATTTCAAATTTGGTCATTTTTGGCCAAAATACCAAGGCTATAGCCTTACTTTTCGGCCAAACATGGCTCATTTTCATGACATCTCAATCTGCAATCAAATTCAATCAATTTCAAATTTGGTCATTTTTGGCCAAAGTACCAAGGCTATAGCCTTACTTTTTGGCCAAATATGGCTCATTTTCATCACTTGTCAATCTGCAATCAAAATCAATCAATTTCAAATTTGGTCATTTTTGGCCAAAATACCAAGGCTATAGCCTTACGTTTTGGCCACAACTGGCTCATTTTCATCACGTTTCAATCTGCAGTCAAAATCAATCAATTTCAAATTTGGTCATTTTTGGCCACAATACCAAGGCTATAGATTTACTTTTTGGCCAAAAGTGGCTCATTTTCATCACTTTTCAATCTGCAAACAACATCAATCAATGTGAAATGTGGTCGTTTTTGGCCAAAATACCAAGGCTATAGCCTTACTTTTTGGCCAAACATGGCTCATTTTCATCACTTTTCAATCTGCAATCAACATCAATTAATTTCAAATTTGATCATTTTTTGCTAAAATACCAAGGCTATAGCCTTACTTTTCGGCCAAACATGGCTCATTTTCATCACATGTCAATCTGCAATCAAATTCAATCAATTTCAAATTTGGTCATTTTTGGCCAAAGTACCAAGGCTATAGCCTTACTTTTTGGCCACAAATGGCTCATTTTCATCACTTTTCAATCTGCAATCAAATTCAATCAATTTCAAATTTGGTCATTTTTTGCCAAAATACCAAGTCTATAGCCTTACTGTTTTGCCAAAAATGGCTCACTTTCATCACTTTTCAATCTGCAATCAGATTCAATCAATTTCAAATTTGGTCATTTTTGGCCAAAATACCAAGGCTATAGCCTTACTTTTCGGCCAAACATGGCTCATTTTCATCACTTTTCAATCTGCAATCAAATTCAATCAATTCACATTTGGTCATTTTTGCCAAAATACCAAGGCTATAGCCTTACTTTTTGCCAAACATAGCTCATTTTCATCACTTTTCAATCTGCAATCAACATCAATTAATTTCAAATTTGATCATTTTTGGCTAAAATACCAAGGCTATAGCCTTACTTTTCGGCGAAACATGGCTCATTTTCATCACATCTCAATCTGCAATCAAATTCAATCAATTTCAAATTTGGTCATTTTTGGCCAAAGTACCAAGGCTATAGCCTTACTTTTTGGCCAAATATGGCTCATTTTCATCACTTGTCAATCTGCAATCAAAATCAATCAATTTCAAATTTGGTCATTTTTGGCCAAAATACCAAGGCTATAGCCTTACTTTTTGGCCACAACTGGCTCATTTTCATCACGTTTCAATCTGCAGTCAAAATCAATCAATTTCAAATTTGGTCATTTTTGGCCACAATACCAAGGCTATAGATTTACTTTTTGGCCAAAAATGGCTCACTTTCATCACTTTTCAATCTGCAATCAGATTCAATCAATTTCAAATTTGGTCATTTTTGGCCAAAATACCAAGGCTATAGCCTTACTTTTCGGCCAAACATGGCTCATTTTCATCACTTTTCAATCTGCAATCAAATTCAATCAATTTCAAATTTGGTCATTTTTTGCCAAAAATACCAAGGCTATAGCCTTACTTTTTGGCCAAACATAGCTCATTTTCATCACTTTTCAATCTGCAATCAACATCAATTAATTTCAAATTTGATCATTTTTGGCTAAAATACCAAGGCTATAGCCTTACTTTTCGGCCAAACATGGCTCATTTTCATCACTTTTCAATCTGCAATCAAATTCAATCAATTTCACATTTGGTCATTTTTTGCCAAAATACCAAGGCTATAGCCTTACTTTTTGGCCAAACATAGCTCATTTTCATCACTTTTCAATCTGCAATCAACATCAATTAATTTCAAATTTGATCATTTTTGGCTAAAATACCAAGGCTATAGCCTTACTTTTCGGCCAAACATGGCTCATTTTCATGACATCTCAATCTGCAATCAAATTCAATCAATTTCAAATTTGGTCATTTTTGGCCAAAGTACCAAGGCTATAGCCTTACTTTTTTGCCAAAAATGGCTCATTTTCATCACTTTTCAATCTGCAATCAAAATCAATCAATTTCAAATTTGGTCATTTTTGGCCAAAATACCAAGGCTATAGCCTTACTTTTTGGCCAACAATGGCTCATTTTCATCACTTTTCAATCTGCAATCAAATTCAATCAATTTCAAATTTGGTCATTTTTTGCCAAAAATACCAAGGCTATAGCCTTACTTTTTGGCCAAACATAGCTCATTTTCATCACTTTTCAATCTGCAATCAACATCAATTAATTTCAAATTTGATCATTTTTGGCTAAAATACCAAGGCTATAGCCTTACTTTTCGGCCAAACATGGCTCATTTTCATCACTTTTCAATCTGCAATCAAATTCAATCAATTTCACATTTGGTCATTTTTTGCCAAAATACCAAGGCTATAGCCTTACTTTTTGGCCAAACATAGCTCATTTTCATCACTTTTCAATCTGCAATCAACATCAATTAATTTCAAATTTGATCATTTTTGGCTAAAATACCAAGGCTATAGCCTTACTTTTCGGCCAAACATGGCTCATTTTCATGACATCTCAATCTGCAATCAAATTCAATCAATTTCAAATTTGGTCATTTTTGGCCAAAGTACCAAGGCTATAGCCTTACTTTTTGGCCAAATATGGCTCATTTTCATCACTTGTCAATCTGCAATCAAAATCAATCAATTTCAAATTTGGTCATTTTTGGCCAAAATACCAAGGCTATAGCCTTACGTTTTGGCCACAACTGGCTCATTTTCATCACGTTTCAATCTGCAGTCAAAATCAATCAATTTCAAATTTGGTCATTTTTGGCCACAATACCAAGGCTATAGATTTACTTTTTGGCCAAAAGTGGCTCATTTTCATCACTTTTCAATCTGCAAACAACATCAATCAATGTGAAATGTGGTCGTTTTTGGCCAAAATACCAAGGCTATAGCCTTACTTTTTGGCCAAACATGGCTCATTTTCATCACTTTTCAATCTGCAATCAACATCAATTAATTTCAAATTTGATCATTTTTTGCTAAAATACCAAGGCTATAGCCTTACTTTTCGGCCAAACATGGCTCATTTTCATCACATGTCAATCTGCAATCAAATTCAATCAATTTCAAATTTGGTCATTTTTGGCCAAAGTACCAAGGCTATAGCCTTACTTTTTGGCCACAAATGGCTCATTTTCATCACTTTTCAATCTGCAATCAAATTCAATCAATTTCAAATTTGGTCATTTTTTGCCAAAATACCAAGTCTATAGCCTTACTGTTTTGCCAAAAATGGCTCACTTTCATCACTTTTCAATCTGCAATCAGATTCAATCAATTTCAAATTTGGTCATTTTTGGCCAAAATACCAAGGCTATAGCCTTACTTTTCGGCCAAACATGGCTCATTTTCATCACTTTTCAATCTGCAATCAAATTCAATCAATTTCACATTTGGTCATTTGTTGCCAAAATACCAAGGCTATAGCCTTACTTTTTGGCCAAACATAGCTCATTTTCATCACTTTTCAATCTGCAATCAACATCAATTAATTTCAAATTTGATCATTTTTGGCTAAAATACCAAGGCTATAGCCTTACTTTTCGGCGAAACATGGCTCATTTTCATCACATCTCAATCTGCAATCAAATTCAATCAATTTCAAATTTGGTCATTTTTGGCCAAAGTACCAAGGCTATAGCCTTACTTTTTGGCCAGATATGGCTCATTTTCATCACTTGTCAATCTGCAATCAAAATCAATCAATTTCAAATTTGGTCATTTTTGGCCAAAATACCAAGGCTATAGCCTTACTTTTTGGCCACAACTGGCTCATTTTCATCACGTTTCAATCTGCAGTCAAAATCAATCAATTTCAAATTTGGTCATTTTTGGCCACAATACCAAGGCTATAGATTTACTTTTTGGCCAAAAGTGGCTCATGTTCATCACTTTTCAATCTGCAAACAACATCAATCAATGTGAAATGTGGTCGTTTTTGGCCAAAATACCAAGGCTATAGCCTTACTTTTTGGCCAAACATGGCTCATTTTCATCACTTTTCAATCTGCAATCAACATCAATTAATTTCAAATTTGATCATTTTTTGCTAAAATACCAAGGCTATAGCCTTACTTTTCGGCCAAACATGGCTCATTTTCATCACATGTCAATCTGCAATCAAATTCAATCAATTTCAAATTTGGTCATTTTTGGCCAAAGTACCAAGGCTATAGCCTTACTTTTTGGCCAAATATGGCTCATTTTCATCACTTGTCAATCTGCAATCAAATTCAATCAATTTCAAATTTGGTCATTTTTTGCCAAAATACCAAGGCTATAGCCTTACTTTTCGGCCAAAAATGGCTCATTGTCATCACTTTTCAATCTGCAATCAAAATCAATCAATTTCAAATTTGGTCATTTTTTGCCAAAATACCAAGGCTATTGGCTTACTTTTCGGCCAAACATGGCTCATTTTCATCACATGTCAATCTGCAATCAAATTCAATCAATTTCAAATTTGGTCATTTTCTGCCAAAATACCAAGGCTATAGCCTTACTTTTCGGCCAAAAATGGCTCATTTTCATCACTTTTCAATCTGCAATCAAAATCAATCAATTTCAAATTTGGTCATTTTTTGCCAAAATACCAAGGCTATAGCCTTACTTTTCGGCCAAACATGGCTCATTTTCATCACATGTCAATCTGCAATCAAATTCAATCAATTTCAAATTTGGTCATTTTTGGCCAAAGTACCAAGGCTATAGCCTTTTTGGCCAAATATGGCTCATTTTCATCACTTGTCAATCTGCAATCAAATTCAATCAATTTCAAATTTGGTCATTTTTTGCCAAAATACCAAGGCTATAGCCTTACTTTTCGGCCAAAAATGGCTCATTTTCATCACTTTTCAATCTGCAATCAAAATCAATCAATTTCAAATTTGGTCATTTCTTGCCAAAATACCAAGGCTATTGGCTTACTTTTCGGCCAAACATGGCTCATTTTCATCACATGTCAATCTGCAATGAAAATCAATCAATTTAAAATTTGGTCATTTTTGGCCAAAATACCAAGGCTATAGCCTTACTTTTTGGCCAAAAATGGCTCATTTTCATCACTTTTCAATCTGGAATCAAATTCAATCAATTTCAAATTTGGTCATTTTTGGCCAAACTACCAAGGCTATAGCCTTACTTTTTGGCCAAAACTGGCTCATTTTCATCACGTTTCAATCTGCAGTCAAAATCAATCAATTTCAAATTTGGTCATTTTTGCCCAAAATACCAAGGCTATAGCGTTACTTTGTTGCCAAAAATGGCTCATTTTCATCACTGGTCAATCTGCAGTCAAAATCAATCAATTTCAAATTTGGTCATTTTTGGCCAAAATACCAAGGCTATAGATTTACTTTTTGGCCAAACATGGCTCATTTTCATCACCTTTCAATCTGCAATCAAAATCAATCAATTTCAAATTTGGTCAGTTTTGGCCAAAATACCAAGGCTATAGCCTAACTTTTTGACCAAAAATGGCTCATTTTCATCACTTGTCAATCTGCAATCAAATTCAATCAATTTCAAATTTGGTCAATTTTGGCCAAAATACCAAGGCTATAGCCTTACTTTTTGGCCAAAAATGGCTCATTTTCATCACTTGTCAATCTGCAATCAAAATCAATCAATTTAAAATTTGGTCATTTTTGCCCAAAATACCAAGGCTATAGCCTTACTTTTCGGCCAAACATGGCTCATTTTCATCACATGTCAATCTGCAATCAAATTCAATCAATTTCAAATTTGGTCATTTTTGGCCAAAATACCAAGGCTATAGCCTTACTTTTTGGCCAACAATGGCTCATTTTCATCACTTGTCAATCTGCAATCAAATTCAATCAATTTCAAATTTGATCATTTTTGGCTAAACTTCCAAGGCTATAGCCTTACGTTTTGGCCAAAAATAGCTCATTTTCATCACTTGTCAATCTGCAATCAAAATCAATCAATTTCAAATTTGATCATTTGTGGCCAAAATACCAAGGCTATAGCCTTACGTTTTGGCCAAACATGGCTCATTTTCATCACTTTTCAATCTGCACTCAAAATCAATCAATTTCAAATTTGGTCATTTGTGGCCAAAATACCAAGGCTATAGCCTTAGTTTCTGGCCACACATGGCTCATTTTCATCACTTTTCAATCTGCAATCAAAATCAATCAATGTCAAATTTGGTCATTTTTGGCCAAAATACCAAGGCTATAGCCTTACTTTTTGGCCAAACATGGCTCATTTTCATCACTTTTCAATCTGCAATCAAAATGACTCAATGTCAAATTTGGTCAATTTTGGCCAAGATACCAAGGCTATAGCCTTACTTTTCGGCCAAACATGGCACATTTTCATCACTTTTCAATCTGCAATCAAATTCAATCAATTTCAAATTTGGTCATGTTTGGCCAAAATACCAAGGCTATAGCCTTACGTTTTGGCCAAAAATGGCTCATTTTCATCACTTTTGAATCTGCAATCAAAATCAATCAATTTCAAATTTGGTCATTTTTGGCCAAAATACCAAGGCTATAGCCTTACTCTCTGGCGAAACATGGCTGATTTTCATTACTTTTCAATCTGCAATCAAAATCAATCAATTTCAAATTTGGTCATTGTTGGTCAAAATACCAATGCTATAGCCTTTCTGGCCAAAAATGGCTCATTTTCATCACTTTTCAATCTGCAATCAACATCAATCAATGTGAAAATTGGTCGTTTTTGGCCAAAATACCAAGGCTATAGCCTTACTTTTTGGCCAAACATGGCTCATTTTCATCACTTGTCAATCTGCAATCAGATTCAATCAATTTCAAATTTGGTCAATTTTGGCCAAAATACCAAGGCTATAGCCTTACTTTTTGGCCAAAAATGGCTCATTTTCATCACTTGTCACTCTGCAATCAAAATCAATCAATTTAAAATTTGGTCAGTTTTGGCCAAAATACCACGGCTATAGCCTTACTTTTTGGCCAAACATAGCTCATTTTCATCACTTTTCAATCTGCAATCAACATCAATTAAGTTCAAATTTGATCATTTTTGGCTAAAATACCAAGGCTATAGCGTTACTTTTTGGCCAAAAATAGCTCATTTTCATCACTTTTCAGTCTGTAATCAACATCAATCAATTTCAAATTTGGTCGTTTTTGGCCAAAATACCAAGGCTATAGCATTTATTTTTTGGCCAAACATGGCTCATTTTCATCACTTTTCAATCTGCAATCAGATTCAATCAGTTTCAAATGTGGTCAATTTTGGCCAAAATACCAAGGCTATAGCGTTACTTTTTGGCCAAACATGGCTCATTTTCATCACTTTTCAATCTGCAATCAAAATCAATCAATTTCAAATTTGATCATTTTTGGCTAAACTACCAAGGCTATAGCCTTACGTTTTGGCCAAAAATGGCTCATTTTCATCACTTGTCAATCTGCAATCACAATCAATCAATTTCAAATTTGATCATTTTTGGCCAAAATACCAAGGCTATAGCCTTACGTTTTGGCCAAAAATGGCTCATTTTCATCACGTTTCAATCTGCACTCAAAACCAATCAATTTCAAATTTGGTCATTTGTGGCCACAATACGAAGGCTATAGCCTTAGTTTCTGGCCACAAATGGCTCATTTTCATCACTTTTCAATAGGCAATCAAAATCAATCAATGTCAAATTTGGTCATTTTTGGCCAAAATACCAAGGTTATAGCCTTACTTTTTGGCCAAACATGGCTCATTTTCATCACTTTTCAATCTGCAATCAACATCAATCAATGTGAAATGTGGTCGTTTTTGGCCAAAATACCAAGGCTATAGCCTTACGTTTTGGCCAAACATGGCTCATTTTCATCACTTTTCAATCAGCAATGAAAATCAGTCAATTTCAAATTTGGTCAATTTTGGCCAAAATACCAAGGCTATAGCCTTACTGTTTGGCCAAACATGGCTCATTTTCATCACTTTTCAATCTGCAATCAAATTCAATCAATTTCAAATTTGGTCATTTTTGGCCAAAATACCAAGGCTATAGCCTTACTTCTTGGCCAAAAATGGCTCATTTTCATCACTTGTCAATCTGCAATCAAATTCAGTCAATGTCAAATTTGGTCATTTGTGGCCAAAATACCAAGGCTATAGCCTTACGTTTTGCCCACAAATGGCTCATTTTCATCACTTGTCAATCTGCTATCAAATTCAATCAATTTCAAATTTGGTCATTGTTGGCCAAAATACCAAGGCTATAGCCTTACTTTTTGGCCAAACATGGCTCATTTTCATCACTTTTCAATCTGCAATCAAAATCAATCAATTTCACATGTGGTCATGTTTGGCCAAAATACCAAGGCTAAAGCCTTACTGTTTGGCCAAACATGGCTCATTTTCATCACTTTTCAATCTGCAATCAAACTCAATCAATTTCAAATTTGGTCATTTTTGCCCAAAATACCAAGGCTATAGCCTTACTGTTTTCCAAAATATGCCTCATTTTCATCACTTTTCAATCTGCAGTCAAAATCAATCAAATTCAAATTTGGTCATTTTTGGCCAAAATACCAAGGCTATAGCCTTACTGTTTGGCCACAAATAGCTCATTTTCATCACTTCTCAATCTGCAGTCAAAATCAATCAATTTCAAATTTGGTCAATTTTGGCCAAAATACCAATGCTATAGCCTTTCTGGCCAAAAATGGCTCATTTTCATCACTTTTCAATCTGCAATCAACATCAATCAATGTGAAATTTGGTCGTTTTTGGCCAAAATACCAAGGCTATAGCCTTACTTTTTGGCCAAACATGGCTCATTTTCATCACTTTTCAATCTGCAATCAGATTCAATCCATTTCACATTTGGTCAATTTTGGCCAACATACCAAGGCTATAGCGTTACTTTTTGGCCAAAAATGGCTCATTTTCATCACTTGTCAATGTGCAATCAAAATCAATCAATTTCAAATTTGGTCAATTTTGGCCAAAATACCAAGGCTATAGCCTTACTTTTTGGCCAAAAATAGCTCAATGTCATCACTTTTCAATCTGCAATCAACATCAATTAATTTGAAATTTGATCATGTTTGGCTAAAATACCAAGGCTATAGCCTTACTTTTTGGCCAAAAATAGCTCATTTTCATCACTTTTCATTCTGCAATCAACATCAATCAATTTCGAATTTGGTCGTTTTTGGCCAAGATACCAAGGCTATAGCATTACTTGTTGGCCAAACATGGCTCATTTTCATCACTTCTCAATCTGCAATCAGATTCAATCAAATTCAAATGTGGCCAATTTTGGCAAAAATACCAAGGCTATAGCGTTACTTTTTGGCCACACATGGCTCATTTTCATCAGTTGTCAATCTGCAATCAAATTCAATCAATTTCAAATTTGGTCATTTTTGGCCAAAATACCAAGGCTATAGCCTTACTTTTTGGCCACAAATGGCTCATTTTCATCACTTGTCAATCTGCTATCAAAATCAATCAATTTCAAATTTGGTCATTTTTGCCCAAAATACCAAGGCTATACCCTTACTTTTTGGCCAAAAATGGCTCATTTTCATCACTTGTCAATCTGCAATCAACATCAATCCATTTCAAATTTGGTCATTTTTGGCCACAATACCAAGGCTATAGCCTTACTTTTTGGCGAAACATGGCTCATTTTCACCACTTTTCAATCTGCAATCAAATTCAATCAATTTCAAATTTGGTCATTTTTGGCCAAAATACCAAGGCTATAGCCTTACTTTTTGGCCAAACATGGCTCATTTTCATCACTTTTCAATCTGCAATCAACATCAATCAATGTGAAATTTGGTCGTTTGTGGCCACAATACCAAGGCTATAGCCTTACTTTTTGGCGAAACATGGCTCATTTTCACCACTTTTCAATCTGCAATCAAATTCAATCAATTTCAAATTTGGTCATTTTTGGCCAAAATACCAAGGCTATAGCCTTACTTTTTGGCCAAACATGGCTCATTTTCATCACTTTTCAATCTGCAATCAACATCAATCAATGTGAAATTTGGTCGTTTGTGGCCAAAATACCAAGGCTATAGCCTTACTTTTTGGCCAAACATGGCTCATTTTCATCACTTTTCAATCTGCAATCAGATTCAATCAATTTCAAATTTGGTCAATTTTGGCCAAAATACTAAGGCTATAGCCTTACTTTTTGGCCAAACATGGCTCATTTTCATCACTTTTCAATCTGCAATCAACATCAATCAATGTGAAATTTGGTCGTTTGTGGCCAAAATACCAAGGCTATAGCCTTACTTTTTGGCCAAACATGGCTCATTTTCATCACTTTTCAATCTGCAATCAGATTCAATCAATTTCAAATTTGGTCAATTTTGGCCAAAATACTAAGGCTATAGCCTTACTTTTTGGCCAAAAGTGGCTGATTTTCATCACTTGTCAATCTGCAATCAAAATCAATCAATTTCAAATTTGGTCATTTTTGGCCAAAATACCAAGGCTATAGCCTTACTTTTTGGCCAAAAATAGCTCATTTTCATCACTTTTCAATCTGCAATCAACATCAATTAATTTCAAATTTGATCATTTTTGGCTAAAATACCAAGGCTATAGCCTTACTTTTTGGCCAAAAATAGCTCATTTTCATCACTTTTCATTCTGCAATCAACAGCAATCAATTTCAAATTTGGTCGTTTTTGGCCAAAATACCAAGGCTATAGCATTACTATCTGGCTAAACATGGCTCATTTTCATCACTTTTCAATCTGCAAGCAGATTCAATCAATTTCAAATGTGGTCAATTTTGGCCAAAATACCAAGGCTATAGCCTTACTTTTTGGCCAAAAATGGCTCATTTTCATCACTTGTCAATCTGCAATCAACATCAATCAATGTGAAATTTGGTCGTTTTTGGCCAAAATACCAAGGCTATAGCCTTACGGTTTGGCCACACATGGCTCATTGTCATCACTTTTCAATCAGCAATCAAAATCAGTCAATTTCAAATTTGGTCAATTTTGGCCAAAATACCAAGGCTATAGCCTTATTGTTTGGACAAAAATGGCTCATTTTCATCACTGTTCAATCTGCAATCAAAATCAATTAATTTCAAATTTGGTCATTTTTGGCCAAAATACCAAGGCTATAGCCTTACTTTTTGGCCAAACATGGCTCATTTTCATCACTTTTCAATCTGCAATCAAAATCAATCAATTTCAAATTTGGTCATTTTTGGCCAAAATACCAATGCTATAGCCTTTCTGGCAAAAAATGGCTCATTTTCATCAGTTGTCAATCTGCAATCAAAATCAATCAATTTCAAATTTGGTCATTTTTGGCCAAACTACCAAGGCTATAGCCTTATTGTTTGGACAAAAATGGCTCATTTTCATCACTGTTCAATCTGCAATCAAAATCAATCAATTTGAAGTTTGGTCATTTTTGGCCAAAATACCAAGGCTATAGCCTTACTTTTTGGCCAAACATGGCTCATTTTCATCACTTTTCAATATGCAATCAAAATCAATCAATTTCAAATTTGGTCATTTTTGGCCAAAATACCAATGCTATAGCCTTACTTTTTGGCCAAAAATGGCTCATTTTCATCAGTTGTCAATCTGCAATCAAAATCAATCAATTTCATATTTGGTCATGTTTGGCCAAAATACCAAGGCGATAGCCTTACTTTTTGGCCACAAATGGCTCATTTTCATCACTTTTCAATCTGCAATCAAAATCAATCAATTTCAAATTTGGTCATTTTTGGCCAAAATACCAAGGCTATAGCCTTACTTTTTGGCCAAAAATAGCTCATTTTCATCACTTTTCAATCTGCAATCAAAATCAATTAATTTCAAATTTGATCATTTTTGGCTAAAATACCAAGGCTATAGCCTTACTTTTTGGCCAAAAATAGCTCATTTTCATCACTTTTCATTCTGCAATCAACAGCAATCAATTTCAAATTTGGTCGTTTTTGGCCAAAATACCAAGGCTATAGCATTACTTTTTGGCTAAACATGGCTCATTTTCATCACTTTTCAATCTGGAATCAGATTCAATCAATTTCAAATGTGGTCAATTTTGGCCAAAATACCAAGGCTATAGCCTTACTTTTTGGCCACAAATGGCTCATTTTCATCACTTGTCAATCTGCAATCAACATCAATCCATTTCAAATTTGGTCATTTTTGGCCAAAATTCCAAGGCTATAGCGTCACTTTTTATCCAAACATGGCTCATTTTCATCACGTTTCAATCTGCAATCAAAATCAATCAATTTCAAATTTGGTCATGGTTGGCCACAATACCAAGGCTATAGCCTTACTTTTTGGCCAAAAATAGCTCATTTTCATCACTTGTCAATCTGCAATCACAATCAATCAATTTCAAATTTGATCATTTTTGGCCAAAATACCAAGGCTATAGTCTTACGTTGTGGCCAAAAATGGCTCATTTTCATCACCTTTCAATCTGCACTCAAAACCAATCAATTTCAAATTTGGTCATTTGTGGCCAAAATACCAAGGCTATAGCCTTAGTTTCTGGCCACAAATGGCTCATTTTCATCACTTTTCAATCTGCAATCAAAATCAATCAATGTCAAATTTGGTCATTTTTGGCCAAAATACCAAGGTTATAGCCTTACGTTTTGGCCAAACATGGCTCATTTTCATCAATTTTCAATCAGCAATCAAAATCAGTCAATTTCAAATTTGGTCAATTTTGGCCAAAATACCAAGGCTATAGCCTTATTGTTTGGACAAAAATGGCTCATTTTCATCACTGTTCAATCTGCAATCAAAATCAATCAATTTGAAATTTGGTCATTTTTGGCCAAAATACCAAGGCTATAGCCTTACTTTTTGGCCAAACATGGCTCATTTTCATCACTTTTCAATCTGCAATCAAAATCAATCAATTTCAAATTTGGTCGTTTTTGGCCAAAATACCAAGGCTATAGCATTACTTTTTGGCCAAACATGGCTCATTTTCATCACTTTTCAATCTGCAATCAGATTCAATCAATTTCAAATGTGGTCAATTTTGGCCAAAATACCAAGGCTATAGCCCTACTTTTTGGCCAAAAATGGCTCATTTTCATCACTTTTCAATCTGCAATCAAATTCAATCAATTTCATATATGGTCATGTTTGGCCAAAATACCAAGGCGATAGCCTTAGTTTTTGGCCAGAAATGGCTCATTTTCATCACTTGTCAATCTGCTATCAAAATCAATCAATTTCAAATTTGGTCATTTTTGGCCAAAATACCAAGGCTATAGCCTTACGGTTTGGCCAAACATGGCTCATTGTCATCACTTTTCAATCAGCAATCAAAATCAGTCAATTTGAAATTTGGTCAATTTTGGCCAAAATCCCAAGGCTATAGCCTTATTGTTTGGACAAAAATGGCTCATTTTCATCACTGTTCAATCTGCAATCAAAATCAATCAATTTCAAATTTGGTCATTTGTGGCCAAAATACCAATGCTATAGCCTTTCTGGCAAAAAATGGCTCATTTTCATCAGTTGTCAATCTGCAGTCAAAATCAATCAATTTCATATTTGGTCATGTTTGGCCAAAATACCAAGGCGATAGCCTTACTTTTTGGCCACAAATGGCTCATTTTCTTCACTTGTCAATCTGCAATCAAAATCAATCAATTTCAAATTTGGTCATTTTTGGCCAAAATACCAAGGCTATAGCCTTACTTTTTGGCCAAAAATAGCTCATTTTCATCACTTTTCAATCTGCAATCAAAATCAATTAATTTCAAATTTGATCATTTTTGGCTAAACTACCAAGGCTATAGCCTTACTTTTTGGCCAAAAATGGCTCATTTTCATCACTTTTCAATCTGCTATCAAAATCAATCAATTTCAAATTTGGTCATTTTTGCCCAAAATACCAAGGCTATAGCCTTACTTGTTTAGCCAAACATGGCTCATTGTCATCACTTTTCAATCTGCAATCAAACTCAATCAATTTCAAATTTGGTCAATTTTTGCCCAAAATACCAAGGCTATAGTCTTAGTTTTTGGCCAGAAATGGCTCATTTTCATCACTTGTCAATCTGCTATCAGAATCAATCAATTTCAAATTTGGTCATTTTTGGCCAAAATACCAAGGCTATAGCCTTACTTTTTAGCCAAACATGGCTCATTGTCATCACTTATCAATCTGCAATCAAAATCAATCAATTTCAAATTTGGTCAATTTTTGCCCAAAATACCAAGGCTATAGTCTTAGTTTTTGGCCAGAAATGGCTCATTTTCATCACTTGTCAATCTGCAATCAAAATCATTCAATGTCAAAATTTGGTCATTTTTGGCCAAAATACCAAGGCTATAGCCTTACTTTTTGGCCACAAATGGCTCATTTTCATCACTTTTCAATCTGCTATCAAAATCAATCAATGTCAAATTTGGTCAGTTTTGGCCAAAATACCAAGACTATAGCCTTACTTTTTGGCCAAAAATAGCTCATTTTCATCACTTTTCGTTCTGCAATCAACATCAATCAAATTCAAATTTGGTCGTTTTTGGCCAAAATACCAAGGCTATAGCCTTAGTTTCTGGCCACAAATGGCTCATTTTCATCACTTTTCAATCTGCAATCAAAATCAACCAATCTCAAATTTGGTCAATTTTGCCCAACATACCAAGGCTATAGCCTTACGTTTTGGCCACAAATGGCTCATTTTCATCACTTGTCAATCTGCAATCAAAATCATTCAATGTCAAAATTTGGTCATTTTTGGCCAAAATACCAAGGCTATAGCCTTACGTTTTGGCCACAAATGGCTCATTTTCATCACTTTTCAATCTGCTATCAAAATCAATCAATGTCAAATTTGGTCAGTTTTGGCCAAAATACCAAGACTATAGCCTTACTTTTTGGCCAAAAATAGCTCATTTTCATCACTTTTCGTTCTGCAATCAACATCAATCAAATTCAAATTTGGTCGTTTTTGGCCAAAATACCAAGGCTATAGCATTACTTTTTGGCGAAACATGGCTCATTTTCATCACTTTTCAATCTGCAATCAAAATCAATCAATTTCAAATTTGGTCCTTTTTGCTCAAAATACCAAGGCTATAGCCTTACTTTTTGCCCAAAAATGCCTCATTTTCATCACTTTTCAACCTGCAGTCAAAATCAATCAAATTCAAATTTGGTCAGTTTTGGCCAAAATACCACGGCTATAGCCTTACTGTTTGGCCACAAAAAGCTCATTTTCATCACTTTTCACTCTGCAATCAAAATCAATCAATTTCAAATTTGATCATTTTTGGCTAAACTACCAAGGCTATAGCCTTACTTTTTGGCCAAAAATAGCTCATGTTCATCACTAGTCAATCTGCAATGAAAATCAATCAATTTCAAATTTGATCATGTGTGGCCAAAATACCAAGGCTATAGCCTTACGTTTTGGCCAAACATGGCTCATTTTCATCACTTTTCAATCTGCACTCAAAATCAATCAATTTCAAATTTGGTCATTTGTGGCCAAAATACCAAGGCTATAGCCTTAGTTTCTGGCCACAAATGGCTCATTTTCATCACTTTTCAATCTGCAATCAAAATCAATCAATTTAAAATTTGGTCATTTTTGGCCAAAATACCAAGGCTATAGCCTTACTTTTTGGCCAAACATGGCTCATTTTCATCACTTGTCAATCTGCAATCTGATTCAATCAGTTTCAAATGTGGTCAATTTTGGCCAAAATACCAAGGCTATAGCCTTACGTTTTGGCCAAACATGGCTCATTTTCATCACTTTTCAATCTGCAGTCAAAATCAATCAAATTCAAATTTGGTCATTTTTGGCCAAAATACCAAGGCTATAGCCTTACTGTTTGGCCACAAATAGCTCATTTTCATCACTTTTCAATCTGCAATCAAAATGAATCAATTTCAAATTTGATCATTTTTGGCTACACTACCAAGGCTATAGCCTTACGTTTTGGCCAAAAATGGCTCATTTTCATCACTTGTCAATCTGCAATCACAATCAATCAATTTCAAATTTTATCATTTTTGGCCAAAATACCAAGGCTATAGCCTTACGTTTTGGCCAAAAATGGCTCATTTTCATCACGTTTCAATCTGCACTCAAAACCAATCAATTTCAAATTTGGTCATTTGTGGCCACAATACGAAGGCTATAGCCTTACTTTTTGGCCACAAATGGCTCATTTTCATCACTTGTCAATCTGCTATCAAATTCAATCAATTTCAAATTTGGTCATTGTTGGCCAAAATACCAAGGCTATCGCCTTACTTTCTGGCCAAACATGGCTCATTTTCATCACTTTTCAATCTGCAATCAAATTCAATCAATTTCAAATTTGGTCATTGTTGGCCAAAATACCAAGGCTATAGCCTTACTTTTCGGCCAAACATGGCTCATTTTCATCACTTTTCAATCTGCAATCAACATCAATCAATGTGAAATGTGGTCGTTTTTGGCCAAAATACCAAGGCTATAGCCTTACGTTTTGGCCAAACATGGCTCATTTTCATCACTTTTCAATCAGCAATGAAAATCAGTCAATTTCAAATTTGGTCATTTTTGGCCAAAATACCAAGGCTATAGCCTTACTTTTTGGCCACAAATGGCTCATTTTCATCACTTTTCAATCTGCTATCAAAATCAATCAATGTCAAATTTGGTCAGTTTTGGCCAAAATACCAAGACTATAGCCTTACTTTTTGGCCAAAAATAGCTCATTTTCATCACTTTTCGTTCTGCAATCAACATCAATCAAATTCAAATTTGGTCGTTTTTGGCCAAAATACCAAGGCTATAGCCTTAGTTTCTGGCCACAAATGGCTCATTTTCATCACTTTTCAATCTGCAATCAAAATCAACCAATCTCAAATTTGGTCAATTTTGCCCAACATACCAAGGCTATAGCCTTACGTTTTGGCCACAAATGGCTCATTTTCATCACTTGTCAATCTGCAATCAAAATCATTCAATGTCAAAATTTGGTCATTTTTGGCCAAAATACCAAGGCTATAGCCTTACGTTTTGGCCACAAATGGCTCATTTTCATCACTTTTCAATCTGCTATCAAAATCAATCAATGTCAAATTTGGTCAGTTTTGGCCAAAATACCAAGACTATAGCCTTACTTTTTGGCCAAAAATAGCTCATTTTCATCACTTTTCGTTCTGCAATCAACATCAATCAAATTCAAATTTGGTCGTTTTTGGCCAAAATACCAAGGCTATAGCATTACTTTTTGGCGAAACATGGCTCATTTTCATCACTTTTCAATCTGCAATCAAAATCAATCAATTTCAAATTTGGTCCTTTTTGCTCAAAATACCAAGGCTATAGCCTTACTTTTTGCCCAAAAATGCCTCATTTTCATCACTTTTCAACCTGCAGTCAAAATCAATCAAATTCAAATTTGGTCAGTTTTGGCCAAAATACCACGGCTATAGCCTTACTGTTTGGCCACAAAAAGCTCATTTTCATCACTTTTCACTCTGCAATCAAAATCAATCAATTTCAAATTTGATCATTTTTGGCTAAACTACCAAGGCTATAGCCTTACTTTTTGGCCAAAAATAGCTCATGTTCATCACTAGTCAATCTGCAATGAAAATCAATCAATTTCAAATTTGATCATGTGTGGCCAAAATACCAAGGCTATAGCCTTACGTTTTGGCCAAACATGGCTCATTTTCATCACTTTTCAATCTGCACTCAAAATCAATCAATTTCAAATTTGGTCATTTGTGGCCAAAATACCAAGGCTATAGCCTTAGTTTCTGGCCACAAATGGCTCATTTTCATCACTTTTCAATCTGCAATCAAAATCAATCAATTTAAAATTTGGTCATTTTTGGCCAAAATACCAAGGCTATAGCCTTACTTTTTGGCCAAACATGGCTCATTTTCATCACTTGTCAATCTGCAATCTGATTCAATCAGTTTCAAATGTGGTCAATTTTGGCCAAAATACCAAGGCTATAGCCTTACGTTTTGGCCAAACATGGCTCATTTTCATCACTTTTCAATCTGCAGTCAAAATCAATCAAATTCAAATTTGGTCATTTTTGGCCAAAATACCAAGGCTATAGCCTTACTGTTTGGCCACAAATAGCTCATTTTCATCACTTTTCAATCTGCAATCAAAATGAATCAATTTCAAATTTGATCATTTTTGGCTACACTACCAAGGCTATAGCCTTACGTTTTGGCCAAAAATGGCTCATTTTCATCACTTGTCAATCTGCAATCACAATCAATCAATTTCAAATTTTATCATTTTTGGCCAAAATACCAAGGCTATAGCCTTACGTTTTGGCCAAAAATGGCTCATTTTCATCACGTTTCAATCTGCACTCAAAACCAATCAATTTCAAATTTGGTCATTTGTGGCCACAATACGAAGGCTATAGCCTTACTTTTTGGCCACAAATGGCTCATTTTCATCACTTGTCAATCTGCTATCAAATTCAATCAATTTCAAATTTGGTCATTGTTGGCCAAAATACCAAGGCTATCGCCTTACTTTCTGGCCAAACATGGCTCATTTTCATCACTTTTCAATCTGCAATCAAATTCAATCAATTTCAAATTTGGTCATTGTTGGCCAAAATACCAAGGCTATAGCCTTACTTTTCGGCCAAACATGGCTCATTTTCATCACTTTTCAATCTGCAATCAACATCAATCAATGTGAAATGTGGTCGTTTTTGGCCAAAATACCAAGGCTATAGCCTTACGTTTTGGCCAAACATGGCTCATTTTCATCACTTTTCAATCAGCAATGAAAATCAGTCAATTTCAAATTTGGTCAATTTTGGCCAAATTACCAAGGCTATAGCCTTACGTTTTGGCCAAAAATACCTCATTTTCATCACTTTTCAATCTGCAATCAAAATCAATCAATTTCAAATTTCGTCATGTTTGGCCAAAATACCACGGCTATAGCCTTACTGTTTGGCCAAACATGGCTCATTTTCATCACTTTTCAATCTGCAATCAAATTCAATCAATTTCAAATTTGGTCATTTTTGGCCAAAATACCAAGGCTATAGCCTTACTTTTTGGCCAAAAATGGCTCATTTTCATCACTTGTCAATCTGCAATCAAATTCAGTCAATGTCAAATTTGGTCATTTGTGGCCAAAGTACCAAGGCTATAGCCTTACTTTTTGGCCACAAATGGCTCATTTTCATCACTTGTCAATCTGCTATCAAATTCAATCAATTTCAAATTTGGTCATTGTTGGCCAAAATACCAAGGCTATAGCCTTACTTTCTGGCCAAACATGGCTCATTTTCATCACTTTTCAATCTGCAATCAAAATCAATCAATTTCACATGTGGTCATGTTTGGCCAAAATACCAAGGCTAAAGCCTTAGTGTTTGGCCAAACATGGCTCATTTTCATCACTTTTCAATCTGCAATCAAACTCAATCAATTTCAAATTTGGTCATTTTTGCCCAAAATACCAAGGCTATAGCCTTACTTTTTTCCAAAATATGCCTCATTTTCATCACTTTTCAATCTGCAGTCAAAATCAATCAAATTCAAATTTGGTCATTTTTGGCCAAAATACCAAGGCTATAGCCTTACTGTTTGGCCACAAATAGCTCATTTTCATCACTTTTCATTCTGCAATCAAAATCAATCAATTTCAAATTTGGTCATTTTTGGCTAAACTACCAAGGCTATAGCCTTACTTTTTGGCCAAAAATGGCTCATTTTCATCACTTGTCAATCTGCAGTCAAAATCAATCAATTTCAAATTTGGTCATTTTTGGCCAAAATTCCAAGGCTATAGCCTCACTTTTTATCCAAACATGGCTCACTTTCATCACGTTTCAATCTGCAATCAAAACCAATCAATTTCAAATTTGGTCATGGTTGGCCACAATACCAAGGCTATAGCCTTACTTTTTGGCGAAACATGGTTCATTTTCATCACTTTTCAATCTGCAATCAACATCAATCTATGTGAAATTTGGTCGTTTGTGGCCAAAATACCAAGGCTATAGCCTTACTTTTTGGCCAAACATGGCTCATTTTCATCACTTTTCAATCTGCAATCAACATCAATCTATGTGAAATTTGGTCGTTTGTGGCCAAAATACCAAGGCTATAGCCTTACTTTTTGGCCAAACATGGCTCATTTTCATCACTTTTCAATCTGCAATCAGATTCAATCAATTTCAAATTTGGTCAATTTTGGCCAAAATACCAAGGCGATAGCCTTACTTTTTGGCCACAAATGGCTCATTTTCATCACTTGTCAATCTGCAATCAAAATCAATCAATTTCAAATTTGGTCATTTTTGGCCAAAATACCAAGGCTATAGCCTTACTTTTTGGCCAAAAATAGCTCATTTTCATCACTTTTCAATCTGCAATCAAAATCAATTAATTTCAAATTTGATCATTTTTGGCTAAAATACCAAGGCTATAGCCTTACTTTTTGGCCAAAAATAGCTCATTTTCATCACTTTTCATTCTGCAATCAACAGCAATCAATTTCAAATTTGGTCGTTTTTGGCCAAAATACCAAGGCTATAGCATTACTTTTTGGCTAAACATGGCTCATTTTCATCACTTTTCAATCTGCAATCAGATTCAATCAATTTCAAATGTGGTCAACTTTGGCCAAAATACCAAGGCTATAGCCCTACTTTTTGGCCAAACATGGCTCATTTTCATCACTTGTCAATCTGCAATCAACATCAATCCATTTCAAATGTGGTCATTTTTGGCCAAAATTCCAAGGCTATAGCGTCACTTTTTATCCAAACATGGCTCATTTTCATCACGTTTCAATCTGCAATCAAAATCAATCAATTTCAAATTTGGTCATGGTTGGTCACAATACCAAGGCTATAGCCTTACTTTTTGGCCAAAAATAGCTCATTTTCATCACTTGTCAATCTGCAATCACAATCAATCAATTTCAAATTTGATCATTTTTGGCCAAAATACCAAGGCTATAGCCTTACGTTGTGGCCAAAACTGGCTCATTTTCATCACCTTTCAATCTGCACTCAAAACCAATCAATTTCAAATTTGGTCATTTGTGGCCAAAATACCAAGGCTATAGCCTTAGTTTCTGGCCACAAATGGCTCATTTTCATCACTTTTCAATCTGCAATCAAAATCAATCAATGTCAAATTTGGTCATTTTTGGCCAAAATACCAAGGTTATAGCCTTACGTTTTGGCCAAACATGGCTCATTTTCATCACGTTTCAATCTGCACTCAAAACCAATCAATTTCAAATTTGGTCATTTGTGGCCACAATACGAAGGCTATAGCCTTAGTTTCTGGCCACAAATGGCTCATTTTCATCACTTTTCAATCTGCAATCAAATTCAATCAATTTCAAATTTGGTCATTTTTGGCCAAAATACCAAGGCTATAGCCTTACTTTTTGGCCAAAAATGGCTCATTTTCATCACTTGTCAATCTGCAATCAAATTCAGTCAATGTCAAATTTGGTCATTTGTGGCCAAAGTACCAAGGCTATAGCCTTACTTTTTGGCCACAAATGGCTCATTTTCATCACTTGTCAATCTGCTATCAAATTCAATCAATTTCAAATTTGGTCATTGTTGGCCAAAATACCAAGGCTATAGCCTTACTTTCTGGCCAAACATGGCTCATTTTCATCACTTTTCAATCTCCAATCAAAATCAATCAATTTCACATGTGGTCATGTTTGGCCAAAATACCAAGGCTAAAGCCTTAGTGTTTGGCCAAACATGGCTCATTTTCATCACTTTTCAATCTGCAATCAAACTCAATCAATTTCAAATTTGGTCATTTTTGCCCAAAATACCAAGGCTATAGCCTTACTTTTTTCCAAAATATGCCTCATTTTCATCACTTTTCAATCTGCAGTCAAAATCAATCAAATTCAAATTTGGTCATTTTTGGCCAAAATACCAAGGCTATAGCCTTACTGTTTGGCCACAAATAGCTCATTTTCATCACTTTTCATTCTGCAATCAAAATCAATCAATTTCAAATTTGGTCATTTTTGGCTAAACTACCAAGGCTATAGCCTTACTTTTTGGCCAAAAATGGCTCATTTTCATCACTTGTCAATCTGCAGTCAAAATCAATCAATTTCAAATTTGGTCATTTTTGGCCAAAATTCCAAGGCTATAGCCTCACTTTTTATCCAAACATGGCTCACTTTCATCACGTTTCAATCTGCAATCAAAACCAATCAATTTCAAATTTGGTCATGGTTGGCCACAATACCAAGGCTATAGCCTTACTTTTTGGCGAAACATGGTTCATTTTCATCACTTTTCAATCTGCAATCAACATCAATCTATGTGAAATTTGGTCGTTTGTGGCCAAAATACCAAGGCTATAGCCTTACTTTTTGGCCAAACATGGCTCATTTTCATCACTTTTCAATCTGCAATCAACATCAATCTATGTGAAATTTGGTCGTTTGTGGCCAAAATACCAAGGCTATAGCCTTACTTTTTGGCCAAACATGGCTCATTTTCATCACTTTTCAATCTGCAATCAGATTCAATCAATTTAAAATTTGGTCAATTTTGGCCAAAATACCAAGGCGATAGCCTTACTTTTTGGCCACAAATGGCTCATTTTCATCACTTGTCAATCTGCAATCAAAATCAATCAATTTCAAATTTGGTCATTTTTGGCCAAAATACCAAGGCTATAGCCTTACTTTTTGGCCAAAAATAGCTCATTTTCATCACTTTTCAATCTGCAATCAAAATCAATTAATTTCAAATTTGATCATTTTTGGCTAAAATACCAAGGCTATAGCCTTACTTTTTGGCCAAAAATAGCTCATTTTCATCACTTTTCATTCTGCAATCAACAGCAATCAATTTCAAATTTGGTCGTTTTTGGCCAAAATACCAAGGCTATAGCATTACTTTTTGGCTAAACATGGCTCATTTTCATCACTTTTCAATCTGCAATCAGATTCAATGAATTTCAAATGTGGTCAATTTTGGCCAAAATACCAAGGCTATAGCCTTACTTTTTGGCCAAACATGGCTCATTTTCATCACTTGTCAATCTGCAATCAACATCAATCCATTTCAAATGTGGTCATTTTTGGCCAAAATTCCAAGGCTATAGCGTCACTTTTTATCCAAACATGGCTCATTTTCATCACGTTTCAATCTGCAATCAAAATCAATCAATTTCAAATTTGGTCATGGTTGGTCACAATACCAAGGCTATAGCCTTACTTTTTGGCCAAAAATAGCTCATTTTCATCACTTGTCAATCTGCAATCACAATCAATCAATTTCAAATTTGATCATTTGTGGCCAAAATACCAAGGCTATAGCCTTACGTTGTGGCCAAAAATGGCTCATTTTCATCACCTTTCAATCTGCACTCAAAACCAATCAATTTCAAATTTGGTCATTTGTGGCCAAAATACCAAGGCTATAGCCTTAGTTTCTGGCCGCAAATGGCTCATTTTCATCACTTTTCAATCTGCAATCAAAATCAATCAATGTCAAATTTGGTCATTTTTGGCCAAAATACCAAGGTTATAGCCTTACGTTTTGGCCAAACATGGCTCATTTTCATCACTTGTCAATCTGCAATCAACATCAATCAATGTGAAATTTGGTCGTTTTTGGCCAAAATACCAAGGCTATAGCCTTACGGTTTGGCCAAACATGGCTCATTGTCATCACTTTTCAATCAGCAATCACAATCAGTCAATTTCAAATTTGGTCAATTTTGGCCAAAATACCAAGGCTATAGCCTTATTGTTTGGACAAAAATGGCTCATTTTCATCACTGTTCAATCTGCAATCAAAATCAATCAATTTGAAATTTGGTCATTTTTGGCCAAAATACCAAGGCTATAGCCTTACTTTTTGGCCAAACATGGCTCATTTTCATCACTTTTCAATCTGTAATCAAAATCAATCAATTTCAAATTTGGTCATTTTTGGCCAAAATACCAATGCTATAGCCTTACTTTTTGGCCAAAAATAGCTCATTTTCATCACTTTTCATTCTGCAATCAACAGCAATCAATTTCAAATTTGGTCGTTTTTGGCCAAAATACCAAGGCTATAGCATTACTTTTTGGCTTAACATGGCTCATTTTCATCACTTTTCAATCTGCAATCAGATTCAATCAATTTCAAATGTGGTCAATTTTGGCCAAAATACCAAGGCTATAGCCTTACTTTTTGGCCAAAAATAGCTCATTTTCATCACTTTTCAATCTGCACTCAAAATCAATCAATTTCAAATTTGGTCATTTGTGGCCAAAATACCAAGGCTATAGCCTTAGTTTCTGACCACAAATGGCTCATTTTCATCACTTTTCAATCTGCAATCAAAATCAATCAATGTCAAATTTGGTAATTTTTGGCCAAAATACCAAGGCTATAGCCTTACTTTTTGGCCAAACATGGCTCATTTTCATCACTTTTCAATCTGCAATCAAAATGACTCAATGTCAAATTTGGTCATTTTTGGCCAAAATACCAAGGCTATAGCCTTACTTTTTGGCCAAACATGGCTCATTTTCATCACTTTTCAATCTGCAATCAAAATCAATCAATTTCAAATTTGGTCATTTTTGGCCAAAATACCAGTGCTATAGCCTTTCTGGCAAAAAATGGCTCATTTTCATCAGTTGTCAATCTGCAATCAAAATCAATCAATTTCAAATTTGGTCAATTTTTGCCCAAAATACCAAGGCTATAGTCTTAGTTTTTGGCCAGAAATGGCTCATTTTCATCACTTGTCAATCTGCTATCAAAATCAATCAATTTCAAATTTGGTCAGTTTTGGCCAAAATACCAAGGCTATAGCCTTACTTTTTGGCCAAAAATGGCTCATTTTCATCACTTGTCAATCTGCAATCAAATTCAATCAATTTCAAATTTGGTCATTTTTGGCCAAAATACCACGGCTATAGCCTTACTTTTTAGCCACAAATGGCTCATGTTCATCACTTTTCAATCAGCAATCAAAATCAATCAATTTCAAATTTGGTCAATTGTGGCCAAAATACCAAGGCTATAGCCCTACTTTTTGGCCAAACATGGCTCATTTTCATCACTTTTCAATCTGCAATCAAAATCAACCAATCTCAAATTTGGTCAATTTTGCCCAAAATACCAAGGCTATAGCCTTACTTTTTGGCCACAAATGGCTCATGTTCATCACTTTTCAATCTGCAATCAAAATCAATTAATTTCAAATTTGGTCGTTTTTGGCCAAAATACCAAGGCTATAGCATTACTTTTTGGCCAAACATGGCTCATTTTCATCACTTTTCAATCTGCAATCAGATTCAATCAATTTCAAATGTGGTCAATTTTGGCCAAAATACCAAGGCTATAGCCCTACTTTTTGGCCAAAAATGGCTCATTTTCATCACTTTTCAATCTGCAATCAAATTCAATCAATTTCATATTTGGTCATGTTTGGCCAAAATACCAAGGCGATAGCCTTACTTTTTGGCCACAAATGGCTCATTTTCATCACTTTTCAATCTGCTATCAAAATCAATCAATTTCAAATTTGGTCATTTTTGCCCAAAATACCAAGGCTATAGCCTTACCTTGTTAGCCAAACATGGCTCATTGTCATCACTTTTCAATCTGCAATCAAACTCAATCAAATTCAAATTTGGTCAATTTTTGCCCAAAATACCAAGGCTATAGTCTTAGTTTTTGGCCAGAAATGGCTCATTTTCATCACTTGTCAATCTGCTATCAAAATCAATCAATTTCAAATTTGGTCATTTTTGGCCAAAATACCAAGGCTATAGCCTTATTGTTTGGACAAAAATGGCTCATTTTCATCACTGTTCAATCTGCAAACAAAATCAATCAATTTGAAATTTGGTCATTTTTGGCCAAAATACCAAGGCTATAGCCTTACTTTTTGGCCAAACATGGCTCATTTTCATCACTTTTCAATCTGCAATCAAAATCAATCAATTTCAAATTTGGTCATTTTTGGCCAAAATACCAGTGCTATAGCCTTTCTGGCAAAAAATGGCTCATTTTCATCAGTTGTCAATCTGCAATCAAAATCAATCAATTTCAAATTTGGTCAATTTTTGCCCAAAATACCAAGGCTATAGTCTTAGTTTTTGGCCAGAAATGGCTCATTTTCATCACTTGTCAATCTGCTATCAAAATCAATCAAATTCAAATTTGGTCAGTTTTGGCCAAAATACCAAGGCTATAGCCTTACTTTTTGGCCAAAAATGGCTCATTTTCATCACTTGTCAATCTGCAATCAAATTCAATCAATTTCAAATTTGGTCATTTTTGGCCAAAATACCACGGCTATAGCCTTACTTTTTAGCCACAAATGGCTCATGTTCATCACTTTTCAATCAGCAATCAAAATCAATCAATTTCAAATTTGGTCAATTGTGGCCAAAATACCAAGGCTATAGCCTTACTTTTTGGCCAAACATGGCTCATTTTCATCACTTTTCAATCTGCAATCAAAATCAACCAATCTCAAATTTGGTCAATTTTGCCCAACATACCAAGGCTATAGCCTTACTTTTTGGCCACAAATGGCTCATTTTCATCACTTGTCAATCTGCAATCAAAATCATTCAATGTCAAAATTTGGTCATTTTTGGCCAAAATACCAAGGCTATAGCCTTACTTTTTGGCCACAAATGGCTCATTTTCATCACTTGTCAATCTTCTATCAAAATCAATCAATGTCAAATTTGGTCATTTTTGCCCAAAATACCAAGGCTATAGCCTTACTTTTTTTTGCCAAAAATGTCTCATTGTCATCACTTGTCAATCTGCAATCAAAATCAATCAATTTCAAATTTGGTCATTGTTGGCCAAAATACCAAGGCTATAGCCTTACTTTTTGGCCAAAAATGGCTCATTTTCATCACTTTTCAATCTGCAATCAAAATCAATCAATTTCAAATTTGGTCAATTTTGCCCAAGATACCACGGCTATAGCCTTACTTTTTGGCCACACATGGCTCATTTTCATCACTTGTCAATCTGCTATCAAAATCAATCAATTTAAAATTTGGTCATTTTTGGCCAAAATACCAAGGCTATAGCCTTACTTTTTGGCCAAACATGGCTCATTTTCATCACTTTTCAATCTGCAATCAAAATCAATCAATCTCAAATTTGGTCAATTTTGCCCAGAATACCAAGGCTATAGCCTTACTTTTTGGCCACAAATGGCTCAATTTCATCACTTGTCAATCTGCTATCAAAATCAATCAATTTCAAATTTGGTCATTTTTGGCCAAAATACTAAGGCTATAGCCTTACTTTTTGGCCAAAAATGGCTCATTTTCATCACTTGTCAATCTGCAATCTGCAATCAAAATCAATCAATTTGAAATTTGGTCATTTGTGGCCAAAATACCAAGGCTATAGCCTTACTGTTTGGCCAAAAATGGCTCATTTCCATCACTTTTCAATCTGCAATCAAATTCAATCAATTTCAAATTTGGTCAATTTTGCCCAAAATACCAAGGCTATAGCCTTACTTTTTGGCCAAACATGGCACATTTCCATCACTTTTCAATCTGCAATCAAATTCAATCAATTTCAAATTTGGTCAATTTTGCCCAAGATACCACGGCTATAGCCTTACTTTTTGGCCAAAAATGGCTCATTTTCATCACTGTTCAATCTGCTATCACAATCAATCAACTTCAAATTTGGTCATTGTTCGCCAAAGTACCAAGAATTTAGCCTAACATTTTTGCCAAAAATGGCTCATTTTCATCACTTTTCAATCTGCAGTCAATATCAATCAATTTCAAATTTGGTCAATTTTGCCTAAAATACATAGGCTATAGCCTTACTTTTTGGCCAAAAATGGCTCATGTTCATCTCATTTCAATCTGCAATCAAAATCAATCAATATCAAATTTGGTCATGTTTGCCCAAGATACCAAGGCTATAGCCTTACTTTTTGGCCACAAATGGCTCATTTTCATCACTTGTCAATCTGCAATCAAATTCAATCAATTTCAAGTTTGGTCATTTTTGGACAAAATGCCAAGGCTATATCCTTACTTTTTGGCCAATAATAGCTCATTTTCATCACTTGTCAATCTGCTATGAAAATCAATCAATGTCAAATTTGGTCAATTTTGCCTACAATACAAAGGCTATAGCCTTACTTTTTGGCCACAAATGGCTCATTTTCATCACTTGTCAATCTGCTATCAAAATCAGTCAATTTACAATTTGGTCATTTTTGGCCAAAATACCAAGGCTATAGCCTTACTATTTGGCCAAATATGGCTCATTTTCATCACTTGTCAATCTGCAATCAAATTCAATCAATTTCAAATTTGGTCATTTTTGCCCAAAATACCAAGGCTATAGCCTTACATTTTGGCCACAAATGGCTCATGTTCATCACTCTTCTATCAGCAATCAAAATCAATCAATTTCACATTTGGTCAATTGTGGCCAAAATACCAAGGCTATAGCCTTACTTTCTCGCCAAAAATGGCTCATTTTCATCACTTTTCAATCTGCAATCAAAATCAATCAATTTGAAATTTGGTCATTTTTGGCCAAAATACCAAGGCTATAGCCTTACTTTTTGGCCAAAAATGGCTCATTTCCATCACTTTTCAATCTGCAATCAAATTCAATCAATTTCAAATTTGGTCAATTTTGCCCAAAATACCAAGGCTATAGCCTTACTTTGTGGCCAAAAATGGCTCATTTTCATCACTTGTCAATCTGCAATCAAAATCAATCAATTTCAAATTTGGTCATTTTTGGCCAAATTACCAAGGCTATAGCCTTACTTTTTGGCCAAAAATGGCTTATTTTCATCACTGTTCAATCTGCAATCAAAATCAATCAATTTCAAATTTGGTCAATTTTGCCCAAGATACCACGGCTATAGCCTTACTTTTTGGCCAAAAATGGCTCATTTTCATCACTTGTCAATCTGCTTTCAAAATCAATCAATTTAAAATTTGGTCATTTTTGGCCAAAACACCAAGGCTATAGCCTTACTTTTTGGCCAAACATGGCTCATTTTCATCACTTTTCAATCTGCAATCAAAATCAATCAATCTCAAATGTGGTCAATTTTGCCCAGAATACCAAGGCTATAGCCTTACTTTTTGGCCACAAATGGCTCAATTTCATCACTTGTCAATCTGCTATCAAAATCAATCAATTTCAAATTTGGTCATTTTTGGCCAAAATACTAAGGCTATAGCCTTACTTTTTGGCCAAAACTGGCTCATTTTCATCACTGTTCAATCTGCTATCACAATCAATCAACTTCAAATTTGGTCATTTTTCGCCAAAGTACCAAGAATTTAGCCTAACATTTTTGCCAAAAATGGCTCATTTTCATCACTTTTCAATCTGCAATCACATTCAATCAATTTCAAATTTGGTCATTTTTGGCCAAAATACCAAGGCTATAGCCTTACTTTAACGCCTCTAGGCTCCTGAGCACTATGATATTGGAATAACAATACGTGTTAGATAACAGGAGAAGGAAGTTAGACAAAGATGCTACTGGGCTGGCAGTAAATTGGGTCGTATCGTTGTATTCATAATAAACACAATTGTGAATCTCATTGTAACGTAAGTCAAATGCATATCAGCAATTGAGTAGGGCTTAAGACTTTTATGCCCTGTATGCGAGACAGAATGTACATCTAGTATTTAACAGTATCGTTGCCATGGGTACAAATGGCAACCTCTCGCCAAGATACGCCCAAATCTGCCACCCGAGGAGAAAAGGAAAACCAAAATTCAGCATCGGCCTATTTGAATGTACGTGATCCCTAGGAAGAATGGATCTTGTGCTGAGCCGTAGGTCCTCTACCAGTAATGCTCCATGTATGTTGTACACGGTCGACTACCTTGTCTGTATCTAGTGCTCATAAGGTTAATCCCGCTTGAATCTACTGTGATACCTGGAACACCAATATTTATACTGACGAAATTGGCGCGTCTGCGTTCATGCCCTGCAAAAGCGTTCATGCCCTACGAAAGCGTAAACGTTGGCATGATATCATACAATGTATTGTAGGTGCGTCGCTTGCGAAGACACGCGCGACACCTGCCCTAACATTGATTCCTTCCCCAATATCTTCGTACCCCCCTCAAGCTCGAGGCTGCAATTTCTGCTGTTGGCCTGGAGAGCTGTAAGTTGGGCAATACATGGGAGAAAAACCCTGAAATTCAGTGACCTGGCCCGCAACTTGGTCTTCACATCAGTGTAGACTGTAGTCGAATGGAACGGAAGTTGAGTTGCGAGGTCCGACATTCACCCCCGTAGGAAGCAAGGTGGGAAGAGAAGCGACATGATGACAGAAAGAAAGGTCATTTCCGGCTAAGTGTACAAAAAAAATACCTGAACACTGAATGGATCGCGAGCACTGAAGAGTGGTGGGGGGGGGGGAGATACTGTTGATTGACAACGAAACGAGGGAACCTAGCCGGAACTGCAGGGGGAACATTGGGAATACCCGACCGATATGTCTAAGGGACAAGAAATGATCACTTAGAGCCCAACGCACGCCACGACTGTCTGACCTAGGTTAATGAGTGGGAGCCTATTATAGGGGGTCTGAAAGCCGCAAAGCCGTGCGAAATTCAGTCAAAAGCCGCAATCCGCAATAACATTTAGCACAAAGCCGCCGCCGCGATGGTAACACGTGATGAGGCACAAAACGTAGCCAACTATGTGCTTATAAAACAAGGGAAATATTGCTAGAAAAAAAAAACTGCATGAAGGCTACCGTGGTTGCACTTGGTTTCACAGAGCAAGATATTCTATTGATCTAAAAACTAGTTGAAATCTATGGACGCATATTTTCGCGGAAACGCGTGTAAAATCCTGTAAAGGCAACGTGTTTTTCACGCAACCTGAATTAATTGAAAAAGCTGAACCCCTCATCTATCAGTAGGCCAAAGCTCAAAAAAAAAGCAAAACTACAACTCACAGTTTAGCTCCATTGCACAAATCGGTTGTCGAACCTCACAGCGCGACCGAATCGTGATTTCAAGCCAACAAGGCACATAGCCTCTCTTGTTACGTCACCTGTTATTGACCACTGTCCTCTGCTTCGCATGAATAATTGCTAGCTGCACTGTCCGATGTATCACTGCCATATTCTGGGCGTTGTAATTCGACTGCTTCATTTTCTTGGCCTACGACGTTTTCTTCTGACAGTCTTAGACGATCCCCTTATTGAACCCATCTGCATAAGAGTACTCAGGAAGACTTCCCGCTTTTGCACTTGTAGTTTCTTGTTTGGTTGTTCGCTGTCGCACAGCATGGCCATGTTAAAACGATGATTGAAGTTAGTGGATTTCTTGGAGCTTGTCAATCCCTTCCCTTATGAGTGGCATTTCAAGTCGAACTTGAGCCTCGGTATCCATTGAATATCCGTCACAACGGCTATCCAACCTGCCAATTCTCAAGTCTAATTCTTCCACAAGACCAACGTCTGGTGCGAGAGAACGAATCTCGCCATACTAACATATCAGTTCTATCAAGTCTTTCAGCTTAATGTCGCCACCATCTTCATCTTTAGGGCCTTCAACTATCAATTTGTCTTTTCTCCAACAATCTTTGCCACTTTTACCGGCTTAGAGGACGCAAGACAGAGGCTCACAGCCAACAAGCCACAGTACAGCTTAAGCATCACAGGAACGACACCATACTAATATCTAGGCATGCTTCTTCAACTTGAAAGTTCACTTCATCGACAACGACATATAGCTGCAGACAAAACACCATCAGTAAGCGACCAAAGCTTGCGAGGTCCTAACTACAGCCATTGACGTGGATAATCGCTTACACCCTTCGCGCTACAGTTCATCTTCGCGAAGTGACACCGACTCACTCAAACATCGTCCAGCAACTACAATAGACGGTCCGTCAAGGGCACGAGGCCAACTCCAAACCATAAGAAGAAAACATAAGTATCCCCATGTCGATTGCTACAGATCGTGTGTACCACGAGGACTGAAGAGACCGATGGACGTGCAGTGAGGCGTGAGCATGATCTAATCATGTGATCCCCAGTCTGGGGGGTAGGAGTAAGGAACACAACGTGTCGCCTTTGTCGTTAAAGGACATTTACACGGTAAATGTCCCACTTTGGCCAAAAATGGCTCATTTTCATCACTTTTCAATATGCAATCAAAATCAATCAATTTCAAATTTGGTCATTTTTGGCCAAAATACCAAGGCTATAGCCTTACGTTTTGGCCAAAACTGGCTCATTTCCATCACTTTTCAATCTGCAATCACATTCAATCAATTTCAAATTTGGTCATTTTTGGCCAAAATACCAAGGCTATAGCCTTACTTTATGGCCAAAAATGGCTCATTTTCATCTCATTTCAATCTGCAATCAAAATCAATCAATATCAAATTTGGTCATGTTCGCCCAAGATACCAAGGCTATAGCCTTACTTTTTGGCCACAAATGGCTCATTTTCATCACTTGTCAATCTGCAATCAAATTCAATCAATTTCAAGTTTGGTCATTTTTGGACAAAATGCCAAGGCTATATCCTTACTTTTTGGCCAATAATAGCTCATTTTCATCACTTGTCAATCTGCTATCAAAATCAATCAATTTCAAATTTGGTCAATTTTGACTAAAATACAAAGGCTATAGCCTTACTTTTTGGCCAAACATGGCTCATTTTCATCACTTGTCAATCTGCAATCAAATTCAATCAATTTCAAGTTTGGTCATTTTTGGACAAAATACCAAGGCTATATCCTTACTTTTTGGCCAATAATAGCTCATTTTCATCACTTTTCAATCTGCAATCAAAATCAATCAATTTCAAATTTGGTCATTTTTGGCCAAAATACCAAGGCTATAGCCTTACTCTTTGGCCAAAAATGGCTCATTTTCATCACTTTTCAATATGCAATCAAAATCAGTCAATTTCAAATTTGGTCATTTTTGGCCAAAATACCAAGGCTATAGCCTTACGTTTTGGCCAAAACTGGCTCATTTCCATCACTTTTCAATCTGGAATCGCATTCAATCAATTTCAAATTTGGTCATCTTTGGCCAAAATACCAAGGCTATGGCCTTACTTTTTGGCCAAAAATGGCTCATTTTCATCACTTTTCAATCTGCACTCAAAATCAAATAATTTCAAATTTGGTCATTTTTGGCCAAAATACCAAGGCTATAGCCTTACTTTTTGGCCAAAAATGGCTCATTTCCATCACTTTTCAATCTGCAATCAAATTCAATCAATTTCAAATTTGGTCAATTTTGGCCAAAATACCAAGGCTATAGCCTTACTTTTTGGCCAAACATGGCTCATTTTCATCACTTTTCAATCTGCTATCACAATCAATCAACTTCATATTTGGTCAGTTTTGGCCAAAATACCAAGGCTATAGCCTTACTTTTTGGCCAAACATGGCTCATTTTCATCACTTTTCAATCTGCAATCAAAATCAAATAATTTCAAATTTGGTCATTTTTGGCCAAAATACCAAGGCTATAGCCTTACTTTTTGGCCAAACATGGCTCATATTCATCACTTTTCAATCTGCTATCACAATCAATCAACTTCATATTTGGTCAGTTTTGGCCAAAATGCCAAGGCTATAGCCTTACTTTTGGCCAAAAATGGCTCATTGTCATCACTTTTCAATCTGCAATCAAAATCAATCAATTTCAAATTTGGTCATTTTTGGCCAAAATACCAAGGCTATAGCCTTACTTTTTGGCCAAACATGGCTCATTTCCATCACTTTTCAATCTGCAATCAAAATCAATCAATTTAAAATTTGGTCAGTTTTGGCCAAAATACCACGGCTATAGCCTTACTTTTTGGCCAAACATAGCTCATTTTCATCACTTTTCAATCTGCAATCAACATCAATTAAGTTCAAATTTGATCATTTTTGGCTAAAATACCAAGGCTATAGCGTTACTTTTTGGCCAAAAATAGCTCATTTTCATCACTTTTCAGTCTGCAATCAACATCAATCAATTTCAGATTTGGTCGTTTTTGGCCAAAATACCAAGGCTATAGCATTACTTTTTGGCCAAACATGGCTCATTTTCATCACTTTTCAATCTGCAATCAGATTCAATCAGTTTCAAATGTGGTCAATTTTGGCCAAAATACCAAGGCTATAGCGTTACTTTTTGGCCAAACATGGCTCATTTTCATCACTTTTCAATCTGCAATCAAAATCAATCAATTTCAAATTTGATCATTTTTGGCTAAACTACCAAGGCTATAGCCTTACGTTTTGGCCAAAAATGGCTCATTTTCATCACTTGTCAATCTGCAATCACAATCAATCAATTTCAAATTTGATCATTTTTGGCCAAAATACCAAGGCTATAGCCTTACGTTTTGGCCAAAAATGGCTCATTTTCATCACGTTTCAATCTGCACTCAAAACCAATCAATTTCAAATTTGGTCATTTGTGGCCACAATACGAAGGCTATAGCCTTAGTTTCTGGCCACAAATGGCTCATTTTCATCACTTTTCAATCTGCAATCAAAATCAATCAATGTCAAATTTGGTCATTTTTGGCCAAAATACCAAGGCTATAGCCTTACTGTTTGGCCACAAATGGCTCATTTTCATCACTTTTCAATCTGCAGTCAAAATCAATCAATTTCAAATTTGGTCATTTTTGGCCAAAATACCAAGGCTATAGCCTTACTTTTAGGCCAAAAATGGCTCATTTCCATCACTTTTCAATCTGCAATCAAATTCAATCAATTTCAAATTTGGTCAAGTTTGCCCAAAATACCAGGGCTATAGCTTTACTTTTTGGCCAAACATGGCTCATTTTCATCACTTTTCACTCTGCTATCACAATAAATCAACTTCATATTTGGTCAGTTTTGGCCAAAATACCAAGGCTATAGCCTTACTTTTGTCCAAAAATGGCTCATTTTCATCACTTTTCAATATGCAATCAAAATCAATCAATTTCACATTTGGTCATTTTTGGCCAAAATACCAAGGCTATAGCCTTACTTTTTTGCCAAAAATAGCTCATTTTCATCACTTGTCAATCTGCAATCAAATTCAATCAATTTCATATTTGGTCAGTTTTGGCCAAAATACCGCGGCTATAGCCTTACTTTTTGGCCACAAATGGCTCATTTTCATCACTTTTCAATCTGTAATCAACATCAATCACTTTCAAATTTGGTCATTTTTGGCCAAAATACCAAGGCTATAGCCTTACTTTTGGCCAAAAATGGCTCATTTTCATCACTTTTCAATCTGCAATCAAAATCAATCAATTTCAAATTTGGTCATTTTTGGCCAAAATACCAAGGCTATAGGCTTACTGTTTGGCCACAAATGGCTCATTTTCATCACTTTTCAATCTGCAATCAAAATCAATCAATTTCAAATTTGGTCATTTTTGGCAAAAATACCAAGGCTATAGCCTTACTGTTTGGCCACAAATGGCTCATTTTCATCACTTTTCAATCTGCAATCAAAATCAATCAATTTCAAATTTGGTCATTTTCGGCCAAAATACCAAGGCTATAGCCTTACTGTTTGGCCAAAAATGGCTCATTTTCATCACTTTTCAATCTGCAATCAAAATCAATCAATTTTAAATTGGGTCATTTTTGGCCAAAATACCAAGGCTATAGCCTTACTTTTTGGCCAGACATGGCGTATTTTCATCACTTTTCAATCTGCAATCAAAATCAATCAATTTCAAATTTGGTCAATTTTGGCCAAATTACCAAGGCTATAGAATTACGTTTTGGCCACAAATGGCTCATTTTCATCACTTGTCAATCTGCAATCAAAATCAATTAATGTCTAATTTGGCCAATTTTGCCCAAAATACCAAGGCTATAGGCTTACTTTTTGGCCAAACATGGCTCATTTTCATCACTTTTCAATCTGCTATCAAAATCAATCAATTTCAAATTTGGTCATTTTTGGCCAAAATACCAAGGCTATAGCCTTACTTTTTGGCCAAAACTGGCTGATTTTCATCACTTGTCAATCTGCAATCAAATTCCATCAATGTCAAATTTGGTCATTTTTGGCCAAAATACCAAGGCTATAGCCTTACTTTTTGGCCAAAACTGGCTCATTTTCATCACTTTCAATCTGCAATCAAAATCAATCAATTTCAAATTTGGTCAATTTTGCAAAAAATACCAAGGCTATAGCCTTACTTTTTGGGAAAAATGGCTCATTTTCATTACTTTTCCATCTGCAATCAAAATCAATCAATGTCAAATTTGGTCATGTTTGGCCAAAATACCAAGGCTATAGCCTTACTTTTTGGCCAAACATGGCTTATTTTCATCACTTTTCAATCTGCAATCAAAATCAATCAATTTCAAATTTGGTCATTTTTGGCCAAAATACCAAGGCTATAGCCTTACTTTTTGGCCAAACATGGCTCATTTTCATCACTTGTCAATCTGCAATCAAAATCAATCAATTTCAAATTTGGTCATTTTTGGCCAAAATACCAAGGCTATAGCCTTACTTTTTGGCCAAACATGGCTTATTTTCATCACTTTTCAATCTGCAATCAAAATCAATCAATTTCAAATTTGGTCAATTTTGGCCAAAATACCAAGGCTATAGAATTACGTTTTGGCCACAAATGGCTCATTTTCATCACTTTTCAATCTGCAATCAAAGTCAATTAATGTCTAATTTGGTCAATTTTGCCCAAAATACCAAGGCTATAGGCTTACTTTTTGGCCAAAAATGGCTCATTTTCATCACTTGTCAATCTGCTATCAAAATCAATCAATTTCAAATTTGGTCATTTTTGGCCAAAATACCAAGGCTATAGCCTTACTTTTTGGCCAAAACTGGCTGATTTTCATCACTTTTCAATCTGCAATCAAATTCCATCAATGTCAAATTTGGTAATTTTTGGCCAAAATACCAAGGCTATAGCCTTACTTTTTGGCCAAAACTGGCTCATTTTCATCACTTTTCAATCTGCAATCAAAATCAATCAATTTCAAATTTGGTCAATTTTGCAAAAAATACCAAGGCTATAGCCTTACTGTTTGGCCAAAAATGGCTCATTTTCATCACTTTTCAATCTGCAATCAAAATCAATCAATTTCAAATTTGGTCATTTTGGCGAAAATACCAAGGCTATAGCCTTACTTTGTGGCCAAAAATGGCTCATTTTCATCACTTTCCAATCTGGAATCAAAATCAATCAATTTCAAATTTGGTCATTTTTGGCCAAAATACCAAGGCTATAGCCTTACTGTTTGGCCAAAAATGGCTCATTTTCATCACTTTTCAATCTGCAATCAAAGTCAATTAATGTCTAATTTGGTCAATTTTGCCCAAAATACCAAGGCTATAGGCTTACTTTTTGGCCAAAAATGGCTCATTTTCATCACTTGTCAATCTGCTATCAAAATCAATCAATTTCAAATTTGGTCATTTTTGGCCAAAATACCAAGGCTATAGCCTTACGTTTTGGCCAAAACTGGCTGATTTTCATCACTTTTCAATCTGCAATCAAATTCCATCAATGTCAAATTTGGTAATTTTTGGCCAAAATACCAAGGCTATAGCCTTACTTTTTGGCCAAAACTGGCTCATTTTCATCACTTTTCAATCTGCAATCAAAATCAATCAATTTCAAATTTGGTCAATTTTGCAAAAAATACCAAGGCTATAGCCTTACTGTTTGGCCAAAAATGGCTCATTTTCATCACTTTTCAATCTGCAATCAAAATCAATCAATTTCAAATTTGGTCATTTTGGCGAAAATACCAAGGCTATAGCCTTACTTTGTGGCCAAAAATGGCTCATTTTCATCACTTTCCAATCTGGAATCAAAATCAATCAATTTCAAATTTGGTCATTTTTGGCCAAAATACCAAGGCTATAGCCTTACTGTTTGGCCAAAAATGGCTCATTTTCATCACTTTTCAATCTGCAATCAAAATCAATCAATTTCAAATTTGGTCATTTTTGGCCAAAATACCAAGGCTATAGCCTTACTTTTTGGCCAAACATGGCTCATTTTCATCACTTTTCAATCTGCAATCAAAATCAATCAATTTCAAATTTGATCATTTGTGGCCAAAATACCAAGGCTATAGCCTTACTTTTTGGCCAAAAATGGCTCATTTTCATCACTTTCCAATCTGCAATCAAAATCAATCAATGTCAAATTTGGTCATTTTTGGCCAAAATACCAAGGCTATAGCCTTACTGTTTGGCCAAAAATGGCTCATTTTCATCACTTTTGAATCTGCAATCAAAGTCAATCAATTTCAAATTTGGTCATTTTTGGCCAAAGTACCAAGGCTATAGCCTTACTGTTTGGCCAAAAATGGCTCATTTTCATCACTTTTCAATCTGCAATCAAAATCAATCAATTTGAAATTTGGTCATTTGTGGCGAAAATACCAAGGCTATAGCCGTCTTTTTTGGCCAAAAATGGCTCATGTTTATCACTTTTCAATCTGCAATCAAAATCAATCAATTTCAAATGTGGTCATTTGTGGCGAAAATACCAAGACTATAGTCTAACCTCTTGGCCAAAGTGGCCATAACGAGAGTTCAAATGGTATCAAATTGAAACGAAAACCTGCAGTCTGGAACTGGAACATTTGAGTCGTAATGCCGAGTGGTCAGGCGTATGCGGAAATCTACTAGCTCTACTTACAAAACAGTGTCTAAACATCTATCGCTGGATGGAGGTTTGTAATAGACTACACTTTTCTGTGAATGCAGCATTTACTTATCATTTAACATCTCAGCCCCATTAATGGAAGTCCAAAAAACCTTTAAATAGAAAAGAAAAGAAGAAACAGCTTATCCGATCAGTCTCTGGATAAAAAATGTCTCATCATAGATGGTATATTCGTTTCCGAGGTCCTCATTATTTGCATCAGAGTTATTTTGCAAACATTGATTACGTTAAGAGTGACTTGCTCTGTCAAAAGTACTGACATGGGTACAATTGCATCTACAGGATGGTTGGTATCTGACCTATTGATCCAACGCTAGTTCTTACGAATCTGACGACTAAACTGAAAAATCTATGCAGCAATATTTGCAGATCTATATCATAATTATAACTAAAGACCCAAGTGATCCGCAAAATGACTCTAGATTGTCGCCAAAAATGACTTACAATTACCCCTTGCTTTAAGCCAAATTAATTGACTAAAAATAAACACCAAATGATATGACTCTCACATGACTCGCAAAATGTATGACAAACAACCCCCCCCCCCCCCCCACTGATTCTTTGTGCTATTAGTAAGTAATGTCGCAAAAAGGCCATGGAGCCTATTAGCATGTCTCGACAAAGGATGAAAGGAAAGTTAAGTAGATAGAACGATAAGATCAAGTTTGCCGATGTTAGATTTGAAGCGAGATAAGTTGTAGGATTCATGGAAGGAAGTGGAAGGCAAGGTGTTCCAAAGTTGACATGTTCTTGAAGGAAAACTGATCTGTGGGAAACAGTTTGTGGATTAGATAGCATAACTTGAAAAGGGTGTGATTGAGTAGAGGTTCTGGTGGACTGAACATGCCTCGGTGGATCAGGAATAATACTTTTGATTTCCAGGGAGCAATTTCCATGAAAATACTAATAAAAAATTGATAGAAAGTTCTGTGAGTCAACCTTGGTTAAGGACCAAAAGGATTGAGATCCAGTTTGGCAGGAAGCGATCTTGTGGTTAATATGGTTGAAAAGAAAGTTCTGGCACTTGTAATGGCATTGGAGCATAGATTACGAGCTTGTACAAATAAAGCTCTAGATTGTAGAGTTTGAAGGAGCTTCCACTGTTTGAAGCAATGATCGTTATTCTTCACAGCTCTAGCACACTGTAATTAGAATCATAATGGGGAATTTTTCTTGCCAGGAGGGAATGAAACGATCCATACCAAGTAGAATTCCATTAATGATGAAAGTGGCAAACGAAGAAGGATCAGTTGAGAAGCCAGCGTAGTAGGGAAATGAGGAGTAAAAGGTGCGAAGAGAATCCCAATCAGTCTGGCTAAAGTGGAAAACCCTTTGAGTAGAGAAAGACTTACCCTGAAGGGAGACAAGGTGGTCATGCTGTAAGGTGATGAGGCGGTGATGACCAAGAGGGGAGTGTACAGAGGGTTTGGAATAAATGTTTGGGATAGATGAAAGACAAAGATCAAGCGTATTTGCCTTGTCTCTTGAGCGATCAGGGATACGTGTGGGTTCTGAGATCAACTGAGTCAAGTCGTTCTCAATGGCAAAGACCTCTGCAACACGATCAGCAGGGTTAGCAATATTTGCAGAGTAGGCAAGCCGATCTGAACTGCGGACATTGAAATCACCAAGAATAACAATTTCAGAATGTGCGATTGAAGGGTAATAGCATCAATTGATTTAGATAGATGGTAAATAGAAGGTCATGATTATTTGAATTTGGTGAGTGGCATAGAGTGCAAATGAAACTACAAGTGCTGGGAAGGGAAATTTTCAGCCAGATAAGTTGAAAACCGGGATTTGAGAGGTCAAACTGAGTTAATCGAGAGGTTTTTATATCAGAACGAATAAATGCACAAACACCACCGTTGCGCAAGAAAGAAGAAAACTGCCCATAGCCAGGACATTTTAGATGAAGAGATGGAACGGAGGTAGATAGATCCAATTTTTTCAATAAGGCAGTTAATAGAAAAATAGAGAGAAGGGAATATAAACCTACATGTTGTGTTTATAGACCTAGAAAAAGCATACGACAGAATACCTATAAGTGAAGTTTGGAATTGTATGAGGATAAAGAAAGTACCAGAAAAGTATATTAAAGTCATCCAGGATATGTATGTAGTGACACGTAAACATTGTAGCATAGGCTATTTCATACTCATCGCCGATTTTCTTCTTTTCATTCATTTGCATTCTCAAATCACACACCTGGGACATGACCATACGTCACTCCTGTCATCACACACCCGGTCATTCCTCTTCTGTTGTTCCACACGCAAACATCGCCACACAAATCTATTCAGTAAACAACTAACAAGCACCTAACCCTTCCTGTACGTAACTCATGTTTATTTCGGTTGTTAAATGTTTCTGTATATACGCATGTAATTTACGTTGTAAAGTCAGTCAGAGTAGAGTCAGAGTACTGTCAACAACATCGTCTCCTCTCTCTGCCTCCGTGTCCTCAGCACGTTAAATAATGATACACAACAACATGGATCAACGAAGGATGTCACTGAACGAGCAAGCAGTCTATAGGAAGCACACAAACACACGTTCCTATAATGGTGACCGAGACGTGACCTGCAAATCCTTCGTTGAGCCAGCTTCATCAAGCAAGCAAGACAACCAACAACTCAAACAAACATCGCAGGTTCGGCAGCACATCCTACAAAAGCTGGTGCACACGCACGCTAGGTTGGCAACATTCCGCGCCCAGAAAATGTTCGCAAGCAGCAACTCATCTCACGCACTCAACTCACCGTAGTGCTTCAACAAGTCAGCAATGCAGGTTCCTGGTCACCCTACTCATAAAACCTTGTACACTCGCACAATCGTCGAACGCCGACAGTCTGGTTCCTGGTTGATCCAATACACAAAACCTCGTAAACTTCACTAGAGTCGCCGTGACTCCTTGAACTATAGTATGTTTGGACACTTATTTTATATTCTCCGTGTATGTCATCTTAATATCGTGTATTTTCAAGTGTAATTCTCAATTGCTGTATTCATGTTACTATAATCAGTTATTTTCAACTATTACCGTACATGTAGCCCTTCGTAACACTAGTCATTATCACTAACATCTAGCTAGGACAACTAACGCTATTCTAACAGTTCGTCATCTGCTCATCTCACTCTCCTACAATGTTTACACTCCTACACTGCTTTCTCCCTTACGGATCGAATGCTTCTCATCCGCTTGCATTCTAAGGGGGGAGCTCTTGTAGTGACACGTAAACATTGTAGCATAGGCCATTTCATACTCATCGCCGATTTTCTTCTTTTCATTCATTTGCATTCTCAAATCACACACCTGGGACATGACCATACGTCACTCCTGTCATCACACACCCGGTCATTCCTCTTCTGTTGTTCCACACGCAAACATCGCCACACAAATCTATTCAGTAAACAACTAACAAGCACCTAACCCTTCCTGTACGTAACTCATGTTTATTTCGGTTGTTAAATGTTTCTGTATATACGCATGTAATTTACGTTGTAAAGTCAGTCAGAGTAGAGTCAGAGTACTGTCAACAACATCGTCTCCTCTCTCTGCCTCCGTGTCCTCAGCACGTTAAATAATGATACACAACAACATGGATCAACGAAGGATGTCACTGAACGAGCAAGCAGTCTATAGGAAGCACACAAACACACGTTCCTATATGTACAAAGACGGTAAAACCCAGATAAGAACACCTGCAGGCAGAAGTGAGAGCTTTACAGTCAAAGTGGGAGTGCATCAGGGATCATCTCTTAGTCCATTTATCTTCACTACTGTAATGCATACCACATCAGATAATGTCAGAAAGAGGGCGCCAGAGAACATGATGTTTGTGGATGATGTGGTTCTGCGTGGAAAGAAAAGACATGATGTAGAAGACCAATTAGATGGACGGAGGAGATCATTGGAAGGCTATGAACTGAAAGTTAGTAGAGAGCAAAGAGTGTATCTGAGGATGCAGGCAGGTCACAGAGATGAAGGAGAGATAGAATGAAGAGGAGTTGAGCTAAAAAGGGTGAGAGAATTCAAGTACTTGGGGTCCACACTACAGGAAGATGGAGAAACATCAAGGGAAGTAGAGAGGAGGAAAACAGCGGGATGGCATGCGTGGAGAAATATGCTTGGAATCCTATGCGATGGGAGAGTGCATCTATATATTAAAGGGAAGATATATAAAGTGGTAGTTATTGACCTTGTTGTATGGCACAGCAGCAATATCAATAACCATATGATAGGAGAAGAAAGCTGATACAACAGAGATGAGGATGCTACGGTGGATGAGAGGAATTACAAGTAAGGATAGGGTGGAAAATGAAACTGTTAGAAAGGAACTTGGAGTAGAAAAGGTGAGTGAAAAGATGAGAGAGAAAAGATTAAGATGGTTTGGACATGTTTGGAGAAGTGAGGAACAGGGACTGTGCAAGAGAGAGATGGAATTAAAAGTTGGAAGAAGATCAAGAGGAAGGCCAAAATGACGATTTGTGGGCTGTAGGCCTATAGGAGAAGACCTTTAAGATTAAGGGGCAGGGGGTGACTGATGCAGAAGATAGGGAGCTGTGGAAGAGAACGATTCGCACCGGCGACCCTGATCAGTCACAAGAAGCCAGTAGAAGCCAGTAGAAGCCAGTAGAAGCCAGTAGAAGCCAGTAGAAGAAGAAGAAGAAGAAGAAGAAGAAGAAGAAGAAGAAGAAGAAGGTAGAACGGAGTTGTCATTAGGGTCAAGTGTCTGAGCCTAGTTTCAGTAAGGAACAGTGCATGAAGTTTGGAAGATTGGAGATGTTGGTGTACAGAGTTGACATTGGAGTATAGTTCACGAATTACTCCAAATGATCCTCAAAATGACTCAAGATTACCCCAAAACTGACCCCATACGAACCATAAAATGACCCCCAAGAAAACCAGAAAAACCCCCTGGACTACCTTAAATAACCCATTAAATCACCACAAGTAACACCGAAAATAACAACAAATGGCACCAAAAATTACCCGCAAGTGTCTCCCTAATTGTCCCCAAATGACCTCCTGGATGATTCCAAATGATCATGAAATTACCCCCAATTGGCCTCCAGGATGGCCCTAAGTAGCCAACAAAATGGCAATAAGTAGCCTTCCAGGTAACCCCAAATTACCCGATAAAATGGTCCCAAAATTACCCCCAACTGTCCCCATATGAAGCTCTGGATGTCCACTTTTGCTTGAGGCTCTGCCAGTAAATTACTACCCAATCACCGTCCGAAACTGGAAGGTACACCATACTGCTAATGGCTTCCAACGCCACTGGAAAGGAACGGAAAGAAGGAGGAGTCGTTTGTGTAGCAAGTGGCAAAGAAACTAGTGTCGTTTATGATGTAGTTGCAAGCTAACTGATGTCTATATACAGGCAAATAATATAAAGATACACGTAGTTTATGTCTTTCGTCTTGTAATATGATCGTAGAGAACCACCTGAACGTACCTTGGAGATTCAACCACAATTCTTGCCGAATTATCACCAGGCGATTGGGCCTAAAAGTGTTAAAAGTATGGTAATATCCTACGCGTAAATTTTTTGCTAAATTATCTTGAAGTCGCTTGAGAACAGGGCTCAGACTGTAACCAATTTATCAATTGTAAGTGAAAAACATATTTGACTAAATTTCAAACAAGATTCCCGTCTGTTTCTACAGTGAGATGTGGGGGTGTCAACCCCAAACAAAAATTCTGCCAGCACATGACTAAGATTTTATATATCTATTTGAAAATTGTTTAATTCTGCTTTGTTGTATTCTAGGAGTCTAAGAAAAAGAATTAGGTGCTTTCTCCCATCAGCCTGGATGCTTCTAATATTTTGTCAAATCCAGCCTTAAATGTTTCCTAACTTGTTCTTCAACCTCTTGAAATTTCCTATAACAGCAAGGCAACTGTGAGACGAGAGATAGACTTGTTAGTTAAGAACACTTGAGAGGTGGGTGTTGTTTGTACTCTGTTTCCAGTTCAATAAAAAATGTACTTGCACAAACAGATTTTTCAAGTTTACTTTTGAAACTCAGCCTGCCTGTTTTTCTTAAATGTTTCTTGACTTTTGCCTGATTTGAGTCTCATGTTTCTTATATACTTGTTTCTTATGAAAAATCATGTATAGCACGTGGCTTGAATGCATCTCTATGTCTGAATGTAGAGGGATCTGAAACAAGGCTGGAAACTCAACTGCGGAGTAGAGAGACTCGTAAGAGTCAAGAATACCATTTGTGTCCAAATTCTATGAAACAGATATCTAACAGCCAGCGCACTACGTGCAATTGTCATCAATTTCATTTTATGTCTGTTATATTTTATGTTGATTATCCACGTAGGCAGCTCCTATCGAAAACTATATGTATGACAATTCAACAGACTTCCGTCGCTACGTATCTTAACATGAAGGGCTAAATTCTCTAACCAAAATGCACTCAAATATATACTCTAAGATTCCTACTGAATGGGGTGCGCTTATTAATTTTTCAGGTTTTACCCCACATCCTGGAGCTTATTAGGACCCCCGTTTATTAAATTCCTAGGAATGAAAGTTGGTTTGGAAGTAGTCTCATTGTGAAAAGACATTTTGTCTTTCATCAAATGATAGTCTTTCTTCCACCAAATGAAGGTGTCTTTTATCCTTTGTCGCAAGCACAATTGAAAATTTAATTTCATTAAATTTAAGGAATATTCTCGATCCCACAGTTTATTATCACCCCCAAGACCGCTTGTTTATTAGGGATATATAAAGGACGCTGTGTATATTTGTCAAGGGTATGAAGGGTGTGACAGGAACAAAGCTAAGGGGGCACTGGGCATTCCCCACAAAGCTAGAGCACTGTTCATTTGGCTTTTTCCTAGTGATCCCTTTGCCCCAAGTCAATTTCCATCACTGATGTATGCCAGATTCAATACGAGGGTGAACCAATGAGCTAAACAACATGTTCTCTAGTAATTTGCTAACGAGCAGAAAACAATTCTTGCCAAAATCAAATGTACCTGATAGAACTTTCCAGTGAAACATGACAACTTCATGGCAAAAGAGAATTAAGTAAAAACAAAATCGTTACCTTAGGATCGACATTCAGAATTTTTCGATCTCTCTTATTCTTGAATAGTAATCCAGATGCATTTTCAGCGATCACCTGTCAATGGAAGGCAATTATGAAATCTTGGATGGTAGCAGATCTAGTTGATGTGCACTTTTTCTTACGTAAACAAGGAAGCAAGTTATTAAATAAAAAAGCAAGTATGAAAATTTGTAACAAAACAAATGAGAAAGTGCTCGCTTTTACACGCTTTTCATCTAACAATGTTTTTTGGCTCTGTGTGGAAATCTTTCTAGTTTTTTTATGACTTCGGTACTAATACTTTCTCAAGACTTTCCAAGCAAAACTGTTCAAGTTTGTGTAGCACTGCAGCGTTACACAGAAAGACAAGTACTACACAAACAAAATACAGAAATGCATAGATAAATACAAGCAATCTATATAAATTAAACAAAAGAGACGATGGGTTTTAATGAATAATAGAATTTTCACTGTATATGAACTTTAAAAACACTTTCTAAAGTCTTGAAAATCCAGTAATGGACTTTCTTAACTTTTCAGCAGATGATCACTTCTTTTCATAAAATATTTTCTACTAAAGAAATTCCAAGCAACAAAGTGAAATGAAAAATGCAACAGAAGGTAGATAAGAAAGCAAGTAGTATATGTGAGCACATGACATAAAAGGAAAGCTAGGGAGGAAGTGCAAAAGTACTCTTGAGCACTGAGTAAACGTGGGGGGGCGGGAATAATTGGCGGGGGTTGGGAAATGCTCTGAAAAATAATAATTGGGGGATTGGGACAAATGGGGGTTGGGAATAGAACACATGGATGTTGCAAAGAACAACTTAGGAAGATTGACTAATTATATATTGTCAATAAAAAGCAAGGTAAAGGACATTATAGTTGTAGTGTAAGCGATTATTCAATAAATTTCTGGTATGTCTCTAAGTAAATGAAAATATTCCCTGGGAAAAACACAATTTCACTGAAAAATCTTGAAAAGTCATAAATCGGGGGTTAGAGTAAGTCCGGGGGGTTCGAAACATTTTCAAAAATTAACAATCGGGGGAGACGATTATTCGGCACGCAAGAGTAAGCAGCAAAATGTAAGAACTGCGAAGTAAGAAAAGCAGGTAAGACAATCATGTGAAAACATGAATCACTATGAACAAAAATTGATACTGATGGTAAACTATTACAGGAATGTCAAGCAAAATTGACTATCGGCTAGAGGCATGATTGTACATGGCAAAACGAGATATGAAATGTGGCCGTAAAAGGCAAAACCTTGCTATCTACAAGAAGGCTTACTAAAGAAAAACTCTCAAAAAAAAACATCCGAACTACAGATTGGCCTTCTGCACACTTGGCCTTGACTTTGTCATTGTCAGCGGTAGTTTTGGTAGTTTGCTTATTAAGCAAGCAAAACAATCCGGAAACAGAGAAATTAAGCTGGTGAATTAATGAAAGCAGAGTTGGACGATACAAACATAGTAATAGATATAGACTTCATTTACCTGGTAATTTGACGTCGCATTTGACGTGCATTTCTGAGTCTCCCAATTGTAAAAGCTGCAAAGACAATAGTTATTTGCATTACAATAGACATTTACATGTGATACTAGTATCCAACTAAATGACATAAGTCTCAAGGCGTTCCCATATTAACTAAATACATTTCTGTACAACCATTAATCTTTGCCCGGGGGAGGGGGGGACGGCATGATGACGTCGTTTAGTGGTGTAGGAGAACCCATCTTAGTTGGATCTGACGCGGGAGAAAATTTCAAATTGTACTCTCTAGAATGACACATCTCTCAGATTACAAATTAGCTGAAAAGTTAGTGCTGAGACCTGGATCTAGGACAGCTCCCCCAGTGCACAGTGGTGGCACTCTGCTTGTATATCAATCGAAGCAGGCCACGATTGATCGTGATATGCAAGCACAAGGGGCATTCTAGTCCCTAGAAACGAGTAAGGTGGCACCAACTGTGTCAAAATCTGGGATTTTGCTTAAGGACAACAAATTAGAGACGGGAGAGAATAGCTGTGAAAATTCCTCATTTTTGTCACAAAACAACATATTCTACTCACAAATCACCCCAAGCTGCAAGAAAGGAAACCTTTGTGAATGATACATAATGTCAATATAAAAAATAGTTAGAACTCTGTCTCTGAAATATGATTAACTTATTTTAATCATGAATTTCCCTACACAATCTTAATAAGTACCATATCTATTTACATTTCATTTAACTTCTATATCCTCTCATCAAATATTAATCTTATTTTAATTATCCATATTGACATTCAAACTACATTTATTTGTATTTATTTAGCAACTAAAATAAGAATTTAACTGCAGCTTCTACAGTGGCCAGAAATACGTGCGAGTACATTTGGGATACATTTAGACATACTTCTATCTGACAGCACCCAAATATTCAATAAATTCAATGCCACGTTATGTAATATTTTATCTTTAACTTGTAATCCTCAATTCTTGGCTTGAAATATTCAATATTTAAAATTGTTAAACTGCAAATCTTAATTCATAATCGATAGTCTTTAGTCTGTAATCTTTAATTTGTAATCTTTAATCCTTAGTTTTCAATCTCTAATCGTTAGTCTATAATCCTTAATCTTTAATTTGTCTACATTCACAAAATCTAACTCCAACGTGCAAACATCTAACTTATATCTAAATCTATGATTACATCTAAATCTCTTATTGCCAGGATTGCTAATGGTTTATAATACTGTCCAGCCTCTCACTCGATATGAGCTGATTCTGAACTGTCGAGCTTATGGAAGTTACTTGCAAATAGACATATCTATGTTATCCTATGTTTGATCATGCTAGCCTCTCACCTAAGGTCAGATGGTCGTGGAAGCAACCGTTTTCTGCCCGAGAAGTATGGCTCGAACTCTTCGGTCTAGGGATAAAACGGACAAGACTATACGTACTATACCATTGTAACGAAGTGTCATACCTCAAGCTGAGGACTAGCATGCATTAGAGAGATGAAAATAATACTCAAAGATTTTAAGTGATAATAATGACAAATCATATCAAGCAAAGGAAATCTAGACATCTCCTCTCCAAAGACAATTCCTTGAAACTATATTACTCATCAATGCGTTGAAGTAAGTAAAAATTGTTGAAAAGACTGGGAGATATTTGAAGACCTAGTATGATAGCCTAAATGACAAACAAGAAATAACGTATGTTATCTTTGAGGCAAGTTAGGCACCAAGTAAGAAGAACGTCTGATAACTGCTAAAACTTCTACGAAAGCGCGATTAAAGATGGCAATTCATGAGAGGAGATCAGACTGAAAACAACTGAGAATTTTCTCTTAAGTGAACGCCGGCAGATTCGATTTAGTCCCACACTATGACATGCAAAAAATAGAAATATCGATGTTAAATCCCACAACGCACCTTCAGCCTATGAGCGTAGTCAATGTATCCAGAAATTTCCTGCAAAAAGAAAACTGGATGAACGGCTGAAATCCTCAAACCGAAAAGGCAAAAACTAAGTTAAATTCTGTCTACACAAAGATCTTGGTAAAATGACAACTTAAATCGAAATAGAAAACAACCAAGGCCATCAACAGTTTACAATAATTGAGCCACTCTTCATCAAATAAATATTCCACAACCTCAGTATTGTAATATAAGGGAAAAATCTGGTAGAGAAGGTGGGAAATTAAATATACTTCTCCTTCATTGTCTCTTTCTGATTTACCAAGATAAAAATTACCTGGGTGCGATACAGTGGTGTAGAGCTGGGAGTTATACTTTCGTAATTTTGGGGGGTCTAGCCCCCAGTCATTCTCCAGAATTTGTACTTTCTTACTTCGTTTACTCTTTCAAATGTTAATTATATCTATACTTAATTTTATAAGTGTTAATTTGAAGATCTACAGTGCAGTCGGTTTTAAGAGAAACTTTAAAAGGAGCAGTGACCACAGGTCAAATAAAGACAGGTCTCTTATTCTTTTCTTATCACCCGTTGCCCCCCTGAAAATAAATGGAATCAGCTTCCCGACTCTGGAAAAAAATTCGAAATTGAACAGTTTCTTACTGATTTTTTCAAAATTTCCTGAAATGTTGGCCATCTAAATCTTATAAAGAGTTTCCTTATCAAAAACGTGCAAGCTAAACAAGCTTGAGATTAACCAAACTACACCAAACTACATTACGGCCATCTCGATCAACAAGTTACTTCACAAGCACAAATATGAACATAAGTTACACATTCATAAGCACTGGGCTTAGTTTCAATATGAAAACGTTAACAGCCAGCCTAGGAACTCAACATAATGCAAACTGGATGTCAACCGGGAAACGAAAAATGTTAACGAGATTTCCGCTCAAAAGAAATCGAACCAGTGCTAACCATACAATATCAACTTTACGATGGAGATAGTATCTTACCATCCGTGGCAAAGATTTACAATCAATGACAAAATTGAATAAGTTAATTACATTTTCAATCCATGTTCAAAATCCGGACAGTAGTGTTTCATAAGGGAAGCACGTTGAAGGACACCTATAATCAATTCTAGCATAAAGTCTATCAAAGTCTGTGTCAGGATAGTAAATGGACGCGCTGTGCTCTTTAATCACACACTCTCTCGTAAAAGAACCAGGAACGTTTTGCTGAGGATCAATTTGATTTTTAATTCAAGTCTTCTTAAAATTCTTCTTATTTCAAGAGTGACTTCAAAGAATGCTGATGTTTTTCAACAACTTGATCAGAAACTGCTTGCTAGAAAATGTGGGTGGTTTAGTGCTTGCGAGAACCTCTCTTAATTTCTCATCTGAGGCCAAGAATGTTTTAGAAGTGTTCTTATTTCTCAAGCAGATCAAGCCACAGAATAGATCAAGCCTCAGTGTTCTTATAAAGTTTGTTCTAACAAAAACGACAGTAGTACATGACGTCGAGGCCAAATCTGTTCTAAATATCCGTAAAAGTAATAAGTGTATAAAGAGAAACAAAAGTATAAAACTACAAACCTGCCCTCTTGCATTTTTGTCTCTAATGAATACTATCGTCTGAAAGAAATATTTGAACAGTCATAAGGCCAGTGAAAAACATAAGATGAATTTATTATGGAAGTAATACAGTCTTTAAGGCCAAAGCTGCTTTGATAACAAAACGAATTCAATGTTACTGCAGTTTCCAAACAGCTCACGGTGCCAGGGGTGTGGTGAGATTTTTTATGGGTTAGAAAAATCGAGTTTATAGGGTCCTATTTGTTAAAGATTAAAGGCACACCATTTTTAAAGGTTAATGGTTAAAGGTTAAAATGCTCAATTGCTAAAGGCACTCCATTTTTAAAGGCTAAAGGTTAAAGGCCCAATTGTTAAAGACACACTATTTTTTTAAAGGTTAATGGTTAAAAGCCAAATTGTTAAAGGCACATCATTTTTATGCAAAAGGATACTAGACAAAGGAATAAAAATCTGCCAAAGCTTTCAGCAAAGTTAACAAATGTTGGAAGGGGCAACTGAGAGAAAGGTAGGCAGACAAAGAAACCACATATCCTTATTGTTTTGTGTTGTCATCACCTATAATATGTTGGAAATGAGTGTTCCAGGGGGAGTGTGGAGCCTTATGTCACTTGTTTTTTCTATAAAATCTGATGTTGCAAATGATAAAAGCCTAAAATGAAGAATATTCCAAGGGTCATACATAAAATGTGTTAAGGGGCCTACCAGGAAATTCCCTCAGTTCTGGTGGGCCACTACTCCCTTGTATGGTGGAGCCTAATATAAGAACAGATCTTGCTCTCATTGTGGAGCTGCAAATACAAAACTCTAGGTGAGTAGCTATGGAAAGTGTGGATTTGTAAACAGGGAGAATCTATTGACTGAAAATAGGTTATCAAAACTTAAGTAATTTAACATTTGTGCTAATGACATATATCAAAATTCATTAATTCTTAGATAACTCAAAGCTCTGTTATTTTACCTTTTAAACAAACTGTAACTTTTAGCTCTCTACCACACCCTTTATGTAATTAAAAGCAGAGGGCACACCAATGTTTTACAAATGTGTAGATCTAATATCAATGCTAGTTTTAGGTTCTAAGATATGATGATAACTGTCAAGAATTCTACTCAATAGAAATTCACATGCTCTATCTTTAATGCATCAAATATAATGCAACTGCAAGGAGAAGATTCCATAGCCATGAAATGTATATGCCAAAGATAGTCAAGGGTACTAGAAAATCTGTTGGTTAATTCTGGAATGATTGCACTATGGTTAATTAAGCATAATTTGAACAAGGACTAAAAATACCAAAAAGAAGTTAAGGAAAGTTAAGTGAGAGGGGTTAGTCTGAATCATGGTTCATTATTGTGTGCAAGTGTGTAAGCATGCTCATAGGCTTGATTGTTGCTACTTACTTATGTTAGTGTAACATCATTTAGCACAGCTAAGAACCCAGCAGATGACAGTTTTGCAAGTTATCTGTACCTTGCCATATGTAACATCCATATATGTGCTCACAAGCCCAAAACACTTTTAATGAGATATAGTCTGGGTGTAAACCTACATTATTTGATTGATTGATATGATATCATGATAGCACTGAGGAGAGTTGAATGATGTCACAGGTAGAAGAGAACTGAGGAGAGTTGAATGAGCTTACAGTCATTTTGCCATTTCGATTTGCTTCCTCTCTTTGTGCCAAAGCTTTGAGAAATGGGTCAGTAAGATCTTTTCCTGAGCTTGCCAAAACCCTTGAAGAAAAGAAAACGGATATCCCTAAGGACATTCAACTATATTGGAATTGAGAAGTGAAATGAATAAAATCTTACATTCCAACAAAAACAAAGAGCTGAGGTATGGAACAGAGTCAATGCTTACATGGATGGTGAGGGGTGCTACACCCCATTCTTCAAAGCAAAGTTAGTAAATATCAGTAAAGTAGAGTTCAGCAACCCAAGAGAATATCAGTTATCAGACAAACATTGTCTAGCAATGCATACTCATTCAGTACTAAATGAAAGCTAGTGTTAATTTATTCATAGTTTACAGCACTTTGGCTCGAAAACTTGTGTAAATTTTCAGGTTTTCTGTCATCAAATTATCAATTTTGCTAAGGTACCTGTTGAAAAATTAATGCTCTGCACCTCCCAGAAATAAAGAAGGTATGCTATATCAATGGCTGAATGCTACCTCAGAGGTAATCAATTAACAGACAAACATTGTTATACAAGAGGAGGTGAAGCAGAGAGAGAGACTAAAATTCTAGACATAATAGCTCACTTTTGCTGGCTTCTCTTTGATAATCTGCTTGCTTCTGCAGCTTGCTTACGTGCCTCAAACTCCTCTCTTTTCAAAACCTAAGTAAAGACAAACAATTACTAGCTATCATACCCAACAGACATTGGGCAAATCATTGACACAAAGTAAAAAACTGGGGAATGAGTACTGAGCCCTGTGCAACACCACATGATTTTCATTAAATTAGAATCAGGTCTGTTTAAATGTTTAAACATTGAAAATTAATATAAATATTGCAACAAATTGACTTCTGTCAGGTAGATAGGATTTAAATCAATTGAATCCTCTAATACCAAAATGCTCTAATTTAGCCAGTGGAATACTCTTGTGTGCTGAATAAACAACCCCCCTACTTATTAATTAAATTTTGAATAAAATCCACACAGGTCATCTATATTCCAGAGCCACCCCCCCCAATCAATTATGTTTGCATCTGTAATTCCACTGAGTATTAAGTAGCATGAGAAACAGTGTTTTTCATTTTGTTTACAGTTGGAATGAGTTGTAGAACTCATCCATAGCTATAATAATTAGTGACATTTTCCACTCACCCCAGCTGTTCCAACAGTCCCCCTGTTTGTTAGATTTCTAGGAAATTCCAGTTCCCATCTATTCAGGACTTAAGAGTATCATTACTAGCAAGTTTAGAGGCTATCTGGAGATCAACAGAGATCCCCCATCCATATCACCTATTGTCAAGAGAAGATCAGAGCCAGACTGCATTCTTTGTAGTGCGCAGTAAATATGTTCCCGTACCACTTTAACTTCTTCCATCCGCATACGGGCATTAACTGGCAAAACCCTATTTGTGGTACTTTAAAGATCATTCATCAGGTGAAGTACCATGAGTTCCACGACTTTTAAATGCGCTAGAATTTGCCCAGCAATGAGCTTCCCAGCGTCAAATTCAAAGAATGCAGTCTGGGAGCTGAGTTCTCCAGCCATACTTATAAATGCATGACCAACAGAGTGAATCTTTTCGAATCCAAATTATGAGAAATATATAATTATGTGCTCTTTCAAAGAAGAATAAATGCTTTTAAGCATTAACTCTGTGTTCTAAAGAATATGTTCTGCAATATGTAACACACGGAGAAAAGCCGAAAGTTGCTTCAGATATAAGCTACAGCTAAAGAATTTGAATTATCACGACTATAAAAGTTACATACCTCGCCGCTTCCTCTGTATCCAAGCTCAACTAATTGTCTTGCTAATTCCTCATCCTAACGGAGAGATTTATTCCGTAAATGAATTGGCGGCTATTTATGACTTTGCTATGCAGGTAGACTTAAAAGACTTCAACCATATTGACATAAGATCAAAAAATAATACCTCGAGGTAGTAGAGATCCAGTGGAGTTATTTGGCTATCTAAAAAGTCCTCGTAGGTTGCAAATTCTGTCACAATATTGTCGGAGGCAACAGCTTCGTCCTCCATTTTGTTGTTGACTGTATTACCATGGACAGTAGTCTCGTCTTGGCAATGAGAATATCGTGGTTGTCAAGGAGACAATCACAGATTCATGTTTTGTACTACCAGACTATCGGCCACCAACAAGTAGACCACTAGTTAAGTAACAAAAATGCAATCACGGTTATATCTTAAAATCAAGACGCATGCTCAAGAGTTTTAATGCCCAAGTGCCAAAGCAGGTTTCCTCTTTTAGCAGCTAACTATCTCTCTAATCATGTGGCCAAATGGTTAGAGCGTTTGGCTGATAAGGAATTTAGAATTTTAGGATGATAAGGAATTTAGGATTTTAGGCTTTTTAGGAATTTAATTTTTTAGATTCAAGATTGTAAGTTTTGTATATTAATTGCTGAAGGGTTTTGTTTCGTGTGTAAATAATGTTAAATGAATGAATGCTGAGCAAACCATCGATGGTTCGAGCCGAACCCTCGGATCAAAGTTGAGATGCTCGTTCACTGCCCACCCAACAGCAAATGGGTGCCTGGTGGCAACACTGGGGAAGTTAAAGGAGGCGAGGAAAGGAACTGGCCACCCTATCTCACTATACCGACAGCTCAGGATAAGTGTCCCTCTAACGGGCACTCCCCCCCTCCCCCACGTACGAAATCATGCAGGAGACTCGTTTTTACCTTGTCTCTCTAATCAGGTGTGCAACTAGGAACTTTCTAGGGCATGGGTCTAATCCACAAAACGACACACTAAAAGTCTTCTTTAAATACTATAGCTTGTGATAATAAATTTTAAACTTAAGAGTTGACAGAATTCTCTTGAGTTAGCTTTCAGTATAATTATAAGCAGATCTACTTAAAACAGTTTCACAACTTCCAAGACACTTTATTCATTTTTCATTTGAAGGAAAAGGGTGAGGGTCTATATCACCGTAGGCCTCCTCTGTAATTTCACCCATCTGATTGCACCCAGATTATAACTGTTTTCTCCTCTGCATTCTATGTCCTCGAGCCTTTCCGCCAATGATCTTTGACATGAAGTGATCATCGCCAATACGCAGCTGGCATACTTTGGCGCACTTTCGTTATATGTTCACTTGATGGCGTAAGTCGATATGAATATGTATAGAGCACATCACAAAAATCTGGAGCGACTTTTGTCATACCTTAAAGTTCTTGTATCAATCTTTCGGGGAGAAAAAGTATGGGATGCAGGGGATGCAGTCATACGAAGTGAAGTGAAGGCTGTCCCTTTGGAAGATTATTGATAGAGGCTATCGTCCCCGCAGCTACGCCCATGACTCATGCGATGAAAATGTGAGGTCTATACTGCAACACCCTACAACAACACAGACAATGCACAAAAATTTAGTTAAACAGTTATTTTGCAGATGCTAATAGAGACGTTTGGTGTTGCAATTGTATGTGTAAGGTGGGCAAGCAACAGAGGTACAGCTGCAGAATCACAGTTATTTTACTGATATGCTGTTGTGATATCATCAGTCATTACCCATTGTTTTGGCCTAAATAAATTCCAGACACGATTATCTCGGCAGCAGAATTTACACTGGGATAGAACAAGGTTTCTCAGCTTTGTGCCAGGATCATGGCGCACTTTTTAGTGCAGTATCAAAGAAAAGTGGCGCTGATCTTTTTCAGTGTTCAATTGGTAAGTGTGTTTTTGTTACAAGGAGGTTCCGTCTTGGAATCGGCCATGATCTCGAGTGCCGAGTCATAAATTAATATACGGACGAGTATCTTGAACTTTTTATGGCCAAAACGGTTAGAATGGAGACCAATTCTGAAATTATGCGTAACATCAGACAGATTTGCAAGGCATGGGAAATGGGATTCACCCCCAACGTAGGGTAGTTAGGAGCCTACCCATTTGTTCATTTCATGTCACTACCTTTAGATTGTGACTGATAGTATGTAGCAGTTTTCGTGGATATTCGTATGCAATATTCTCTTTCAGATCCTGGGTTTGCAGCGTCTTCTTTTCGACTTTCTTGGTTATGTTTGGCTGCTGGTCATCCTGGGCATTGCAGAATTGATATTTGTCATAGTTGGGATCTTTGGTGCTCACCAACAGAAGGCCAAATACCTATTAACTGTAAGTATGTCTTGCTCTAAAGATAATGACATAACTCCATTGCCTATGCTGTATGGAGAGTCATCATGTGGAAAGGGTCATCCCTACTTAACATCACATTGTCTTTGATACCATTTGATATAACAAATTTATACCTAGCTTCTTTTCTGTAGTATGCTGTTTGGGCAGTGATCTGGTGCATCCTGAACATCCTTGTGATTATTCTGTACATTGGTGTTGGCTCATTTACACATGTAAGTGTAACTTTGCAGTGTCTATTTTTGACTTGTGTCAAGCAATTTTCTAGTGAATTAGTGGCACGGTATGCTAAAGCAGGTGCATATGTCACAAAATTTGTCTGGAATTCCAGGCAGTATGACTAAAGCTGTTATCATGGCTTAGTATATTGATATATATCATGACTTAATATATGCTGATATATGTCAAGACTTCATATAATTTATGAATCATTTTTTCATCTGATATCAGTAGTTAGTAGGTAATTAAGCAGGGGGCATCTAGAAAGTGGGGGCCAAGTCCTAAAAGGGGAAATTACCATGCCCATTTTGGACTTTAAAGGGACACTTTTGCATAGTTTGCTAAAAACTGGGGGCCATGGCCCCTCTGGCCCCCAGTTCCTACATCCCTTTAATTAAGTAACTAAGGAAATAAGCTAGAAAGTAACAGTGTATTTTCCTTGGATATTCTAATATATATATATATTATATATATATTATATATATATTATATATATTTATATAGCCTAATGGCTGGCTATTCTTTACTTGCTCACTGTCAACCAAAGTCAATATACCACTAGGGTTTTGTATAGCATTGCTCTAATGCTCCTGCCTGCCACACATACTATCATGCAGTTGATCAATAGCTCCAAAAGAGCTAATACACTACTTTGAAAGTGTATCAGAGTAGGATTCAAACTGTGCACACTCTGATTGTAAAGCAGAGGTACACTGCTTGCCTGAAATCCTGCTGCATTTACAGGAGGCCATGTAATTACACCAGCTTTAAGAATGAAAATTGCTTTTGATCACTATAGATTCTTCCTTATATGAGATTCTCTGTACTTGAAGTGAATCAAAAACTTCTATTTTGTCATGCATTAGTCACTTTCCTGATTGCTTGGCTGCAGTGTAAGTCACCAGATATTGATTTTAAGATGATATTTCTGTAAGTTATTGAGTGAATTTGTCTAACAGGAAAAGGACTGGCTAAGCTTTGGACAAAGTAACACAAGTTGGTATGCCAAACATGGTATAGGTTGCAAGTTGGTTCAAGAGCAAGGTTCAATTGAGAAGAAAGTCACTGGCTGTGCTTTGGATTTCAAGGTACCTGTCAGCAACAAACTTCAGTATGATTTTGTTTTATTTAATTCTATGAAATGGCTGATATGATATTTGGAATGTGTGACTGATAATATTTTATATATCTGATATTATCTGATAATATTTTAATAATATTTGGAAGAATCTACTGATCCCCTTTGGCAGTTTGGATGCATTAGTGCCAGACGGTGACATGGAGTTGCTATTGCAATGCCATGTTCTTTTGGGCATGTCTGGCAGAACTGTTGGAATCCCCCCCCCCCCAGTGTTGTGAAAGGTGCTCAGTAAAATGTGTAAATAGTTGGTATAATAAGTATAACTTGCAAACATGTTAATATGGTTGGTAAAAGGAAATAATAAAAATTGGTAGCATATAGGTGTTTTGGTCATTAAAATGCAAAGACTTGCATTTTCAATTGTAAATTGGCTTTTGCACACCCCATCCTCTCAAGCTTGTAGATCTGCTTGGGAATATCTTAGTTAGGACCAGGACTTGGGGGGAAATGGCCCCATTTAATTCCAAAATAGAAACTCCTTTCCCCCTTGGAAATAGAGAACTTGAACATTCTTTGCTTTATTTTACATCATTGGTCAGAATGCAATCCAATTCATGTAAGATGATGCATTTTGAACACCAATAGGGGGGCTACCGGCCCTCCAAACAGATTTCCACTTATTATTATTATTTATTATTATTATTATTATTATTATTATTATTATTATTTTTTTTTTAAGTTGCAAACTTGCCAATTATGCACTGCCTTAATATAGTGAGGTGTATGATTGTATACTTAGATTGCATTAATATCATGAGGTTTCAAAAAAAAAATTAGCAGTGAATTGTACACTCAGAGTAACTGTACCCCCCCCCCCACCAAATCATGCTAGCTACATGACATATCTTGATATGTACTTTACATAGACAGAGAACCAAAACATGGGTGGACCCATACTTTGGTTTTGGGTGAGGCCATCTCTGAAAAAATATTGTGGGAGGGGAATCTTTCATAGCAACGCCCTTCTAGAACATTTGGAGTGTTGTGTAGAGTGTTGAATTCATTTCTTATTCATTTTATTGTCTACTTCATGTGATATGTCTCTGAAAAACAATTTTTGCGATACGAAATATTACCATTTGGAGGGGGGGAGCATGGCCTCCGGCCCCCACTTGGATCCGCATTTCAACTGAAGGACTGGAGAAACTCTTGGTTCTTTGTAGGATTAGAAAGTTTCGCTACAGATTGATACTGCGGCTTTTCATGGAAAAGAGTGGGTGGCGCACACGTGTCCTTGAAAAATCTGTGCATATTTTGTTTTGAGCTTAATTAGGTTGAGTTCTATTCTGACCTTGTGCTTTGTAGAAGTTTCCTGCAATTGTGACAACACATGTTTTCCTTGATTTCTTGCTTAGAGTGAATGACATTAGCAAAAAGTGTAGTACACAACCCCGTATTTAGTCAGATTTCGTTGTTTAGATGGAATTCCTGACAATCAGTTTTTCTGAAAGGATTTGAAGAAAACCATGTTAATGTCTTAATTGTCGGAAACAGGAAACTGATGTTGGCTTAGTTTTTCCAGCGCGTTATTATCGCTGACATTAGAATTAATGGGTGTTTCGCAGTTGAACTGTTAATAGCGCAGGAATATATTATATGTGCTAGTATTGCAACTGCCGCTGTTATTAGGTTTCTCCATTCTATTTTACGTAGATCCATAACCTATAGCTGAGAAACAGCGGAGCGGCCTCGTATTGTATTTGAACCATAGGATTTAAAATAGCTGGAATAGCCGCGAAGCGTTTTTCCTTGAGCAGCTGTTTGCTGCAAATCCTATATATTTACACGCTCTTTATAAGGAACCTAGCTGAAGGTCTAGTTCCAAAAGTTCCTTATTTTCGGACCTCCAATGATCAAAATTTAGTGCTAAAAGTTCCTTAACAATTCCTTAATATCAACTCCGCATTTACTGCCATATAAATGGTAATAGTAGAAATATTTATACGGGTTAAGAACCTTTTCAGTGCCAGAAGGCACTGTTATCAATAAGGGTCCTGTTTTAAAAAGAATATAAATTATTGACTTTAAAAGTAGCTGCTAATCTTGCCTTAAAATGTAAAGAAAAGATAGTTAAAACGTTTATAATGGCCTATGTAATGAACTAGTTGTTCAAGAAATGTTCTTTCAGGCGATGTTTGAACTGAACTATCGACGTTTGTTTTCGAATGTCAATTGGGATTTCGTTGTAGCATGAAGGACCTTGGAAGCGAAACGATTTTCTTGCAGCCTCCGTTCTGACCTTTGGAAGGCGGAGCATTGATGAATTTCCTCTTGTGTTGTAATTGTGATCTACTTTCTCGATATAAGAGGCAAGATTTGGGATGGAAGTTCCCTGCAAACACTTGAAAATCTGTATTGTTACCTTGAATTTCTTAAGATTTTGTATGGTCATGATTCCACACTCTTTGCAGCTCTTTGGTTGTTTGTGGATGATCTTAATTGCTCTCGCTTGTAATCTCTCAAACTTATTCGCCATCGTGTCTGAGACTTTGAGAAAAGATGTTGAACAGTATAATATTTTAGGAAGGACAATAGATTTGTAGACTGCTTCGGCCGCAAAATTTGACGGTGAATATCTCATTCTTTTCAAGAGCCTTATTTGAACGGCCACATTCTTAGGATCTTTTCTGAATGTTCATTCATATTAAGAGATGGATCCAGTGTCACTCCCAAATACTTATGCTTACAAAATTAATGAGATGTTCGTTCAGTGACACTTTCAAATTACCTTGTGAATGGAGTCTTTTCCCGGTTCCAAAAAGCACTGATTCAGTTTCCCCCCTTTTTAAATTAATTATTAATCTGTTATTATCTAACCATTTAGCGATGTTTGACATCTCAGCAGTTAAAGTCTCTTCTATGACATTTACATTTTTGTGAGAAAAAGATATCACTGTATCGTCGGCATATATTTGGATATTGCAAATTCTTAACGCTCATCGTCAAATCATTTATATGGATCATAAATAGCAAGGGTCCAATAATTGAACCTTGCGGTACTCCATATTTGACAACTCGAGATTCCGACTTTGCAGTGCGACACTGAACAAACTGATAACGGTTTGATAGATAACTTTTTGTCCACGTAGAGACACAAGTAGAACATTGAAATACTGAAATCCTGAATTTTTCCTTTAGTTTTGGCGATAACTTAAGACCAATGAAACATGAAGCATTTGAAACAATCTATGTGGGTTTTGACTGCAAGTGAATGGAACCTGCTTCCTAATCCTCGATTGTTTGCTGTTGTAAACATTTTTCAAATTGAAAAGTTCCTTAGGGAATTTTCCCTTAGTAGCATAAGTTCATTAAATATTTCGACACTCTACTTGTAGGTTCCCGATAAAGTGGCTCCTTATAAAAAAGACGTTTATATGCTGTAAGTGAACGCTTCTTGGATTCGGACGCTTGGTCGTATCACAGCATTTGTCAGGAATTTCCACTAGTGGGGAAATGTCACAAAATGGCCACAAAGATGGGGAAAACTTTTTGACCATGCCCTGTGCGCACATTGGGTGTACTGAACATTTTTGAACATATTAGCTACTTAAGAACTAAGTTATAAAGATGATAATTAATTTATTTAAAGTTGGCGCTGAATGCTAGTTAAAAATGCTAATTTATGCCAACAGAAACTGAAATGCATGTTATACAGTTGACATTGGAAAACTGGACGGTTGTCCTAGTGTCATGTGAAATAGTGTTATTTTGTCCCTTTCAATGTGAAGTGTGTTCTCTTCTTTCTTCCAATATGTCTACAAGGTGTGGTCATTGATTTTCTCTTTCCCTGTGGCCATTGTGGGAGATTCCCCCAATAATGGAAATTCCTTAAAAATAACCATGCACTGGTAGAAAGTAGGCAACACATATTTCACCTTCACAGTGGTGGAATGACACGTTCTCTTCGCATAATGTTCGAACAACCCCTGAAGAGTAACCCTCTCTCCTTGAAAAAGTTGAATGGACCCTAATAGCTGGGGAAATTCTTTGAATTTGCTGGTCACTACTAGGGAACATAGCTGTCATATGTTTGAGAGCCCTGTCAGGCCTATTTTCTCCCAAACTAACTGACCAATCATCATTCAGGATTATGGCCACACCAGCTAGGACTAGGCCACTTTTGCATGATGATTGGTCAATTAGGTTGGGAGAAAATAGACCTGACAAGGCTTTCAAACATTTGGCAGCTATGCTCTACTATGGAGAAGATTGGGCCCACTATGTAGTGGGCCCAATCTTCTCCCTATATTTGTATGTGTGTATGTATTTGTATTGGGCCCAGTATGTTGCAAAATGCCTGCGTTGTGCTACATTACTGAAATGTCTGGTGGTACTTAGGGCCTATGTCCACTCCGCGTCGGGTTTCGTATGCGAACTCATTACCAGTCCACATCCGACTGGTCGCAAATGACAGGGCGTTATATGGAATGGGAACAATGAGTTCGAATTCAAAATCGGGCTCTCAGATTAAGTGGAGACGGGCCTTTGACTACGACATTTCAAATATTGTCATACGATGCCACTACAAAAAGTCTGTTTGGTTTCGATCAAAAGATATGACCTGGTCATACTATCATCCGAAGGGCGATCCATCTGTCTCCAATATCGGAGTTCTGCAATGAAATTTGCTATTTCTACTTAACTGTCGCCATGGTTGCAGAGTTACAGGGACTCAATATTTACGAATGTTTTGCTTAAGCTGATTTGGTGGCATTACTGAAAACAGGCGTTATGAAACTTTAATGGTGAGGTTCACCAATCAGATTGCGTGATTGAAGTACTATCGGCAGATGAGGGTTGTCCGAAAGACTTGTATACGAAAACATGAAGTTGTAGTGGCGCCACGAGCTAATATTCATGTGTCTTAAGCAAGTCGTATCTATACTAAAAATAACTTGATTTTCATTATCAATAGTTGATAATTCTCTTTGCGATTTGCTTGTGGACTTGCATTTTGAAACAGTCGATTTGTAATTGGGGAGGTGTAGATTGGTAAATAGGTCATATCTATTTACTCTTGAGTTCTAGATAGCCATACCTCCCCCTGCTTATCGCATTTTGAAAAAATCCTCCTAGCAGATCCTTATTCAGACCTCCAATTTATTATTTTTGAACCTGTAGTGCGTTCGAGTATTATGTAGCTTGAGAAATCGTGTTTTTCAATTAGTTTGCAGTTGAAGGGACTTGTGAAACCCATCCATAGCTGCTGTATTTAGAGATGCTTCTCACCCACCTCGTTTATTCCAACCCTTCGTTTATCGGGTATCTAGGAAATTCCCAACCAGCCCTACTATTTCAGCCCCCCTGTTTATTTAGTGCTTAAGAGTGTTGCAAGTAGGTCAGTAGAACTAACTCAAATTTAACATGTGCACTTGTATATGGGATATATGGTAAGATTTCTTAATGTCTAGGCAGTATTAGGCCTTGTTGTTTCTCCTTTTAGATATCTTGCTATTCTTAGTCCCTACGATGGGCTTTTTATAATACTAAGGAAAGACCACACCCATTTTATTGTTGAAGTATAAACCTGTAAGGAATTCTTAGTTTTGGCCCCAGGTCTGACACTGGTAGCAGTGAAACATTGAAATCTTTTATAATTCTTCAAGTATGTTTTTGTTCATTTTCATTATATAACACTTATACAGGTCAATGAACTACTTGTAAAAGTATTTTTTCATACCGATTTTTAATGCCGTGGTTTATTTTTTTCAGTATGTTGAGATAATTCAAGCTTCGCTGCAGATATTAATGTCGGTGAGTATATTTCATATTAAGCCCTGTATCATCAGCCGATTAGTCCTCGCCATTAATCTGGGAATTTGACTGTCAGTCATTATTATTATAGGATAACAGTTAACTCTGTCAATTACTGGCGCGTAATTACCCAAATGCGGCGAACAGGTTTAAAGCTGATACTCACAGCTGATATATAAGTGTTGTATATGGGAGAAAAGTCTAACACGGTTGTTGGCAGAAGGACGGACTTATCAATTCCATTCTACACCTGGTCTGATTATCGTTCCTCAACATGGTTGTTTGCTTCACTTCGCCCGGCTTTGAATGATATCCTTTGCATTTCTTAGGCCATGTTGTGACAGACAACTTGGAAGTGATACACAGGTGTCTTGGTACTAATATTTTTAATCATGCAACATTTTTGTTTAGACTACAATTATCCTGTTATCATTCATAGATCATTGGATTACCTTTGGCAATCAAATTAAGAAAAAAGGTTATCATGGCCAAAGATGGTAAATATCTTATTTTCTGCACATACGTAATCTTTTCAATTCTTCTTCGATCATTCTTCAGCTCTCCTTCAATCATTCTTTGAGTCTTCTTCAGTAATCGTTCAGATCTTCTTCCATTCTTCTTTGACTCTTTTTAGTTATTTTTAAATTCTTTTTCAGTTCATCTTCAACTCGTCTTCAATTCCTCTTCAACTCGTTTTCAATTCTTCTTTAACTCCTCTTCAATTCCTCTTTTCAATCCTTCTGCAAGTCTTAAATCTTTTTCGACATGGCCTGACGTGGGTTTTATAATATCAGACCCAATGCGTGCTTTAAAGAATTATGTATTCAACTTGATGTCAGTAAGATTTATTTTGATGTTATTTGTTTATTTATTTTGATTTTGATTCCATTTTTCAGTTTATGTTGTTGGTAGAATCAATCCATACGCCTCTTATATAAAATCCAACGATTCTGCAAGATTCTCTAGATCATCTGGTATAACAACCGAGTATGTATATTTCGTTTGGTTTTTATTTTCCCTGATGTTTCCTGCTTTCTGTCTAGTTGCATATCCATTCCCCCGGTCTCCTTTTAATTGTGAACATTTACTCCTCACTCTATCCTTCTCTTGTTAGCTTGTTCCGTATTATATGCATAAGCATAAATAGCTAATTGTAAGTTTAATCCATCTTTTGCCTTGCAGATACCCTATGTAGCCTGCCTCATTCCAGAGTCACTTTCTGACGTCTGGCTCATCTTACATTAAATTGGGACAAATATTTTTAATCTCGGGTAGACTCTGCTGCGTCGAGTCGATAAGACTGGCAGGTAGTCCAGACTCGATCTTGCATGATGGTCAACCATCATCGTATGTATCTATGAATTATTGTTGTTTTTGGTGTATAATCAAAGTGGTGCCTTGCTCCCTCAAAGTTCCTCGTGCTTAGTTTGACTGGTTCAGCGTACGCTCCATTTTGTTAAACTTTGAGAAGAAGGCTTAGCGTAGAAGAGGGTAAACAAACGCGGGATGTTAGACAATGATCCAGCCATTTGGGCACCTTAGTCCCCCGGATTGAAGATAGACATATTAAATTTGTGCATGATGGAACATGGGGTAGCAGTGTATCGCATACTATTAATAATGTAGAACGTGTCGTTAGTCAGGGGGAGGGTAGGAATCTTAAGCGAACAAAGAAGACGCCTGTTGTACGGATTGTGTGAGGGTAAAATTCGGCTTCTAGTTTGCAAGTTTATGCTAAGAAGAACGATAGCGGTTGGCGATAGCTTAGAAGAATGCCCGTATCACATATGTATCATTTCTAAACATCAAGATTGCTCCTCACCACCAGACAAGCCTATTATCAGTTTTTTGATACTGTAAGCCCTATACATTCTTCCTTTTATATGAACCCAAACATTTTTGTCAAGGCTCGATGTTGTTCGTTTTTTGATATTTTTAGACTCTGGTTTTCGTACAAGTGCTCTTTATTCAAGTGTGATTTTTGCGATTATTGTAGAAACTGCATGCAGTATCTATATTAGGCCAGGCTACTTTTAGAAATAAAGCAATGATTGCTGATTTTTATTTGCCAAAAGAATGTGGATGGTTACGTGCTTGTGAAAATTCTCATTTTCTAGCAGTTTTCTTATTTTTTTGGCTGCTAGAACCTCAGCGTTCTTATAAAAAAGGGAGTGTAATGTATCGATTATTATTTTTCTTGACGTAAAGTTGTGTCGTAGATTCGTGATGTACTGCTATAAACACGTGGTTTTCTTTGTATTGCGGAATCCAGTTTATCTGGTGAAATATTATTATTTTTTTGAAGGATGTGACATTTAGAGTTTATTTATAATAGGACGTTCAGATATTTTACGTGAATGAGTTAGTATAACTGAACTTTAATATTTAGCAACTGGTAAGTCTACTCCAACGGTGTATTTTTAGATCCAGTAATAGTTGCTATAATAAAGAGATGTAATCGAAGCGAATTTTTGTAGGAACTAATCATTTGATAGAAAATGCTGCTTAAGTAAGTCTATTTGCCTTTCGTTTTGATCTGCCAATATCTGCCAAGTTCAATACGAACGACAGAGGACAGAAAAGCAGGCGACAGACCAAAGACGAGAGAACGACAGACTACAAGCGACACAAGACAGACGACAAAACGACCGACTTCAAAGGACGGAGGACAGACGAAAGACAGAAGACAGACGACAAAAGACAGGGGACAAACGGCAGACTACACACGACAAAAGATAGATGGCGAAAGACAGACGACAAACGACAGAAGACAGATGACAAAGGACAGGTGAAAAAAACGACAGACTACATACGACAGAAGACAAGCGACAAAAGTTACACTTCGCATTTTATCGAAAAGCACGTTCCAATCACACCTTTTTTGATCACTTTACTTTACCTATCTTCGATATGAATCATCCTTGTGTTAGTAACAATACAATCAAAACAGAATCTACCTCGTTGCTAGTTACCCCAAAATTAGGTACAATACACAACAGATACAAAAGGGTCCGTATGACATTCACCAAATGACATTCTTTGACTTTTGCCTGACGTTTCTTTATGGTCTGATGATTTTCCATCACCATTTTCCCTGACTAGTCCATTTAGCAATATCTGGAACACTTGTTAAAAATAGTATAAAAATGGACACGGTATGCGCAAGTTCGGTAGACTTTTACAATTAGGCAAGAGTATAACAGAAAATATATGAGGCTTCTTTTGTGTCATTAGGAGTTCTTTGATCACAGAGTAGGTTCGGAGAATTCCCCTTAACAAGATCAAACATCAACATTCTCAGACTTTCCGATAACTTTACAAAATTTAAAATTCCCTAGCTCTTCCTTGCTTTCCCTAGCATTAGCCAAAATCAATTAGTTTTCCAGATTTTCTAAGTCTACTACGTACGTTAAGGGGTACCTTCCAAAGTGGACACTCGTCCTTCGCCGTCGGCATCATGAGATGAGGTAACTATTGTCTGTCTTTTGCCAAAGTAACGCGCTTTTTTTAAGGAACCAGTCTATGATGAACCTGCACGTAGAATGCCGAAATATTTAAAGAACTTATACTACTAAAGAAGAATTCCCTAAGGAACTTTTCAATTTCAAAAATTTTTATACACCAAACAATTAAGATGTAGGAAACCGGTTCAAGTCATTTGCAGCAGACTGATTTACAATCAAAAGCCGCGTAGATTGTTTGCTAAGCTTGTGCTAAATCCTTCATTTTTCATCGACCTTATGCTACAGCCAAAATTAAAGGCAAAATTCAAGGTTTTAATGTTTTACTTTTTTCTGCACCATTCTTTTGGCGCTAATTATGCGCTGAAAATTAAGGAACTGTTAGGGAACTTTTAAGTATTACAATTTGACCATTGGAGGTCCAAAACTAAGGAACTTTTGGAACTAGGCCTTGAGCTAAGTTCCTTATATAAACAACGTTTGATGAAAAACATCAGTAAATAGTTTCTATTACCATTTATAGCGAGCCAGGATTTGATAATTATGCCAAAGAGAACAGGAGGCCTGTCTGATAGTGTGGCACTAAAGCCGTGACTAAGCTAAAATCAACTGTGGCTTCAAATTCCATTCACTAGCCAAAATAGGTTTAAAAACCCGTCAATATCCAACACCAAAAAGTCCAGATTGTGAAAACCGCATGGGTTTTTTGGAACAGCAAAGTGTAGAGAAATTAATAGTGTTGTAGGAAAAGATTACTGACCACAGAGCAGTCGATGTTTTCTATTCATGTTTATGTCATCTCTCACACTAATATTTATTTCGTACCTCAAATATATTGAACTATCTCGTCTGTAGGTATACATGAAAATCATTGTTCCGGCGTACTTTGAATAACTAGGGGCATGGAATGAAATAATTCACTCGATCAAGAGTAAATTTGCAGAATGACATAGTTTCATGGTTTCATCTTACAGTCAGAGACGTTGTAAGCGGGTGGAATGTGGAGGAGCACATGTGGTACAGGAGTTGTAGATAACCTTATAACACACCTTAAATTCTGAGAGCCACACCCCATGTATACGATAAGTGGGTGTTATAGAAATATATTGGCTACATACAGAGAAAGGCAGGGAAGGCGCAGGCAGGATAGGATAGAGAGTAAGAACACTTGATGTGCTGCAAAACAAACGAAAAGAGGCACTCTGTGATTTTGCTAGGGTCTCACTCAGAGCAGAGTTCTTCGTTAGATAGAGGACATATCTTGCCAATTTGAGAGTACTTCTTCCAAAATCTACAAATACTGGGGGCACACTTTCATAATGCTTCAAAGGGAGCCATCGGTTGTACATTTGCCGACTTTTGCAAAATAAATGTGCCGACTTTCCATATTCTAGGTCCCAGAGTCGTTCCGCTAAATGCCAAAGTACCTACTTGTCTACTTCAGGGGGCAATTGTCTCTGTGGTGGACTCCTGATTTCTTATAAAATTCGCTACTGATGTGCCCCCGTTAATTCCATAGGCCCTGCATTTCTGTCGACAGTATATGGATACAGATGTTTCTAATCACCCATAAAAAGCATTGACAGTTTGTTTATTCATAAATAGACGATGCTATATCTGACAGCTTATGGTCCCATCAGTCGCTCCCACAATCCACCTCTACTCCACCAGATCCCTAACTCAAAAATGGCCATGGCCTGTGACGTCATTGAGAACCACAAGGGACTCAGGAGGAATAAGTAGTTGATATTAGTTGACGATGACGAAGGTGATCGTTTGTACTTGCAGATAGTGTTTCTTGCTAAATGCATTGAGAACCAACTACAGTCTCATTAAGAAAGGCCACCTACCAATTTTTCATCAATTTACTAAGGTATGCTTATCATTGTATTTCAATTAGTCAGTGAAAAGTTGGCCTAAAAGTAGCGAGAAAAATGGCATGTTGAGGCAAAGAAGTTAAACATCAAGTCGCTGTTTGTATAGTAGATTGACAGGCAAGGACGTATGCTCTTCAAATAAAATGTACAGGTTTTCTGGCTTTTATGACTAGTTATACTTCTGTATGGCAAAACGAAACTTCAGGCAATACGTCATTTGAGCATTTGTTATCTCAACTTTCATCTCCTGTAGTTTTACAACTTCGATCTTTTCGGCATTTTTCGAATATTCTATGTCGTTGCGCCATTGTCTAGTAGTGTCCTATGCTATCACCAAGGTTTTTTGGTTATGAATCGTGCCGAACAGACTTTAATGATACTGGCTATTGTCTATACCACATTCTTTCATTGTAACTTTCCCTACGTTCTTTGATAGCCACTCTCTCCTGTATGGACTCACGGTCTATTTTCTTTCTCGTTTAATTGGATGTTGTCATCTCTACTAGCAAGCCACTAACTTATTCACCGCCGTAAACTATGCTCTTATATATGTGATACTTGTTGTATAGTAGTTTTTATCGATAAAAGGGACATTACGAAATTTTTATGGTAACTGAGTGTATATATTAAAGTAAGTGTGGATTTGACATAGTTAAAGAATTTGCAACAGAAATAATCTATTTTGGTAAACATGCAACTGTCTAGTATGCATGGTGTGAAGGTAGTAGACATAGTTCAAAACGGAATTTGCAACCTGTATTCTGAGCTCTAGTTTATTCCTTTATATTTTGATTATGAATTGACAAATGCCCTTATTAAATCCAAACAGTTATAGCACTAAAGACAATGTGGAAGAGCATAATATTCTTAATTCAAGTTTGACATTCTATGTGCATATGTACATACATCATACATATATACATGCATACATTTAGCAATATACAATATATAACCATATATATATATATATATATATATATATATATATATATATATATATATATATATATATATATATATATATATATATATATATATATATATATATATATATATATATATATATATATATATTTATATATATATATATATATATATATATATATATGAAAAGTCTGTTGGTACTACAGAACTTCACTATAGCACGAAAAAGCGGGAACATTGCTTTAGCATACTGAAAGCTTTTTTTCGTCTGACGAGTGTCGGATGAAAAAAGCTTTCAGTATGCTAAAGCAATGTTCCCGCTTTTTCGTGCTATATATATATATATATATATATATATATATATATATATATATATATATATATATATATATATATATATATATATATATATATATATATATATATATATATATATATATATATATATATATATATATATATATATATATATATATATATATATATATATATAACAAACTAATTCTAAGCCGCATCCACAAAGTATATAAATTGCATAAAGAGAATAAACCAAAAATACACTTGTCTTTTGAGTAGAAATTTCAATTCAAGTCTTCATCAGCCACATATATATATATATATATGTATATATATATATATATATATATATATATATATATATATATATATATATATATATATATATATATATATATATATATATATATATATATATATATATATATATATATATATATATATATACATATATATATATATATATATATATATATATATATATATATATATATATATATATATATATATATATATATATATATATATATATATATATATATATATATATATATATATATATATATATATATGAACTCAGTAGCTTATGAGTAGCCAGGATTTCTCCTTTTTCAGTGCAGACAGAAGCATGATTGTTCTATATATTGTATATATTACGTATGTATATATGTATATATATTTGCATTACGATAAAACTTGGTTAAACTATTGGTCTCAGGTCTCAAGTTTTTGACTAGCACTTTATATGTTTTGTCTTATGGTATCTATTGAGATCACACTAGTTCCTCATTTTGGTTTACACCTGGTTTACACCTGGAAATTTCCTAGACAGATTGATAGCAAGTCTTCATGAAAGCAGATGGCATTACCAAGATGAATACAAAGATTGACATCTAGACTCATGTCATTCTATTGTACTATAGCATAAATCTCAGGACCGTTTTGCAAGAATTATGAGATTTGTTATATGCAAGGTTATCGGGCAGGTAGATGAGAAAAGAGTCATAAGAGCAAAATTATGACAATTTAACAGTAGCGATTAGCCCTTCTAGAAGTGGAATTTATTGGATACTTTTGATTTTAGCAAAGTTCAGAAGTCAGTTGGAGAACATAGAATGAGTTTTCATTTAACAAAGCACTAGGATAACATGTATCAGCAGCAAAATCTCTGAGTATTGTCATATCTACCTCAGGCCTTGCTTCCTAGATGTGCAAAACACATGGTTTTATTTTCTTGAATGTAGACCATCCTCAAAAATAGAACTATGCTCAGATGCAAGTTGCAGTGTGGATGAAAAATAGTGCTTGGAAGCTGATCTGAAGTAGAAGCCTCATTTACTTGTTAGAACATTCAGCTTTTGAAATGGGAATGCTATAGCATAAATTTTGTCAGGTTCACAATGCAGGATTTTTATTTAGGGAGGAGGGGGTAAATTCCCAGGCAGTAGTGTCATATTAGAGAACACAAGGTGATTATAGAGAATTAAAAAAAGCTGCCCTTATGCAATGAGTGCACTTGTTGGTGAGAAAGTTAAATAGATGGAAGCCAAGGCTTCTGTTTTGGAAAGTACAGTACTGCTAGTATGTAATCTGAAGTTTTCAAAAGGCAAATGAGGAGAGCTCCAAATGCTATTAGGACAGATTGTTGATCATGTGGTTTCCAGGTTGTGGATAGCCACATGTGAGTTCTCACCATAAGCTGTGTGGATGTGTAAATGAGGAGTTTAGGTTACTTAGTGCTTGCTATGAGCAGCAAAATTGGGCCCAGCTGGGATATTCACCATACCAAAGTGCATGCAGAGAATACAACCACATTTCATTCTGCATGTCAAATATTGTGGGATCCATTGTGTTAGCCAAACACATGTTTTCTGACAATTGTATGGAAAACCAAACAAATGTACTGTTTCCATGTCAACCTTGTCAATTTGTTTGCTTTGGTATTGTCCAGTGCCCTTTTGTGACAGATAGTTCAGCAGGTTGCACTATTGTGTGAATTTACTGATTTGATGTTGTTTAGCTGATGAAGTCAAGTCTGCACATTCCTGTTGGACAGATTTCGAACTTGTGCTCTGTCATGCATGTGAACAGAAAGTTCATGTAGCTGTGAACAGTTTATATAAAGCATTTTGACAATCAGCCAATATGAAGCTCTTTTCTTGCAAAAATCATATGCTGTCATTCACTGGTTTAGTAACCTGTTTTTGTCACACACCATCATGTTAATGTAATCTGCAGCTGCTTTATTAAAAGTGAGCATTTGTCACCTAACAAACCTAGATGGTAAAACTGCTTTATGTTACAAAAAATTCCCTAACATCAGAACTTGTATTTACTGAAAATCAATTGATTTTTTCAAATCAAACACCAGAGAACTCAGGTATACCACAGTTTAGAGGAAATGGGTGTAGGCCCCTACAAGAAGAAGAGTGCAAGACCCTTAGGCCCCCTTTTCTAGACTACTGACTGTTTCCTGAGAAGTTATTGGTCTGTGTGTAAAGTAAGGGTTGGGAGTCTTTTTGGTTGCATTTTGTCAGTAGATTGAAGGTAGTGAGGTAGATTCATGCTGCAAAGAATCTCTAGGCTATCTTCACATTACATACATACATACATACATACATACATACATACATACATACATACATACATACATACATACATACATACATACATACATACATACATACATACATACATACATACATACATACATACATACATACATACATACATACATACATACATACATACATACATACATACATACATACATACATACATACATACATGTATGTATATATGTGTATGTATGTAGATTCATCACATTACATACATACATACATACATACATACATACATACATACATACATACATACATGTATGTATGTATGTATGTATGTATGTGTATGTATGTAGATTCATGCTGCAAAGAATCTCTAGGCTATCATCACATTCTCCTCTAATCTCCGCTTAACTATATAGGAATTGCTATACGTACGTACTAAGCACACAAGAAGCTTCAATGAAGTTGATACTTACAAAACAATTAGCTTTTGAAGTGATAACAGTGCTTTTTTTTAATTTAGGCCCCTATGCGCTCAGAAACGGCAATTTTCTATGCATTTTACCGGCGGACGGAAAAGCTGAAACATTAATTAGTACACGTTCTTTTTTAAAAGAAAGTGGTTTCTAGGAAAACAGAAACTAACTGCTCAACAAGTTGAGAAAGTTCGTTACTGGACTTATGAGACTAAGGGAAGTTGATAAGTATATACACTCTTGAGATTCCAATTGTCATACAACCCCATCAACACTTTTGTTTGGTTTTCATAGATTTCATATGAAAATCTATGTATATCAATGTGTGTGCGTGTGTAGTGCTTGTCTGTCTGCATAACACTACAGTGTTGCGCCAGCTGGAATTTCCTTGATAAGAAGTCTTACGAAAGTTTTATTACTTCGTGAAGCTAGTCTTGTTGCCGCGGCAAGAAAAGAATTTGAATAAATTTCAAAACTATTTACTCCATATGAGTCTTCACACTCATTTGACACACTAATATAATATACTCGTGTAACGGCCTTGCTATAAAAACATGTTTTGACGCTCTGGTCCTCTCATCAATTTATGATATTTTTGACGATGAAACGCTCAGTAGAACTATGCTCTAAAAGATAGAATGTTCAATAGAACAGCTCTGTCAACGTGGTAAACTATTCAACCGCCACATGTGGCAAATTGATATAGTTCCATTCATTTTTGCTGTTCATAACGTTTCTCTTTCCTTCTCTATTCATCTTTACTGCCTCTGAGACTTGCCGTAACATTGCTTCATTTTTGAATGGTCCCGAAACCGAAATCTTGAAAGTTTCATTACGGAAATCTTGAAGCGAAAACAATAAAGTTTCAGTACCGGGCGAAAAAGGCTCTCTTATACAAGAGAACGTTTCTGCCAATGAATGTTTCCACTTTCTCTTGTACAAAGTCCAGAAGGTATCCGCTTTAAAGAGAGTTTGCCGTAACACGACTGGGACATATTTCTTCGAAGAGCCGGTTAGAACCTGATCTTGGATCTGTTTTGTCAATTTTGGTTATTCCTCGGATTAATGTTTCGCGTATTTTCAATTAAATGCCCGCTAATGGGATGACTGCGTACTTCGCTTGTACTAAATCAGGATGCTAGAGCATGAAGTTACCATGATTACAGGTCACAATCTGGTTCACCACAAAGCGAAGCTTGTTGAGATTTGGCAAATGCACGTGTTTTCTGTTATTATTTGCAACCTGTTACCCATGTAAGCTATCATTATCACCGTAGCTGATGAGGCCATTCGTTCAGCGACCAAACTACACGCTTTTCGTTTGGGAAAGTAGTTTTTAAGAAAGTAGTACTTGACTGCTCAAAAACTTAAGACAGTTCGCGCAAGTTCATTGTCTCCCTTTTGCTTAAGCCTGGTTCTCATATGTCCCAAGAATCGTAAAGATCGGGGATTTTTCCGATTCCAGGTTTTAGTGATAATTATGATCCTTGCGATAGTCCAGTTCACATATGTCGTAAGAATCCCAGCCGATCGGAGATTGTCGGGGACGCATCAGACAAATAGAAACGCTTCCTATTCTTACGATTCTTACGATTCTTATGACATGGAACTGGGATCGTCGGGGACAGACTGGGATGCTTAATTTTGCTCGTTCACATATATCATACGAATCGGGGATCGGAAAAGTCCCCGATATTTACGATCTTCATGACATATGAGAACCAGGCTTTAGTCCGTATAGATCTTTTGTGTTGATCTTTGTATTCCAGTACTGTGTGTGTATGGAGTGTGGAGTTACACATCCTGAAAGATTCTTGCTATGAAAGTTTTAATAAAGTCTTAGCAGTGAAATCATTGAGAAATCAAGAAAGTGTCGGTCCTGAGCCAAAAAACTTTTTCATACAAAAACGTAGGTCTATGTACTGGCATCTTTGTCGGCCAGGGTCATACATAGAATCTGGATCTCGCAGAACAAGTCCATATTCTATGTTGCACGTTTATTGTACAAGGAACCGCTTTTGTAAGGAACCAGCATATATAGTGGCCTGAAAACTTTAAGGAACTTGTACTACACGCTTTTTTATATAAGGACACTTTATGAGGAACCTACATGTTTAGTGCCAAAATATTTCAAGAACCTATACTACTACAGGAAAATTCCCTCGGAGCTTTTGAGTTTGAAAAATTTTTGTATCAGCAAACATCAAGAATTAGGAAGCCGGCTCCATTCATTTGCAGCTAAAATCCCCATCGTTTGTTTGTTATGATTGTGTCAAAGTGTTTCTTTGAGTATGCTTTATGCTTTTACATTTTGACATTATGCTTTAACATATATAAAACTCCTTTCCTACCTTATTTGTGTGTTTGGTCTTAAGTTGTAGCCGAAATTAAAAGCAAAATCTAAATTTCAATGTTTTATTTGTATCTGTACCATTTTTATGGGACTAAATGTGCAGTGAAAATTAAGGAACTAGTAGGGAACTTTTAGTGCTTCAATTTGATCATTGAAGGTCCAAAAATAAGGAACTTTTGAAACTATACCTTGAGCTAGGCTCCTCATAAAATAAAAAGCGTGTACTACAGACAATATTCCTAAAGAACGTTTCAATTTGACATATTCCCAATTCTAACGGTTGAAACAGAAGCGACATAGTGTCATGCTCTTGTCCCAAAGAATAGCAGTGGCCCTTATTCTCAATTTTTTATTTATTAGCCCAGGCTATAAATTGAAATTTCGATTAATATTTATCTTACCTTTATGTAGTTGAAGGGTTTTTGATGTTTAAAAATAGGTTGGTATGAAATGAAATGCCTTTTTGTCCCCAGGTTAGCCGCCGAATATCGCCGCATTCAGATGTCCAATGCAAAAGAAAACAGTATGCCAGAGGAAGTTATTGTCAGCGCATTTGTAAACAGTGGGAGAACTGGACGTCGAAACGCAATGGGTGACATTTTGGAAGATGGAGAAACATGCGCCAATACGTCTGACCTTCCCGACCAGCTCGACGCAATGAACATAAAAGCAGCACAACCAAATCAACAAACACAAACATGTAGCGGCGGTGAGAAAGCAAGCAAGAGCTGATGACTCGAAAAATCCACTATGTTTAGACTATTTTTGGTTGCGCTTTATACACAGTCGTGCTATGAATGTGTAATGTGTGGCGATGGACAGAGATTTAGTTGATACGTGACCATCACATCATGGTGGGATGACTGTTCTTTGCTACATTATCGTAGGCAGTTATGTTGTAAGTGGTTTTCTATGCAGCCATCGCAAACGATGGTTTGATGTACACTAGACAAGTGCCAGAAATATCTAGCACAGTTTGAACATGCGCTTGGGTTCACTGGCGGCAACCCAGATGCACATCACATGTGTTATATGGGAGAGAGTACTAGTAGATACGCGCACTTCCCGAAGGCTTGTGAAGCTCTGTTGTAGACGTGCCCAACTAATTACGCCCCGCACTGGTTGCTGGTCTAATTGACTTATTTGGCGGTGTTGGGGTGAACGTAGGTTCTGTTTTTGGTAGATAATATTTGAATCTGAGATTATTGCTCACTTTGAGTTTGGACTGGAGTGTCACACCTATCAGACATTACAAGTAAAACCCCGTTCATAGGAACTGTCATTTCGTAAGAACCTACAGCCTGGGAGTGCATATTTTGACGTCAATTTCTTAGAATCTTTTCAGCGTGATACTCTTGCAGGGTTGTTATAAACGGCTTTGTTTCTTATCCACTGAGAAATAGACTCAGCTTGTTTTCCAATGAACCTCCTTCGTGGGTATTCCACGCGTAGGCAAGGCCTTTAGAGAAATCATTATGTGTTAGGAACCCGCGCCTTAATTACTGAAACTGCCTCATCCCTCAAGAACATAAACAGGATCATTACAAAGTCACAGGTTCTTTTGTGTGGGTTTTTTGCTGTAGTGACAGATATCCTGTCTATTCCAAGAGGCAATCTTGATGGCATCTCTTGTGACTCATGTACCATTCATTTCGGACAATTACTGATCGGGCTTTATCTTGTGGGACTATCACTTTTCGGACGAAAGTAAACTCCACTAGAGGAAATTTTACATTCAGTTTCGATTATAAAGTTAAAGCTGCAATCGTTTATACGAACCAAGCTCAAAGCCTACTGGTTCTTATTTGGTTGGAAGTTCCATAATAGTAGCTTAGTTTTCACCGTAGATTTGGTACTGTATAGATTAACATTGTATGTGTTAGAATTGCGGCCAGATGCTTTAGAACTCTTAAATCGCGTCTCTTTTCTCCCGGCCTACTTGACCAATCATCATGCAGGATTCTGACCACACATGCCTTCGGCAGCTAGCTTTAGGCCCATTTGTATGCTGATTGGTCTGTTAGTTTGCGAGAAAATAGACCTGAGCAGAGCCGTGAAACATTTGGCGGCTGTGCTGTAAGTGTTAGGTGCTAAGACAGAATCTGACCGTAGACATCATAAGTTTCAACGCAAGCCTCTCTTTAAAACACAGATACATGGATTATGCATAAATTGTCGTAAATCATGCGAATTTGACTGCAACAAGATCTTCCTAATTCTCGATTGTTTTGCAATGAGAAAAATACTCGAAATTGAAACATCCCGAAGGGACTTTATTTTTAGTAGTGTTCCTTACATTTTATGGCCTTCATTATGTGTTCGTTATACGTCCGTTTCTTATAAAAACAGCGCGTACGAGTATTATGTAGTGTCCGTAGCAAAGAGATCCCATTAAGTGTTTGATTTCTTGTTTGTATTGTTAGCTTTTTCTAGGTTACTTCACGTAATCATAAAAAGAAAACGAGACGCTGATGTGCAACTTTACGAATCTTGGAAGTAATTGCTCAATTGCTTGCGCATAGTGTTATCAGAGGCGGGTAGATAAATTGGGGGGGGGGTCACATGTTCACATGTCCTCAATTGTGAGCTGGACAGATAGGTCAGCCCTGGGCATGGTGCTCAAGAGAGAATATTCTCCCGCAATATTTAGTGCATTCGCACTTCCTTATCCAGGCAGTCTGGTCCATTAGTCATAAAAATGAAAGATAGGTGTTAGTAACTTTTGACATTGATAGGAGTGCGCGCGCAAGAGTTAGCGATATAGAAAGTTATCTCCTGCTCTACACAATAAGAAGCCGTTTGTTGACGCTGGGCGTAGGCCTAGCCCATATATAGGTCCATTACTGAGAGCTTCTACAATTGAACTATATAGCACTTTGCGTGTAAAGCGCTGCGTACTTTCTTGTTGCGCTATTTCTTCATAGTTTTATCCATCTGATGACGGTAGACACACTACCTTATTTAACGTTGATTTTTATGAGACATTCAAACCGAAAATTATATAGAGATCTTACTCAAGAGAAAGTTATTCAGAGATTCAGAGTAATGTAAATTAGTGTACAAAGATGTTGAAGATTTGAATGAATATGGATGACATTGTCGCCAGTAAATACGTGCTTTTTTGTAATAGTCTCTGAAGAGTTGCAGATTTTACAGGCCCAGAGAAGCTGGGAGGGATAGGAGGGACGCAAATCCATCTTCAGTTTTACCCACCAATTTGGTTTTACCCAAGAACGAGATACGTGGTGTGCTATCAACAAATGCAAAATGCCTGTTTCAAACGAGCAACACAGTCATACACAAATACAAATTCTTCTACAAGTAACTTGAAGATTGTAAAGATCAATCAAGTGAAAGTTTGACGTAAGCTTCATGTCTACATAGGCCACTCCTATGTATTCACTAGATCAATTGGCACAAATGGAGCTAATGGATGATTTAAACAGTGCATGTACTATTGGCAAGAGAAACTAAAAAGCACTTAAACCTTATTTGTACATCTTTCCTTGACAGGGGCACCGAGAGCGGGGGTGAGGAGGCAGATTGCCCCCAGGGCCTCGAACGCCGAAAATCTTGAATTGATGCTTTGTTGATCTCCACTTTCCCATCTTTGCACTTTGCCAGCACCCCCATTTCCACACCAGAAAAATGTTGTTTCGTCCATCAGACACTTTAAATCATAGCCCATTTGAGATTTTTCCGTTATCGCATGTACTTCTCCCAAAAACAACGTTGATTGGGGGGGAGGGGGAAGGGGGACATGAAATGTTAGTAGAGGGTACGAATAAAAAGTAAGAAGTGTCATAGGGCTTTTGGAAAATAGTGTAGAAAAAATATTCAGATACAGAGCAATTCTATCAAAAGGCAAAGGAAGACAATTTTCAGTAAACAGCATTTCAGGAAAGATATAGAGAGAATGTGAAATGTTGAGAAACCACACGACGAACAGGAAAATACAAGAAAAGGACGACAAAGTAACCAGAAAAGTCACGACAACGAAAGATGCTGACTGGTAGAGAATTCGAGAGACAAACGTACTACTGTTTCTGAAAACGATGCACAATAGGCAATGACGAGAAAGCGAAAACTTAACCATAAATACAAAATTAAAAAATATGTACTCTTTATTAATAATCACTCCCTTGAAATAATAACAAAGTCAGGTCTAAAGTGTGTACTTCTTTACCTGTAACACACTGATAAAACGAAAAACTAATTACAATATTTAATGGCTGTAAATTTCATTACATAATATCGACTATTCTCTTCCTAAAAGGCAACTGTGAGTAAAGATGGGATGGTAAAGTCAGTTAGCATAGGGTTTACCCTTAGTCTTTGACCATATGTGAAGGTAACAAGAAAGAGATTAGGCTCTCCTAGTTATAGGGGCAAGTTTTCTAAAAACCTTGTAAGAATTCACCCTAGCAATTCTTGCTAATATGATATAGACGTCTTTTTATCAGAAACAAGTTAATAAGAAACACGATGCTCAAATCAGGCCACAATTAAGGAACATTTAAGAAACAAAGGTAGGCTGGGCTTCAAAAGTAAACTTGAAGTAACGGTATTTGCAAGAAAATTTCTTTATTAAACTGCAAAAAACGCCTAAATAGTTCCTCACTTGAATCCCAGTTTCGAACCCAATTCGAAGATAAATGCATACATACAGTTAAATCCCGCAAAGTCGTACCCTAGATAAGTCGGGCTTTCGCATAGTCGGACTGATTTCTCATTCCCCTTGAATTCACTCCAACTTATTGAAAGACTCGGCTAACTCGGACATTCGTTAACTCGAATCAATTTCGAATCTTCTTCGAGAGTCCGACATATTGTTGTCATTGGAAAATTCAAGAATTTTCAGACACAAGAAACATTCAAGGCCGGATTTGGCAGGCAAACAATTAAGAAACAACCTGTCTGAAAGCACAAAGTTTGTTTCTTGAATAGAAACGCGTATTCTTATCCCTTTCTGTTTCAGTTGTGTCGCGAGTATATAATATGAGATCTCCCATTCAAATAAATATTGACTCGCCAGATAGCTGCATCAAAAGCACCAACTGGGACAATGATGCAAGACAATGTTCAACTTTTGACCCATATCCAATATACTCAAAGGGAGATTCTATGAATAAAACCAAACTCAATAGTAGATGTTTGCTTATGGCTTAAGCTCAGTCACAGAAACAAGGGACGCATAATTGGGCAGTTAACCCGTCCAACGTCTTAACAACATGGGAAGCCTAGGTTTTGTCCAAAACACTATAGATGCAAGGGATAGAAAACAAAGCATCTCTAAACGCCAACGGAAGATCACAGACGGGTGATTTGATAGTCACTGATTAGATGGGAGTGGTCCACAAAACTATGGCTGCCACAGTCATCTACCTACATTGGTTCGCAGCTAGCCGTAGGCTGGATATAGAAAACTGGGTGATAGCAAGATCATCGGAAAATCTATGTTTGAGAACTTTCCCACAGCAAACCAATGACCAGGGAAATTTACATTCTACCGCTAAAGTAGTTTTGCATGTAGAACTTGAGCATGTCAAAATCCATCTTTAAACTGCAACAATATTTGGTATCCGTTGATTTGGTGACGACCGCACACACGAACACAAACAAACACGCACGCACGCACGCACGCACGCACACATACACACACACACACACACACACACACACACACACACACACACACACACACACACACACACACACACACACACACACACAAGCACACACGCACACACGCACACAAGCACACACGCACACACGCACACAAGCACGCACACACATCAACCTGATACTTACAACATATAATATAAAGATAATCTCACTTTTATCTAATCACTCAATGATTATTTACACACCGTTGTAAACGGTCCAAACAAACCCCTTACATCAGTGCCAAAAGAGTTCCAATCCTGGCACACCAAAGCCAAACGGATCCAGACAAACTAAAGTCGACTTTCATCCAAAAATACGAAGTGTCTATCAGCGGGCCAGCCCAATCTTACGTACATCCAACACTGCCTGTGAGAATTGCATAAAAGATTTCTCAACGATAGATTTCGAGCGTATAAATAATCCGTCAGTGAAACCAATATGGCCTCCATACTGAGTGAGAATCAAAGCCAAAGATGCATTCTCTTGAATAACATCGACCGGGATGCCTGCGGACAAACAATCCAATGATCAGTAAAGAATGAACTCACTACGCTTAAGTCAAATGTTGATGGGAAGACTTCCCCAAAGAGAGCAAGATGTTGTGCAAACATCACTCTATAGCAAAACAAAATAATTCAAAACTCCTCTTTTATACTGAAAATGAGCACTGAATATTATCGCTTGATTGGCCTCACTACCAGTTCCATCACGAAGGGGGTAGGAGCGTCATACCCCCTGGGAAAGCACTTCGTAAGCAAAAACTTGCCTTTTATCGGTAAATCCTTACATTTCGCTAAATTATTCAATTCAACTGTCACAAAAATCCCAAATAGGCAAGGAAGCTGTCGGCGATATTAGATAAGTATTGAACAGTGTAGTATGTGCTACAAGAAACCACACCAAGTCCTTGGGTGCAACACACATTGCCAGCATATTATTATTGCACACCCCACTAGAAGCATCATCTTCACGACAGCCCTGTTCAATGTACTGAAGGTTTTTTTCCAGCAGGTGCAAGCCAACTATGTAAAAAAGGGACACGGGGTAGTGGCGAATTTTCTGTATATCCATCCAACTGGCCAACATGTACAGTCCCACAGTCCAAGAAATCTAAAATTCTTCAGGCAGATCCAAATAATACTAGAAGCAAGAGAAGAGTCTCGTTTATGCTGAACGCATGAGGAGATGAATGGGTGAGTGGTCAAGTGGTTAGGCCCTTGACTGCTGAGCAGAAAAATCGATGGTTCGAGCTGAAGCCTCGGGTTATAGTTGGGATGCTCGCTCACTGTCCACCCAGCAGCAGATGGATACCTGATGGCAACACTGGGGACGTTAAAGGCGGCAAGGAAAGGAACTGGCAACCCTACCTTGTCAGATAGAAATTCTCTAACAAAAGTAGGTAATGATAGTGATGAAAGACACCGTCCCTAAGTTGATAGTGATTCCTTTCGAGCAGATACTGATGACCCGTGGCAAACTGTCCCACCAGGCCCCTTCTGTGAAAAACAGGCTCAGCGGCTCATGCTACAGTTCTGCCAAGTAAAAGTTGGGGCAACAGAGTGTATAGCGTACAACCGACTCAGTCACCTCTTTTGAACAAGTAGCAGGCGGTCCACAGGCCCCAGGGCCAGTTCCAGGCCCCGCGAGGGGTGTAAAGGGGAAGAAGAAGGGGAAGAAGAAGAGGAAGAAGAAGAGGAACCAGAAGGGGAAGAAGAAGGGGAAGAAGAAGAGGAAGCAGAAGGGGAAGAAGAAGGGGAAGAAGAAGAGGAAGAAGAAGGGGAAGAAGAAGAGGAAGAAGAAGGGGAAGAAGAAGGGGAAGAAGAAGGGGAAGATGAGGACGACGACATCAATAATGATGATGATGACATGACAAAACCCAGCAACAGCATCCAAATTATCGGTATTCTTAAGGCAAAATGGTGCGAGGTCCAAAGCGCGAAACAACGCTACAAAAAGTCTGAAAAGCGTTTCCCGAAAAAAACATTTAGCAACGGCCGCCAAAAGCACGCGAATTCGTTCCTCATGGGAAAATCAGAACAATTACAATAAAGACAACTATAAGGGCATCAAAAATATTTGGGTATGGTCGCAAGTAGAAAGTTGTGTACTCACTGCTGCCAGGAGCGAACGGATCATCGCCGGAATTCAAGAACATTGTCGGGACAGCAATGTTGCCAAGTGGCGCTGCATCGAGGCTGGCCGCGTTATAGTATTCCACGTGATCTTTGTAACCGAAGGTTTTGCTGGTAAAGCGTTCGTCAAATTCTCGAATGGATTTGGCCTACAATGTGCAACACAAAACTATCATGAATAACATGTCAAGGTACACAAAAATGCGACTACTATTATGAGAAATTGAGTTCAGCATTTTAGTTGGGCCTACACACTATTCTGTGCTACTCATGTGGCCCCATTGAAAACACAACTGCCCAGCCTTGCCTTAGTGTGCAAATAAACACGTGAAAACGAAAGTCCTACGTCAGAACAGGTTTGACATGTCTTACAGGCAGGCACTGTCATTTACTTATCACGAAATTACTGAAATTACAAGCGTAGCTACGAGAGAAATCAATTTATATTACCTTAAAGACATGATCGAGTTCATACGGCAGGTTGTGCAGATGCTGCTCAAATACATCAAGATTTCTGAAAAAGCAAACATTCTCACGCTGGTTTAAGCAGATTGGTTTGAAATTCAAAAAGACATAATGATAAAAAATCTCATTTGCGATCTCTGGTGCGCTTTGCCAATGATTTAATTAGATTCCGTGTGTAATATCTCAAGTTGTATTTCGGTAGTTTCATACCGATGGTGAGTTTATCAAAACCATAATTGTTAACACACACAAAAATTTTTTAAATGTTTTGTGTGTGCTAACAATTATGGATTCAACAAATTCACCATAGACAAAAAAGTCTACAACTGTCAAACCAAGTGCTAGAATGATTTGAATATTAATGTAACAAAACAGAGCATTCTTGACAATTTGAACTTCCTCGTAGGCTAGTGGTACACGGCGAAATTTTTAACGGCTACTAGCTATGAAATGGTAAATGAAGGGATTGCAAAGTGCTTCTGTTTGAGGCGTTACATGTAGCAACAATTTTTGCACCCTGCAACGACTTACACCACTTTAAGTGATGAAAATCTTAAATTGCTCATGCGCTTAACGTACGATTGCGCTGAAAGATGCAAAGGTCGATGCTACACAGTGCAGCAAAAAAGCCGTGTAACACAAGTTCTACTCTGAAACTCCCACCTTGTAAGTTTCATATCCGATGCTGTTTAAGTGAGCAAGTAAACAAGCTCTCATTCAATATATCCCATTATTAACACTTTATATATTTAAATATATAAGTCAAAAAGCGTCGAAATGTTGAAGGCTTGTGCCGAAACGTTTGAAATTGCGCAATTTTATTTCCTGAATTCTATATATATATATATATAGACCCTCAAGAAAAAATTCCAACTTTTAAAACGTTTCGGCACAAGCCTTCATCAGTTATCAGATGGTCATTCACCAGTTATCATCAGTTATAGATAACTGATGAAGGCTTGTGCCGAAACGTTTTAAAAGTTGGAATTTTTTCTTGAGGGTCTATTTATGTCTTTAAAAATTTATTTATGATTGGAGCTATTTGAGTGTGTATATATATATATATATATATATATATATATATATATATATATATATATATATATATATACAAATATATATATGAAAAGTCTGTTGGTACTACAGAACTTCACTACAGCACGAAAACGCGGCACCATGTTTTAGGCATACTGAAAAGCTTTTTTTTCTGACGAGTGTCGGACGAAAAAAGCTTTTCAGTACGCCTAAAACATAGTGCCGCTTTTTCGTGCTGTAGTGGCTATATAAAAATATAAATTTATATGGCACGTCGTAAGACCTAGATTTCGAAGACACTAAAACACACCTAAAAACAAGAGAAACATTTCTTGGTACTAGTGAATCCAAGAATCTATGTATTTGGCTCGACCAGACTTCGTATTAACAGAGATACTGGTGTTAAAAAATACCTTTGTAGCATTTTCAACAACTTCTGAGTCAAATGGCGATTGAATAGAAGCCAGTTAAGAGGTTTCTCTAGGGAGTTGGTCGAATGGAAGCAGTTCCAAGGGACTGAGATAATGAAAGCTCCAATCACTTGGGATTGTGTATCACCAACTTGAGCCAACCAATGTGACATGATGCACCTACGAGAAAAGCGCTTAAATTGACAGGAATATATAAAAGAATTAATGAAGGAACTAACTAGCAAATCAATGAAAAGTAAATGAAAAATGGGTCAATAAACGAACAGATGAATTAATCAATAAATAAACGAAAGAATGAATAAATATATGAATAAGTAAATAGATAAATGAATAAATGAATGACAGAAGGAATAAACGAACAACTTAATACATTGATTAAATAAATGTACGAATAAATCAATTAATGAAATGAATGAATGAATGATTGACTGATTGAATGAATGAATGGATGAATGAATGATTGAATGAATGATTGAATGAATGATTGAATGAATAAATCAATGAATGAATGATTGAATGAATGAATGATTGACTGAATGAATGAATAAATGAATGAATGAATGAATGAATGATTGATTGAATGAATGATCAGACTGCAAGGAAGCAGTACATAGCTGAGTCATACAATTTAAGTTACAACAATCAAACTTGTAATAGCTGTTTGATGACAGTTTAAATGTATGTGGGATAAGTGGACTGAGACAAATGATTTTATCATAAGCATCTACAGACGTCAAAACATGTCCTGCTGTATACTATCACTTGTTAATGAATTGCCTACCCTCCAAGGGAGATGCCAATCCCGAACACTGGAGAATCAGGAAACAGTGAAGCGATATGTTTAAGAACAAAGCGCAAATCTTCAGTGTTATTGCCAGAAAATGTTCGCGGAGTCTGCAATAGAATTGTATAAAATTACTAATTAGCTGGCGATTGGAAATACGCAACAGGTCTATACATTGACAAGAGTGCCTTGACTTGATGGAGCGGGCTCGTTTCTAGAGCTATGCCACTCTTCGTAGAGGAAATGGGAGAGAATGGAAACTGAAATTTAAGTTCGAATATGTGCTGTCAGTTCGTACTTGAACTGAATTTTCGCCATGGGTAGCAAGTATAATGAGTGGGTATAAGGAAGTTATTTAACAAAAGTCTCGAATCGTTTTACATTTTCTAAAATAGCATACCAGAAATGAGGAAGAGAAATGCGCAGAAGATGGGACAAGCAGAGGGTAGAGTCCTGGGTTGCAAGGCTATTCAAGGACGACAAGCCCATAGCTGTTTATAGGACATAGGCCTTTTCATGTTACGCGGGGATCGCCCTCGCCTTCGTAGACACCCTCGTAGACGCCCTCGTAAACGTCCTCGTAAACGCCCTCGTAAATGCCCTCGTAAATGCCCTCGAAGACCTATCAACAAGGGCGAATAACCGCCCTCGCAAAATCCTGACTAAGCCCCCAACATCTAAGACTCAGCACTCAAGTTTAGATAAAGGCCAAAGGTCAATGACTGTATGCGGTTATCACCAATGGACTTTCCGTGCAGAGACTCAGGGAAGTCAGTTCACATTCTGCCCAGGGGGTACACATATATATTTAGGATAGGGGTGCTCAGGCTGGGGTACAAACCATCAGCCCAAAAAAAATAATTTCTAGAATAGAAATTGAGCCAAAAAGTAAATCATGCTTGCGTGTAAACCATATTTTCTCTATTTCTTAAACTTTTCTCGCATTCAAGACCCAAGAAATAATTCGGCATTTCATGAACCCAAAAAAGTAATTTTATAATTTGCTTACCCAGAAAAATAGCTTTCGCTCAAATTTTAAACCCAAAAAAGTAACCAGAGCAACCTATCCAAAATATACATGAGTACCCCATTGGAACATTTTGAAGCCTGTTTCTTAAGACCAAACGCCGTCACGGTTAGGTGTAAAGTAGATGTGAAGTGCTAAAGTAGATGTGAAGTGCTAAGCACGCACATTAACATAACTAAGTTTTGCTAAGACGAATGCTCTATAGACGGTCGACATGCTATCGAAGTACAACTTTGGGGGATGCCTACGAAGAAAAACGTTTTATCGTCCAGTCACACTCCTGGGCTGATTTGCGCGGGCGATGTATTACCCGCTTGACAAATTTTTCACGAAAAGATCTGGGGGTAGTGCTCACTTTCGTGTTTAATAAAATAACTATTGAGCCATTTATGCAGCAAGGCAGCAACTATGAAACAGAGCTATAGTGTTCTAGCACATACATGTGTAAATTTGTAAGGCAAGAGCTTATAAGAAAATGAGGCTTGAAAGGCCAACATCTTAAGAGAATGCTAAGAAAACCCCAGTACTCAAGTGCCAAAGTTCATCTTTTTTACATGCCAGAAATCAACAGTAGTCCATTCTTTGCATGTTCTTTTACAATGATCAAGATTTCTCTTTGATAATCTTGGATAACAAAGATCAAACGTTTTTATAAGAAATAATGGTAACCTCTTTTAGCCAGTTTACTCTAATAAAAGTTAAGAAAATCTTACAAAAATCCCTGGCTCAGTTTAAAAGTTAAGATAAGGTAGGCTCAGGCAAAAAAGTGGTTTTCTAACAAAAAAGGTGTGTATACAGAAAGAAATAAAGGTGTATATGGTGGGCTTCTAAGTTGCTAGATATTATATCATACAGCACACTAAACAGGCCTGGATTGAACCTGGTGAAGAATTTAATGTACTCCCTCATATTTATTCTCCTATGGCCTAAGGGATGGTGCCAGCCACTTAAGGTTGCGGGGACTTCTACAGGTCATGCTCTTTCAAGGGCCATGTCTCATTCATCTAACACCCTTTAGTACAAATGCATGCAATAATATACAGCAATAAAGTAATAAAGAGCAGTGGAATGAAATAACAAAGAACTTAGTTATGCTTGAGTTCTCTCATACACACTCCAATATTTTCCCATCAAATTTGAATGAAGCAGAAAATAGTTCTTGGAAAGAAGTGAGGGGTACATCCCCCAGTCCTCTAGGGTGCCATCAATACATGGTTTGGAACAAAAACATCTAAAGGTGAGTGGGACTTTGAGGGAAATTCAATACAGAAGGAACTTATGTGAAAACTGGCATGAATGAAGGAGAGATGCTGTGAAGACCAGAATGCAATACGAAGACTTGTCTATATTAATCAAAGATTACCTCATAGCTTTCCTGTGGTGTTTTGCCAACTTAATCTCAATCAGAATATATTACTTACCCTGAGAAGGATATTTCTACCAAATCCACGATTGTTCATCACTATTGCCCTGTTTGCAAACAAAAAGAAGAGATTAAATAATGAATTCTGTCTGTTAAGACAATACAAACAAAATGATTATATGACAACGTTAAATGCTCATAAACTAGCTAAAGAAACCCTCCAACCTCATCATTCTGAATTCTCATGTTTCTCAAGTAGACATCTAGAACAGAGCTCTCAAGTTGCAAAGTTGAATGTGAGTGAGACTGTGTTTGTGTCATGTCCAAAAAGTTTCCTAGGCCCTTCTAGCTGAAATATTGTCAAAATGTTCTATCGTTCTGCTTTGTTTTAACTTTATGGTCACTTTTCTGTTACTAACATGTATTTGTGAGTGTGTTTGAGTGTGTGTTTGAGTGTGTGTTTGAGTGTGTGTTTGAGTGTGTGTTTGAGTGAGTGTTTGAGTGTGTGTTTGAGTGTGTGTTTGAGTGTGTGTGTGTGTGTATGTGTGTGTGTGTGTGTGTGTGTGTGTCTGTGTGTGTCTGTGTGTGTGTGCGTGTGTGTGTCTGTGTGTGTGTCTGTGTGTGTGTGTGTGTGTGTGTGTGTGTCTGTGTGTGTGTCTGTGTGTGTCTGTGTGTGTGTGTGTGTGTGTGTGCGTGTGTGTGTGTGTCTGTGTGTGTGTCTGTGTGTGCGTGTGTCTGTGTGTGTCTGTGTGTGTGTCTGTGTGTGTCTGTGTATGTGTGTGAGTGTGTGTGTGTGTGTGAGTGTATGTGTAGGTGTGTGTGTGTGTCTGTGTGTGTCTGTGTGTGTCTGTGTGTGTCTGTGTGTGTCTGTGTGTGTCTGTGTGTGTGTGTGTGTGTGTGTGTGTGTGTGTGTGTGTGTGTGTGTGTGTGTGTGTGTGTGTGTGTGTGTGAGTGTGTGTTTTGTGTATATAATTGTTTTGTGGAACATTTAACAACTGAGTAGTTTTCTTGTAATCATTTCTCTTTGATATAAATTACTATATTCCAATATAACACTAGCTTCCTCAGATTAGCTGGGAAAGAATAAATATTCACTGCTCAAAGCAGGAGACTCAATGGAGCCATGCAAAGTAGAATACACAAAATTCAAAGGAGCATCTTCAAGTACATAAAGCACAAAAAATCATCATGTAATCCACAGAAGCATGTAGAATCAGTACCTATTACTGCCAAAAAAAACCTAACTCTCTTGTGTTAAATTTCTGTTACCAAAATAGTACCAAAGAGTAAGATTTTTTTGAGTATGAGAGCGAGAAATAGCTCAAATGTGCCATTTTCATTACCAATATGTAAAGCTTCAGAGCTCTGTCTAGAATTGCTTATTCTACATGTTCAATTTCAATTCAATATACTGAATGGGCCAGCTGTTTGCAAAACAAGGTGATTCAAAGAGTGCATACTATTAAACTTTACTCAAAAAAACATGACTCATCAGAAATCCTTAATATCCACACCCTACAGGAGGCAACATGGAAAAATACCTCATTCCTATCTCCTTTGCTGCCAATGCAAGATGTCGGCAGTAACTGGCTTCACTACAACCTAGAAGAGGAACAAGTGTGAAATTAGAAATTGTATCAATCTCTGTTTCACACAGGTCATTTATTCTAGGGGACTGTTCTATCGTACATCTAATGAAAAACAAATAAAACAACTTGCCTGTTAGCCCTGGCATAATTAGGACAGTTGGTCGGTTGGCAGCATCTGGGTACAGCAAATTGTTTTCATCATTATCCAGCCAATCAAGGCTGATCAGCCCACCGTCAGGTGTCTCAACAAGTTCTCTGCAAAATCAAGTATTTTGGAAAAATTACAGATAAAGAAGAGTGGAAATGTATTGCTTCAAAACCTGGTGAAAACAAATCTAGGAAAAGTCAACTTTTCTCTTCTTCTCTGCTTTGCCTCTTCTCCATCCGATCCTTATAAATTAACAATTTGTGTTGACCATCAGGAATAGGCCACTTCAACCAAACAAGTTACTATATTTGACCATAGTTTTCTGTTCTTTGACTTTGTGTAGAAGTTTTGTAGACTAACTTGTGATATAAGTGGTGTTACTTGAAGGAAGGATACTTTTACTTTTGTTCTCTTGCTGCTGTTACTAATTATTGCAATTATGGTTGTACTGTTCCGTCTTCTAACATAAGTCATCTACAGGTCAATGCAAGTTTTACATGACAGATAAGGATGCCCAAGATGTGGATGTGGGGTGTTTTATGAAAATTGAATGCAAGGAATTTCCAATACAAAATTGAACTATATGAAACAAGGCTGACCAGTACAGAACACAATGAAACAGTAGTGTTCAAAGAACTGATTGTTCTAATTATGTTAGGAAATCTATCTATTTTGCAAGCATCACATAAAACTTACATCAGTCAAAATCAGTACATAAAGGACGTGCAGTTCTACCTGTCTACCTGTTGCAAAGACAATAGGCAGGGTGGGCCTGTGGTGTGATTGCAACCTGGCACTCCTTGCCAGCCTGCCTCCAGGGTTCAGGTACCAAACCTTTTCCTCCTTTTACAAAGGAGACCTAAGCCCCACTCTACGGTATCCCTGAAGGCACATCATGTACGAGTAAAAAACAATTTCTTAAATTAACGGCATTGCAGCTTTAATCGATACATAAAACGAAATCCCAAAATATGTCTTTCACCTCCAAGTAAATACTGCCAAGTCGGTCAGATGCAACCAAAGGGGAGTAAGTGGTCCGCGGGGTGTGCACTGTTTAAATCTGGCTTATGGTGTAGCTTATGAGGGTGGTGGGCGTAATATAACAGCACCATTGTCTAGCTAACTAGGCGGTTGCCAAACAATGGCTCGTCTAACATCCGCTGCTGGTCGGCAAGCAAGGGCAGTTTCTCGACTCAGCTCTTGGGGCTGGTAGCTTTAAATCTAATCTTCATGCAACCTGAGTAAAATAGGCAAAGTGTGACCACAAATCTACCACATGCAGTAGGTGGTAGAGCATATTTTAAAATTCATGAATCAAACGCAACAACACAGGCAGGTGCTATATTGTCAAGTGGGAGGATCCTGCGATCAAGTTAATAAACACGTCAATACAGCGGTGCTAAAGGCAAAAATTGCATCACGAGAGCTCAGCACAACCAACAAAGATTTATGATTTTAATTATCCGTAGTTCTAACAACGCAAGAAGTTTATAAGTAGTAACCCAAAAGCCTGCTTCCCAACTACCATCGCAAGAAAACAATAACAATACCATGCCGATGATTATATAACAATAGAAATACAACAATAAAACAAGGTACGGGATGTAAAACATATCATTAACTAAAAGTTTTTCGTTACTGTTTTTAGTGAACTGCATCACGACTTAAAAAATGTGGTGTATAACATAGAAGCATGCGCAGAATTTGAGATCAACTGACCTCTTCGGGCACAACTCACCTTCTGTATCCTATAAATGGTTTCCTCTTGAACAGCACGCGGCAGACTGTCATCATTTGTGCTGAGAAACACCAAAATGTTGGCCAGTAGTACTCATTTACAACTCGCAAATACTTTTCGAGCGATGCTCGAAGCCGGCCATTACCGCACACGAGCCTAGGCTGCTTCACAACAACAGTGAAATAGTATATTGTATAGCAAACAACAAACGCCAGCAGGACAGAAGGCCATTGCCAATTGTAAATTGTGTCCACAAGCTCACTTTGCAATAGGGACAGCTTGATATCACGGAACGTTTCTACTGAAAAAGAAGAAAACATCCTGACAGCGATTCTCTGTCCTACCGGCACTCTTACCAGCACCAGCTAGGCCGCCGATGATAGAGCAAATTGGACTTTGAACTTCGTAATGAACTGGTATTCTTCCGCTTCATGCACGTGACCACACATTGAGTCCTTGTCTCTGCTCTCTGCTCCCTCAAGGACCTGCAAAGTGTTGTACCCTTGACAATGGTTATTCAAAAGCCTGTTTCCTTTGTAAAAAAACAGTTGTAACGTACTGATACCTAGTCATTCGCCATCCCTGTAGGGAACTGCACGCACAGTTTAACACAAAGCAATTATGCGCAAGTGTGTAATTATCTCATAAAATTAACACTCGTAAAGTTACGAAAAGCAGGTGATGGTTGGTGGCCCTGTATACTAAATTACATCTGAGTTTCGTGGGCCCCTTAGCTATATGCTTACTGTGTGTTACCTCGCGCACACCGCACGCTAAAATCAGGTAGTACTTTTCGCAGAAGTGAGGGCTACACGCTTCCCAACCAAAGGGTTCTCGCGACTTCCCTGTCTGAACAAAAATGTTTTTCTTTCCAGGGAGCTAAACTATGGAATAGCCTTCCTGCTGAGTCTAAGTCGGCATCCTCCCTGGGTGGTTTCAGAAAATCAATACAGGGTTGACTATTTCCTTTTATACTGTAAATATCGTGTCATTGGTAATAGGTTTTTAATACTATAGTTCCTTATTTTCTAGTATTTATTGTATTATTGTAATTGGTTTCTATGGGAGGGCCCCTTGAAAAGCAACTTCCGTTGAAGGGCAATCCTCCCTAAACAAATCAGATATGAAATATATATTAAATATGAATGTTAGGGATATATTCGAAATGATCACACAGTAGTGCGCTATGAGTTGAAGGCCTAACTCTAGGCAAAGAAAAATCTGCTCAAATATAGTTAAACTTATTCCATGAAACAATTAGAAAAAGTCTACCAGTATTGTCTGTATCGTAGTTATCTTGTGCTGGTGCAGAAACTGTGATTTATTTAGCAAACTTTAACTGATTGCTGTGCTATTGTGCAAGTTTATGCATCCGTAGTCTTGCTTCTGAGACTTTTTAGAAGAGCATGTAGCATCATTTTTAATGGATAATTTGTAGACGTGTTCAAAATGAATAGAAAAATATGGATTATTTTTATAATGGATGACATGCAACAACTTTTGAATCTAACGACACTGATTCGAGGCTCTTTCAAAATTCCGGCTCCCCTAACAGAGCTCTGCATAAGAAGACGAGACAATCTCAACAATAAGATAAATAACAAGAAGGTGGCCGCATAGGCTGGTTGCTCGCATAGCCATAGATTTCAATACAGTTTGTGTGCGAAAAAATGGTTTGTAGCTTATTCCAAATACTTTCCTTTAGAAATATTTTAGCAGTAACATTTTATGCAGTTGATGTTCCGTTGGTTAGGCCTACTTTGTTTTATCTTATATCTAGTCTTTATTTCACCTTTGATTTCAACACTACATGTAAGATATAATCATTAGACAAATGCTGTCGTTTAGTCCATGACTTCTTTTACAGGGTGAATTTAAATCTAAAGCGGATCAGGCGGTTCAAGCAGGGGAACAGTTTTGTGAATTGTATTATGATATCCTTGATACAAAGAGGCATGTAAGTCTGTCTTTTAGTCAAACCATACAGGGATAACGCTACAGGGGGAGGTGGGGGCACCTCACAAGGATAGCAAACTTGCAAATTACTCTGCAGATTTGAATTTTCAGTTCTGCTACTTGGCAGACTAAGAGTATCAATGCATGCAGCAAAAGTTAACCACTTAGCAACTTGAGACCTGACACCCCCACTAAAATTTCTAGCATGCCCTTGATGTGGCATGCATTAAATAGAGTATAAATACTGTTCTTACCATCTAGCTGCTTTGCATTCCCATCTACAGATCCCATCTTACATGTGTCATTCCCATCTACAGATCCCATCTTACATGTGTCATTCCCATCTACAGATCCCATCTTACATGTGCCATTCCCATCTACAGATCCCATCTTATATGTGTCATTCCCATCTATGGATCCTGTCTTGTAGCTCATGAAGAAATTACGACACATATGGAACATTTGAATCAACTTGTACACCAAGTAATTTGGAGCTGTCCTTGTATCTGTAGAATTTTGTGATGTTTTTCAGCAACTATCTAAACTGTACACAACATCATCTATTCAAATTTGGAATGGAAACCCTCACCAAGGGGAAACAAAGATATTAGAGTTCATCAATAATCTGCCCTCATCTGAACATGCCATCCATTCTCTGGATTGCCAGCCTATACTAGGTATGATAGCATTGAGTCTACTTTGTTTTACTGATTTGCCAATTGAGTATTGCAATAAAGTAGCATCTGCAAAGGCAGATATAATAATGTTTTGTCATATGTTACATCTATTCAATTTGTTTATTGCTGAATGTTATCATTTTGCAACAGTACTAAATTAAGGGGTTAACAAGGAGGGCTTTGGTGTGTGGGCAAAGTTTTGAAAAATAGATTTTCTGGGGGAATTTTAGGTGCAAAGCCAGAATAAAAAAGCTTTGTCTGAAACTTGCCCATGTGAAGTAGCTATGGGAGTATACACTCATGGAAAACCCTAACTGCTTATAGAAACTTACACTTTCCATCTGGCAATTCTATTATCTGGTAATCATTGCTAACTTCTAGAAGTACCCTTGATGTTTCAAAGAATAATGTTGAGTGCTTTGATACCTTTTGCTCTTATTTCAGAACTTGTAACTCCTGGACAAACAACAATATTGGTGACTGTGGAAGGAACTGTCTCATTCAATAATGAAAAGCCAAACTATTTCAACCAGAACTTTATGCTTACTGCAGTAGACAACATGTGGAAGATAGCAAGTGACTGTTTTAGGTACATAGACCATTAGCTGTAGCACTTATCTTAGGATCTGTATATAATATTTGTTAATGTTCTGCCGGAATGATTCACTCATGAAGCCCAGCAGAGCTACATTGGTGTAAATTTTCAACAAGTATTTGTTGTCACTGAACTGTGCCCTACATAGAATTGTGTGGTTTTGAAGCAGCACAAACTTAATGATGTGAAATATATTAAGCAAAGATGGACCCCCATTTGTTGAAAATGTGAACGAAGCTTATAAATGTAGTCAAGCATTATTTTTGTGTGAACCATCTTTATACATCTTGTATGAGAGGTAATGAAAATAACATGCAAAGCATACTCCAATGTTACAGGGGGCAGAGCAATATTTTGGGTGCAAGGCCCAAGTAGACAAACTATATCTGCAGGGATTTAGAGGGTGCTATAACAGATATTAAAGTACATCTGTGAGAAAAAGTGGAAGGGCTACAGCCACCAGCCCACCTGGCTCCACTGCTGATGTTTACAAATTTTCATAGTACTAATGATAAGGAATCTTGAAACACCATATATGGACCAACCATATGTATTAGAGGATTACTGACTGTTTTTGCTCTTTCTTTTTACCCTACAACATTTTCTCAATAATAGATTATAGTTGTCTCTCACAAACTTTTTTACCTACATTGGTAAAATCTATGCATGCAAGCCAAAGATATTGCACCTAAGCTAGTCTTTCCAGTCACATAGCTTCATCAAACAATTGGTATACACAAATAATATACCATATTGCATATGCATTGTCATTCATCATCATGACTTTCAGATTTGTTACCAATACTTATTTCCCACCACAAGTTGGTGAAAAGACACTAGTTGCGTAATAATGCCCCCCCCCAAAAAAAAACAACAACAAAGACTTGAGGAGAAATCTATCACGAGAAAAGAAGGTAAATATAACACAGTCTTAAAGCTTGCATGGTTTTTTTTATTCGAAGATAACATAAGTGTTAAGCAAAGTAGATTTATTTACAAACTTCAATTTCCATTAAATACATATAAATCACCCAAGTTTTCTTTCAACTTGTGCCTTATTTTGAAAATATGTCAACCAGCGAGTTGTGACACTTTTTCCTTTCAATTTTCTAACTATTTTGCTTAGCAGTGTGACAAAACAGATTTTCCATGGGTGAGAAGTAACTAAGAAATTCCATAAGTGAAAGCACACAGCAAAATAAGCTTAAATATATTAAATGTTTCAGATTAATAGGATCTAACAGCAGGAGGCACGCTTGCGCATTCTTTGTCACTAAGAGTTTGATCAATTACAGGTCGGTATTTCAGTGTCACCTGGAAAATAGGAAATTGATTTATTGTATGTCATTCGTCAGAAGATAATGATTGGAAAATAAAGGTGAGTTTAAATATGGTCTTTCTATGATATAATACTTCCTACAAGGAACAATGCAGCTGCTATTGAATTAACTTATTATAAGTTTGTATGCCAACAAAAAGGTTGTTGTATATTGGGAAGAATTTATCTTACTTTGTTCAGATAGGAGCTTTGAAACTACTTGTAAGATTATATGATCTTAAAATTTGCCAAATGGGCCTATAAGGAAACTACTGCAATGCCTAAGAAGCCTCTCACAGCAATCAAATGTAAATCACCAAGGTTAATGCCCTCTAAGCAACTGCTACCAAGGTTCCAGGTACATGGTAAGGAGGTTTGAGCAAAATGTCAGACATTCCCTATGACAGCAAAAAATTACATCTTTGCTATTGCATGAAAAAGTGGTGAGAGTTTACAGTGTTAACAGACTACTCAAGTACATCTTCACAAAAATTGTGTCAACTGCCTGCTCATTAGGAAGCTGATGCCAAACCCAGGTAGGCAACTGAGCTAGCAGATATCAAACATACCTTTCCAGTTTTTGGATCTTGATATGATAAAGTGTGCTTTCTCCAATGTTCATCAAATGGCTTCTTCTTTTGTCCATCAATTGGTTTGCTATAGTCATATTCATCAATTCGTTCCTGAAATGACACCATTACACTTAGTCACTAAAACAACATAGACTAAACAAACTGAATAAAAGATATGCCATGGTCTGCCAATCAGCACAGGTTACCATTTTATAAACATGTGGGTAGGTTACACCACGATTGGTATTCCTAGAATTCAGAAGACAGAAACAGACATCACCACTGACTACACGAGGTAAACTGCAAATATTTTGTGGCATGTTGCTTGAAGGCACTGAACAATGCTTAAGTCAAGCATAGCATTGTCAATCAGCAAATTTAATAAAAAATACTTGAAAGATCACGTGATCTTGGGGTTTACTAAATACATGCTTCTAGGTCTACAGTCTTGTTTATTGATACAAACATACTGCAGTATACTCCCAATAACTGGGACTCCCAGAGGGAATCCAAAATCAGCCGCATTTAACCCCTGGCCAAACTATGCAACATTTTGTGCAACATTTGTTGTAGACCTGATGTTGCATCATCTGGCCACCCCATGTTTTGTTTGTTTTCTAAGTATGTTTTAAAGTGCGAAAGTGATTGTTCTTGTTTTATACTGTGATCAAGGGTATTCCAAAGAAAACTTCCCCTGAGTGATAATGGCTCTATTCCATATGTTGTCTTTGCCTCTGGAATTTTGCAAAGCTCTTTCTCTAAAGAGATCATATGTTATACACTTTTTTCATAAACTCCCATACAACAGAAGGATTCATGCTACTAAATGCCTTGTATATTTCAATCGTCAGCTTTGTTGATACTAGGAGCTTATGTTGCACAAAGTCTGCAGTAGCTGTCTCCAAATTTCTTCTGAATTGGAAAATAATATAAAATAGTATGGAATTAAAAAGAGCCTATGGGGTTTCACTGACAGTTTCTGATGTTTTTGGACTTGAAATAACTGTTAAGGCATGTGCAACCATAAACTCTACATAATCAAGTAACCTGGTTCAGCATTCTAATATGTTGTATAGTTTTTACCCTTTGTCTCATAGCATTCTTAAGGAACTTCCTCTAGTAGGGAAATGCCTCAAAAAGACTGCAAAAGATGAAAAAACTTTATGATTGTACCCTATAGACGCATTGGCATAAAGAAGGTAACACTCATTCCTCCTTCACAGTTATAAAATCAAACTTCCTTTTTGTATGGTGTATGAACAGCCCTAGAGTGCAATCTCTCCATGAAAAAGCTTTTGAATGGCCCCAAGCAACTAGTGAAATTCTTCGATTCTGTGGGACACTAATGGGAAAGTATTGGGACTACTAGGGACTTTTCCCCAGTAATTAGCACACTAAAAATGCCCTGATCTGTCCCTAATTCTACAACAGAAAATTGTCTATGAAGATTTCAAATTCTGTGGTATACAATAGAGTATTGTCCAACCATCTAGGATTGACAAATTCTTACCAATTCATATGACAATGTCAAACCGCCTATTAAATGGATAAGTTGTTGTCTTCCAATCTAGGCTACTCAAAGATATTTCATTTTAACCAAAATAGATGCAAGGAGAAAGATGTTCATATCTCCCTGTACACAGCCAAACTAAAAGCCAACCATGCCTGGGAACCACCCCTCGACATAGCATATTCAGGCCTTTCAATGAGACGTGCGCGATTGCACAGGCACACGCCTAGCTCAGTTTACGTGCTTGATTTACAGCTCTTGCCAGCATAATCTAAAATGTACATCCAAGTACTAAGGAAAGCTCTCACAATTGAATGTTTAGCATGTGCAAACAATCCTATATGTAACACTGGCAATGTGCATCTAATTTACTCACTGAAAGGCCTGTGTGTTATACACTGGCTACCAAAAAGGCCACACATGCTCACAATACTAAGTGAATGTACAATCCAAACTCTTTACAATACCTGGTAGTCTTCCCGTGCATGGGCACCTCTGCTTTCCTCTCTTGCCTCTGCAGAAAACATTGTCTGTGCTGAATTCAACATAAGGTTTTGCAGCTCAACTGCCTCAACAAGATCTGAATTCCAGACCATACCTCGATCGAAAAGCCTGACATCTTTAAGCTGTTCGTAAACCTCACTGATTTTGACACATCCTTCTTTAAGAACTGCTCCATCTCTAAAAACAGCTGCATTGTTTTGCATGACCTGCTGCATGTTATCTCGGATTTCTGCAACTGACAATGATCCATTAGCATAGCGAAGACTATCCAGATTTGCCACAGACTCTTCTCCGGCGTTCTACAAAAAAAATGAAATTAGAATTGGGAAAGAGCCAAGAACTATCAATGATTCTATCACATTTAGAAATATACAATAAGGACCAAGAATGAATCAGTCTTCAAACAAAACTCAACCCATTGACCAAATCCCCCCCCTTGTTTTTGCTAATAAGAATCTCTTAATTCACCCAAGATCGTCATGAGGGTCACTGTGACAGCTAACTTTGTCTTTCTTCTATTTAGCTTCTGTAGTTTGTGGTGTATATATACAATCAGTATCTGTAAATGCTGCAGGGTTACAATGTCCTTTCATGCTTCCTGCACTTTAGTCCTATAATGTACTTGGCCTCAATATTGCGTGCATTTTAACCAAATGTATCAAAAAAGTTTAAGATGCCATGTGAGCACATATGACTAGCAAAGGATGCTCAAGGTCTAATAAATCTGAAATCATTTAGAAGGACAAACCATCAAATTGGATAGAGCTATTTCTACTTTGACAAATGTACTTTGTCATATCAGGTGCTTTTCCATGTAATACCAGTCAAATGAACACTCAGAAGGTTGAATGACTTTACTTCCTAACTTTTTGAGCTCCTATCTATGAGGACTACCTACAAATGTACAACTTGTGATATTGTATAGCTCTCTTCAAATCAAGTATCTTTGGGCCTATCAATAATCTATGAACACTATGATAACCCACTACCCAAGGCACAAATTCAACTCAGATTTATTCAATGCTATTTTGCAAGACTTGACTGAGAGTTGACAACAACTCTGCCATTCCCATACAAGAGTATTAGACAACTTGTCTGTAAGAAAATCCCCAAAAAGCACACTTACAGCTGGCAGGTCTGGGATATCCTCGCCTGGTTTGTTGTTCTCTGCAATGGTAAGAGCACATGCACGTCCAAAGATGACCAGATCCAATAATGAATTTGCCCCCAAGCGATTTGCTCCATGAACAGAGGCACATGCAGCTTCGCCAGCTGAATAAAGACCTTCAATCACTCTATCCTCACCATCCACATGATCAAGTACCTAAAAATAGACAGAAAAGGACAATTGCAAGATACTGAATCTAGGCCATCAAAAACCCACATGATATGAGCCTATCAATATATCAAAAGCTACACAATATCTCTCAACATGAGAAAAATGAAAAAGGGGTAGTAATAAATACAAGAAATCAAAGAAGGAATGTTACAATAAAGGTCCCCACTTATATGCTAAATTGAGTTATAATGACTTGTAGGATGCCACTACTGCAAAGACAGAAGGACTTTGAGCAACCAACATGGGCTTGAAATAGGTGTGGTATGGGTATTATGAAGATTTTTCATAGCTATTGCAAGAGCATTTCACAAGTATTGTATCGATGTTGCAAGACTCTCTGCAGTGATTGGAATTAAAGTGTTGAGGTATGTGTGCACCTTACACAGAAAGGACTGTATGATAATACAACACACACAAATGCACACACACGCACACGCGCGCGCACACACACACACACACACACACACACACACACACACACACACACACACACACACACACACACACACCAGTAAATATAATAGATATAATTGCATTACAAAGTCAGCCACAACAAGGAGCTGCAACAAACCTGGCCCTTGTAATTTGTAGGAACGCCTCCCATGTTATAATGCACAGTTGGCAGTACGGGTATGGGGTCACGTGTGACATCAACACCTGCAAATATCATTGCTGTCTCTGAAATACCTGGCAGCCTAGTTCTTAGCACCTCAGCTGGTAAGTGTGACAGTTGCAAATACACATGATCTTTGTGGGGCCCACAGCCACTGAAATAAATAAACCAGCTGTTAAAGAGGGTCCAAGTTTAAGAGGAAATCTAAGGAGGATGAAGGAAAATACCCTGGCTCAACAGAATAACTTGCTTTTACTAATAAGAGAGTAAAAGTTTGATTCATATCTCTAGATTAGGATTGTGAAGACTTCTGACATTAATCAAAGCAAAGTCTCCATCATCTAAAATGTTGTGAAAGATGTATTATCTTGTTTGTTATATTTTGTATGCTATATAAATGCATTATATAAATGATTAATAATGGTTAGCTGCTATTGACTAAAAATAAACCAACTGCAAACAAGTTCATGAATATTAGTATAAAATTCTGCAAAGGTGTCACTGAGTGTAGGAGGAAAATTGGCCTAAGGGAAGGGCAAAGAATTAAGAAGAGCAGTACACTGGCATTGTCAATTCCCATGTTAACAGTGGAGGAGCTATGCATATATATGGGAGAGGGGTTAAGTACCATCCCATTTGCTGAAGATGTGGCAATTTAGGTTCATCTCTAAATGTCAAATAACTTATAGTAAGGGTAGTATTGTCAGATGAGCAGCTTGATGGAGTGACCTAAGAGCCTTGATCAACAGTCAACCTTCAAAATTTCCATGACATGTATAAAAAGCATTGTTCTATTCACAATATCTAAGAGGTCTATAGAAGCTTCTCGCACTTAAAATAATGATTTCACCTGCCAGTTTCTATCTAGAAAAGGCATGTCTCTATATTGAAAAAGGCTATTTCCCAAGGTCTAATGGGCATAAGCTCAAAAGTTTCCTCAGTGGCTTCACACATTGGCCCCAGACTTATCTCTGACACTTCATGACATGGGGGTTATATGGGGCCTGGGGCAAATGGAAAATGTAAGAAACAATAAGATATGCTGGCCTGTTTTCATCCAAAATGCCAAGAAAATGCGATTACCATTTCTAACAAAACAAACTAAGGGAAAGAAAAACAATCAAACCATTTAAAGAAAGAAAGAGAAACAGCCATTCTGTTCCAATTCTTAACATATAATTTACATTTTGCTTACAACTCAGCATTTAAAAACTAAATAGAAATAGGAAAGAACAAACAAGGAAAAGTGAGGGGACAAAATTTATACTTACCGTCCTTCTCTGATTTCTATGGTCATTGAACGAGAAACGACATCTCTTGAAGCTAAGTCTTTAGCATTCGGTGCATATCTCTCCATAAATCGCTCTCCCTGTGAAGAAAGTGAGACAAAGTCAGATAAAAGCAGGTGTATACTTGACAAATAGGTGGAGCAAATACCTCGATCTAGTGCTAATCTTCAAACTATTGGTCACGTTTCTAAGTGATCCAGAATTCACTAAATATCTAAAAACCACCATAAGTCAAATCATAATAATTTACAATCTATACCTCACTGTTTATGAGGTATCCACCTTCACCACGGCTACCTTCTGTTATCAAGCATCCAGCGCCATAAATACCTGAAAAAGAAGCACTTTTATTTGAACATATCTTAAATTCAAACATCACATTATCATCATCATCATCATCATCATCATCATCATCATCATCATCATCATCATCATCATCATCATCATCATCATCATCATCATCATCATCATCATCATCATCATCATCATCATCATCATCATCATTATCATCATCATCATTTTTTTTAAAGATGGCTTTTAAAATTGCTAACAAAAAGCTAACTACATTCAACCATACCAAAAAAAGAAAAGATATAATTATAATTAAAATACAATGAACTAAGTCTAAGTCTTATATAAAACAAAGTAAGTCCTTGACAAAAATTTGCACAATCTGCAGTTGCAACAAATGTGTAAGCACCTTCTTCCAAAGAACCAAATACAAGTGGGGATGTTCCCTTTGAATTCCTGTGCTTTGTAAAGTGTTCTAAAGGTAAATGAAACTTGTCTTTATACCTGAACCAGATATTAACTCAACTCACCTGTTGGGTGGAACTGAACAAATTCCATGTCTTCATTGGGTAGCCCAGCTCTTGTAATCATAGCTGTTCCATCTCCAGTGCACGTGTGTGCTGATGTGCATGAAAAGTATGAGCGGCCATAACCCCTAATGGAAAGAATTAATTCATTAACAGTTGATAGAGTTTTCAGTATATTTCAAATATGCTTGCTTTCTTGATGCAAAAGGGCTCATCAGACTAAAATAGTCAATCTCCTTAATAGAGATGGCACTCCCAATATAGTACCTATAGAAGCAAGATGAGTCCAGAAGTTAAATATTCTTGGAAAAGTAGGAACTAGGAATAAAATACTACTTCATGAATACCCACCCAGTTGCAATAATAGTGTTATTTGCCTTGATTCTATGAAGTGATCCATCCTCAAGACACAAGGCAATAATCCCAAGACACCTTCCTTTATCCATCAGCAAGTCCAGTGCAAAATACTCAATGAAATAGTTGCAATCATATCTTAGTGACTGAAAGACAAGAAATCATTTAAGCATATAAACATAAAATAGCATTTCATACTAGGTTATAAAAAATTCCAAGGATGGAATTGATGTATGAGCTGGAAATCGCAGCTTTGATATAAACTTGACAATAAGGATGACGACAAAAAGAGAAATCATTTTAATTTAGACAAATCATGACTATTCCAGTGGTTACAATTTCGGTATGACTAATCCAGTTTACATTTTCGGTATGACTAATCCAGTGACGTTTCAACTCAGCCTTGAGTCATCCTCAGTAAAGAGAAGAGGGAGAAGGGATATTTATGAGAGTTCCAGGGATGGGGTAGAAGGAATACAAAGGGTAAGATAGAAACCTGATAGAGATATGCTGATGTAGGAAACAAATGATTGCCAAACATAGCCTGTAACTTGCAATAAATATCATTTAAATCAATGAAAATATGAATTTGATAACAACAAATGAGCAAGGTATGGTCTGATAATGTCCACAAACCTGTCCATAAAGAGTGTGCAGCAATGAATGGCCTGTTCTGTCTGCCACTGCACAGCATCTATGAGCTTGGCCACCTTTTCCATAATCCAAACTTTGACCTCCAAAGGCTCTCTGGTAAATTTCTCCTGTTTCAGTTCTGCTAAATGGCATTCCATAGTGTTCCAGCTGCAAATGATAACAAATGATAAGACGCATGAAAAAACTGGCAGAGAACAGCTAACATATCGCTAACTTACATATGATGAGTTAACTTAACCCTCCTGATTGAAATACAAACTCAAAACTTTGGCTGTATATGTTTTGAGTTCCTGACTTTCTAATCATTCTGCCATATCCCAGATCTTGATTACTTCTAACTTCTGTTTCCTTGCTCTAGCCCAAGGACCCATCACACATGATTCATGCCTACTACTTATAAGCCCAAAAGAGTTAGTAACTGATTCTGTTACTGATGAGAAATTTCAAAAAACTGATCAAAAAGTGGGATGGAAAAGCATGTCATTGCTCAATCTGCAAATAAGTTTTTCTTTTTTTTTCTTTTATTTGTATCATAATTAAATATCTGTTTTAACTTGTGTTAAACAGTTAATCTGAATTAGTAGTTAGCAACTATAATTGTAACTAACTTTAAAATTGATATTGATGAGTGCTGGAGGATTTAACTTGCTACTTCACTATAATAGTCACCTGCTCCTCCATAAAGCTTTACTGTTTCTAGATACAGGGCCCTCATTGATAACAGCAATTCATGTGCTGAAGAGGTTACCCTGTATAAACATTTTCATTATAATTATTATTACCAATTCTACCCCAATTAAGAAAAAGATCTTGGAATTTGCCTAATGCTAATAGAACACAAAAGCTGCTAAGAAATGATGTGTTTCTGCCTCTGACTACAAAGCCAATATAATTACCTCAATAACAGCATCCGGGGCTTCTCTAGTCATATAATGGATTGCATCTTGATCTCCCAACCAATCGCTCCCTTTTACTGTGTCATACCTAACATAAGATCCAAATATGTTATGATAATAACACCACACAAACCATTATGCACATAACACAGGGTATCTAGTAATGGAGTAGGCAATAATGACACTTATCAAACAACTGTATGAACTGCCATGCTACTCCTGGTGAAAACATTCTATGCTGTGTTTATGGGTCCACTAACTGATTCTGTTACTGATGGTTAAACTCAAATGGTAAAAAGACTTGTCTTTGGTTTAGAATCTGCAACTGAAAACTGTTTATCAAGGTCATGGAGGTCAGGCTTGAAAACAAATAAGACCCAAAAACATGACACATGTTAATATGACACATATTAATAGCAAATGACAATGATTAATAATCAACAAACCATTGTGCCATCAAATATTGTTCTAAGCCGAGGTGCTTTACTCAAAAACAAATGATACCCTTAATAAGGAGTAGTGAAAAGTCATTATTGAATGAGGAATCCAATCAAATGTCAAACAACTATCAATTGTTCTTACATGTGCCATCTCCAATCATCTTTTTCCATATTTCCAAGTGCAGCATTGACACCACCCTGAAGAAAAAATTCTCTAATGTTAGCACTGGGATCAAAATCTGTTTCTTAATTATGGCTAATGTAAAAGCACAATGCAGATTGCAATAGTATAGTATCTCTGTACTCCAATAAAGAACTTTTCTGTAGTTCTGATCATTCTAAACCAAAGAAAGCTAAGAGAATTTGTCCATTGTTTTGATCGTTCACCTTGAATAAATTTTCTGATCAAGCCATCATCATAAACAAGATATGCAGACAGAACTGACAAACATAACACATCAGCTACATTTGTCAGTTCTCAAAATCATAACAGGTATTCAATCAAATAGCAAAAATGAACATAATCTATATGTTTGTAACATCTTGAAAATCTAGAGATTTCCTAACTGTAATGCAGTTGATGGTAATGGCAGATAACTAGTGGGATTAAACATGCAATTTTAAAAAAGTGCAACATCTTTGCTTTCTTTTTCCTCAAAATGGAGCTTCTGGGTCATCTTGTCCATAATCAAGTCACTCACACAAATTCAAATTTTTCATTGAAAAAGTTATATAACTACAGAATTATATGACTATAAAAGAAATAAGTTGCCTTTGTCTTAAGACTGCCCTTGATTATGAGCAGCAGCAGATAGAGTTCCCAAAAAGCACATACAGGGTTTGATAAGAAGCAACAGCCATAAACCAAGTGAAAAGATAGTTGGTTGAAATTAAGGGCACAAAAGTGGGTAGGGACATGACTTTGCACTTAATGTTTATAAGCTCCTCTGTATCAGAAACAACAGCAAACTGGGTGAAAATATAATCATGAGCCAGATTTCATAATCAAACAAATACAGCGAATTACATTGTCATTATCCAATTAGCCTTAAAGCAAGTGAACATCTACTTATGAATCAGACGATACCTGTGCTGCAACTGTGTGAGATCTTGTAGGGAACAATTTAGTGACACAAGCAGTTTTGAAGCCTGCATTGGCTAATCCAAAAGCTGCTCTTAGGCCTGCACCACCAGCCCCAACCACAACACAGTCATATGTGTGGTCAACAACTGGATATTGACGAGAAATCTGAAATGAGAATAATTTGCAAAATAACAAAATCTCATATCAAAGAAAGCTAAAACCTAGGAATACAATATAAAGATGATGTGAAATGTTAGTCAAAATTGCCAATTATGAAATAACTACATAAACAACATTATGTAACTTTCTTCCCAAACTACACTATCACTTGAAATACAATTAGTTATGTAATGTTATTTATTAATAAGCTAAAGATACATAACAAATAATTAAAAAGATGCTTACATCTGAACTGGTCGTTCCATCTTGACCTCTTCTGCCTTCTATCTTGAAATGGAAACCTCTACTGCATGATGGTAAACCAAACCTATTGATCTTTGAGAAAAAATGTCACCACAATGACATAATTTAGGGGAATGTATTGCAAAACATAAACCAATGAAATTTAACCTAATGAGTCCAAACTAAAATGCCACAGAATTGAAATTCTAATTGGTTTCAGTTCCTCTAACATTGCTTAGATACCTTAATAGAGCAAGCATTTTTAAACAAAAAGAGAAAGATTGAAACATTGATGGAAGTAATCGTTTAAAGTATTTTGGCTTTTAAGCAATCCTAAACGAGTTTCTTGTGAAATTTTCTTATAGCTGTGCAAGTGATCATTCTGAGAGGGCATCCTCTTCTTCAGAGTTTGGAAAGCTAGTCTAAAGAGGAAAGATGACACCAAAAAAAGCACCGCGGAGATGCCACCACATTAAGCGCCCTAGTGGCTAAACGTGAGCAAATAATATTTTCATGCACACAGGAGAAGAAGTCCTTGGTAATACAAGACAACTACATCGATGCCATTAAACACCACTTAGGTATATAGCAATGTGCTTTGCATGCCAGAGAATATTGCAGAGCTATTTAATACCATCTACAGTGCAAATGACGAACAAAGTATCTCAGATGAAGATATAAAGGACAGAATATATGTAAAATTAACTGATTATACACTTCCACATAATGTTTTCCTATCACCATTACGTAACAGTTTGGTTGTATGTTATGTAACGACCACACTGCTTGCCTTGCTTAGGCCCTTCAAGTGTTCAAATCATGAACAGATCACAAAGCTGAAAACAGGAAATAATACCAACAAAACTTACTTTCAAAAGGTTGTTTATTCTCCCTCTTGCAAGATATGATGACATTTTCAGGCTACTGCTTTACTTCCAACCTAATTTGATAGCAGTTTGTATGTCACACCTCTAATGTGGACAGACCAAACTTATAACTCACAGGGAACGAAGAGTTATAGATTTCTGAGTGTCAGGTAAAGATCAAGAGTCTGGTACCTAGCTACGACATTTCCGTTATCCGATATTTACATTTTATAACGGTTTTTTACGTAGCGAGTGCATTTTTCAGTTGCTATAGTTCATAAAATATAGTAGCTGGCCAGAGCAGAAGGCCTTAAAGATAGATAGAGAAGAGCATACTTCCTTGATCAAAATAATCTCAACGATACTTTACATTAAAACTATATAGTGACCAAGCAAATAGCCGAATTGTCCTAAAGGACCGGTCATTAATTCTTCCAGGGGAGGGGATGGAAGACATCTAGGAGGGGGGACCAATATTCTGTACTCTTAGAGGGAGGGGTTGAAATCAAGGGCAATTTAAAAGAAAGAGTGTGGAGCGTCTTCTGAAGTCCTGGAGTAGGAGCCAAAGGTTTTGCCTAAATCTGAGAAGGGGACGAAAATTCCATTCCACATGAGAATGTCTTCCATCCCTTCCCACAAGTAATTAATGGCCCAATTCTAAAGAGAGCTCACTTGTGGCGAGGAAGTACAACAGTTAGTGACTCCTCTCCAGCGATGCCCGAGTGACCATGCTGAATAAGGCACTGGTCACCTTACATAGCAAAGCTAGTGGCACAGGGTAAGTCATCTCTAGCAAGGAGCCATCCAAGTACAGTTCATAAATGTGGCTACCATTAAATCACAGTTCATATCATCTATGCTTTCCACATTGATAGTGTTTTAGATTGCTAAAGATACAATATGCAATACAAAATGCAGCAAACCTAAATATTTAGTAGCAATAGTAAGTGCATCCATATGGATTTTTGTAGCTGTGTTTTTATTTTTGTTTTGTTACAAGTCGTTCATGTTAATGGCTGCAGAGTTTTCATGGCATCTTGCAATCCGTGGTATCGTCGATGCAGAGTAGTCAAGTAGATTTTACGTAATATGGTAAGTAGCTTGTATTTGTAAAATTTTATATTGAATAGAAAAAGATTTGTTAAAGAGTACGGCAAGAACAATCATGCCTATGAATAACAGAGGCGGATCCAGAGATAAAACTGACTGCCGCACAGCACAAGAAACATATCAGTAAAAGGGCGTGGTCCAAAGGCTGTGTGGTGGCCACACCCATTTTTTTACCAGTAGCATATATTTACGATTTTTGTGAGATTCGCTTCTCTTCCAGCAATCCTCCTATATCATACAATACCCTTCATTCTTTGAAGTACGATAGTGAACGTACAGTTATCGCGACAGCCTTAATTTGATTTTCTAATTGTCTTTCAAAATTTCATATCAAACTCATGTCTGTTCTATTTTGTTGGCTCAGCATAGAACAAAGAAAGTAATTAATTGGCTCTCCTGAAGTCTGTCAGACTTTTCTGGATCCATAACTGGGTATTACAAGTCCAAACATGAGTTTTCGGAACCATAGAGAAGTTGTCTGTCATACACTAATACTTTAAATTATAAAACTAATAACCTTTCGTTTTCTCTAAAAGCCCACTATAATTTACTAAATCAGTAATCAATGTACTTTTGATGAGATGGCTCCACCATTCAATTAAAATTCATTTTTCTGCATTTCATGTATGTACACTGCATTATATAATGCAAGTCAGGACCTCTACTAGCTTGGATAACAAAACGAAAGAGTGTATGTTCCTAGCACCATAGTAGTACTGCCCAATGTAGACCTAACTAACTCAGTGAAAGAACAAGATCATACTTTTTTGCTGCTTACTGGAAAGTATAACACCGGCATTTCAGTTCCATGTTTCCCATGTTTGACAAGGTCATCGATATGATACTTAAAGTCACCAAGTCAAACTGCAGCATGATCTCAGCAAACTGAATTTAAGGAAACACTTCTCCTCAAATCGCATAGCATTAATATGAAGCCGTCTACCAGTAGATGTGATTAAGCCAAGAACAGTGGAAGAGTTTGAGAAGCAGTTTTGCCTATTTGGGAGGACTAATGACAACTAATATGGTATCCATTCCACTTTTTCAAATTATTGATTTTCTATCTGCTCTGTTTGCGAATCGAGGATACTGGCTAGTGCAGTTTGAAGCAACTGTGCCTGTTTGTTTGCAACTAGATTATCAAGAATCAATGTAATGACCTTATTTCAGGTTTTTTTCATTTATGCTCACTTGAATTCAAAATGCTACAAACAACTGTTGAGAATACCGAACACTGAACATAAGTCAAATAATAATATAATAATAATAATTTCTTTATTTAAGGTTGGCTCTTACTGCTAGCTCACGTGCTAATTTAAGCCAACCGGAACTTAAATACAAGTTTCTATAATAAATTAAATCTAAATTACAAACGGGAGAATACTATTAAAGAACATAACTATAAAAACCCTATATTACCTATATGTTGTGTTCTGTTACCGTGCCTTACAGGCGTGATCGATAGAATTAACACGATGGAAAACAAGTACGTTTGCAATTAGCTTCAATTCAAAACGAATAACAATGACATGGAAAAACAACAGAATGTAAACGAGGTTAGGCAAATGGTATCTTGTCTGAGAATATAACACTATATACAATCTGCGCAATTTACAACTGCAATCAAAATCGTAGCATTGAATTTATCTTTTGAAGTTGCTAAGTGTCTGGGACTCTTTTATAGAAGATGGCATAGCATGCCATATCCTAGATCCAAGAAAACATGCACTTTCAATACGATACCCTGTTGTTTTTGGTTTCGGTGCAACAATATTTCTGCAGCTACGAAGGTGACAAGGTACATCTTTCTGAACGAAAATTTGTTTCATGAAACTAGGATTGAGATTGATTTGAGTTTTAAGGATTTCGGTAGCAAACAACTTTAAATTTCTCTCGTGACTGGAAACCGATTCTGCTTTCTTCAATAAATCTTCGAAACTAGGACAACTATCCTTGTATACGATTCTTAGGGCTCTCTGGTGGATTTTGTTTATTTTCTTATGAACCGACCTGTCATGAAACATCCAGATAAGTGTACAATAGCTAAACTGGGACATAACAAAAGTATTCATCATAATCCTTAACTTCTCAACATTCATGTAACTTGAAATACGTGCAAGTGCATGCAGCGTCTGTCCAGCTTTTTTACATGAAGAAGTAAAGAAGAAGTAAATTCTTCAGTCAAACGAAGAAGTAAAGAAGCGTGTTGAATTAGAAGTTGGAAATATCGTAAATATGCTAGAAGTGGTGAGAAAAAGGAAGCTAAAGTGGTTTGATCATGTAGTGAGAGAGAGAGTGGTGATAGCTTGGTGAAGACTATATCAGAGGGTATGGTTGAATGCAAAAGGAGTAGGGGCAAACCAGAGAAAAGCGGGGTGACTATCATAATTGAATGGACAGGGATTTTTTTTTCTATGCTCATAAAAATTACAATTACATTCAGATTACATTCAACGATATAGAGACAAAACATTACGGAATACAAGACAACACCACAGGGAGCATGGAAATACATAGCAACCTTGCAGCAATTTAAAATTTACTTAAAAAAAATAAAATAAAATAAAATAAATACAAATAAAATAGAAAACAGCATCAATCTATTCAAGGAAAGGAGGAGAGAAGATTTATGTTAGTTTGTTACCATTTATTCAAAGCGTTTTGTGGCCTTGATATATTCTAGTGTTGCGGTGAGAATGCTAGCATTGGATGTAAGTGACAGGTGCTTATGGCCATAAAGGATAATATCTACTAGTTCATTGTTTGAAGGATTTGCAAGACCGTGGGACAACAATATTGCATTCACACGACCGAGAAGACAACACCTCTGTACATCATAAGTATGGCAGAACAGCATATAGTGCTCAGTGTCCTCAACACCATCGTTTGACGGACACAAGGGGTTCAATGTATCTTCAAAATTATGCCTAAACTTGTGAAAGTTCAGTTTACTGAGACCAACACGTAGCTGTGTTAAAATGGATAGACCTTTTGGATCATAAATATTATAGACAGGTTTTGGGGGTGGACGGATAATGGACAATAGCTTTTGTTTAAAGATATTTACAGAGCTAGACTGTCTAATTTCCGGGTCAAGTCTTTCCCATTCTAGCAAGCAATTAGGATAAAAACTTGACTTGAAACTTCTTGTTCTTGCGCATATTTGTCCTATTGAAATGTGTCTGCGAAGATTATAATGAGATGTGTGAAGAGTAGGAATTGTGCATCGTGTATAATCTGGAGTGCAGTTTTTAACTATTTTGTAAAAGAGAATAAGTCGTCTGCTCCACCGACGAAGGTGTAATGGTTCCCACCCGAGCTCATCATATAGTTTTTCACGAGAGGTACCTTTCCAAGTTCCTGTCAATGCTAAAGCGGCAGAGTATTGGATAGATTCAAGTCTTTCCATTTGACCATTCAAAATGACACGATGGCTAAATTCACAAATACTATCTGGAATGTGGTATATGACATCGCCGTAATCTAGGTGTGGTCGAATGTAATGCTTATACATATCATTTAAAGTGTGACGTGGCAAATATTTTGATAGAAATTTCAACATTCCAATTCCTTGTCTGCATTTTGAAATGACGGATTTAACATGGCTGGCAAAGGACAGTTTGGAGTCGAGAATGACTCCAAGATGCTTTTGCTCGCGAACGCTTTTAACAGCAGCATTTTTGAAGAATATGGGTGGGTGGTTTCTTGGGCATCTTTTCGTTTCTTTTCTTGGGCATCTTTGCTTACTAGGGTCTGGATTGAAGGACATTCTCCATTTAGTGGCCCATAGGTTTATCAAATCCAAGTCATGATTTAAATTTTCAGCGGCTGTTATTGGTTCGTGGACAACAGTAAAGATTGAAGTATCATCAGCAAACAATTTCACATTACATTTTAGCCCGTCTGTCAGATCGTTGATATAAATTAGGAAAAACAAGGGCCCCAAAATAGAGCCCTGTGGAACCCCAGCTGTTACGGTACCCCATCGGGAAGCTTTGCCATTTAGAACAGTACGTTGCATCCTATGGGCGAGGAAACTTTTCATTAACGAAAATAACTTACCTGAAATCCCGCACCGATGCAATTTATGCAGAAGGCCTTCATGCCAGACCCTGTCAAAAGCTTTTGACATGTCGAGGTAAACAGAGCGAACGTCTAGGGTTGGGTTGCAATCAAAAGCTTGAAAAATTGAGTTAGTGATAGAAAGAAGCTGATTAACTGCCGAGTCGCCTGGTCGGAAACCTGATTGGTTTGGATTTAATAAGTTATTTGTCTCTAAGTGATAGTAGAGTGTATCAAATATAAGTTTCTCTAACATTTTCCCGAAGACTGGAAGAAGAGAAATTGGGCGATAGTTTTCTTTGCAACTCTTGTGGTTATTTTTATGAATCGGGACTATGTTTGCCTTTTTCCACATATCAGGAAATATACCTTGATTTAAACAATTTTCAAAGATCAGTCTGAGAGGTAATAGGAGTGCATCCTCGCATACTTTGATCATCCGGATTGAAATATCATCCCATCCGTGCGCTTTATTTGGATTTAATGACCTAATAATCCTCAAGATCTCATCGGAGATGGTACAATCTGTAAGAGGTGAAGCTATAGGGGAATTGAATTTAGGAATTTCGCTCCCAGTATCAATAGTAGTGCATTGTGCTATAAAGTAATCGTTGAAAATTTCTGCTTTCGCTGTGAAATTCAAAACAAATATATCATTCTCTAAGAGAGGGGGGATGATTGGTAATTTGGTTTTATTTAATATATGTTTAATCAGTGACCAGTAGGATTTATTTCTGGTCTCAGAACGTGCAATAGCCGAGCCTGTTTTCATGAAGTAATTATCCTTGGCATCTTCGATCATTTTAGATACACGGGATATCATATTGTTCATGGCCTCCAATTTATGACTCGGCCGACCATTTCTAACAAATGATTTATATGCTCGATTCTTTTTCGCAATAAAATTTTTCATAGACTGTGTTATCCAGGGTGCCTGCCGAGGTCTGATTTTGATTGTTTTGTTTGGTATAAAGTTTGAAAAGATGTTCAAGAGAGTTTCAGTCAGCAGCTCAACTTGTTGGTTAGGACAAGTCAGATTCTGGATGTTATCACGCCAGCGAAAGTTTTGGATACACTTGCGAATCGCATAGACATTCGCACGATCATAAAACCAGACCTTGCGGTAATAGGGAGGTGGTGCTAGATTTTTAACGCTTAGCTCACCGTATACAATTTGATGGTGACATTGCTCATGTAAAGATGGGTGAACACCTGATTCTAGAAATAGATTTGGTTAGAAATAGATGGACAGGGATTAAGGTGGTGGAGTTGATAAAAACAGCTCGAGACAGAGAGGCATGTAAAAATGTTGTGGAGCGAAGCGCCGTTGTGTCCAACCTGATGGTTTTAAGGGACTATGATGATGATGATGATCATAATGATGTTCAGTTGCTTTATTTACTTTATTTCTTTATTACATGATTCCAAGAAGACCTTAATCATAAGAAGGCATGTAGACACAGCAGATACTTTCTGACTTTTAAGTCCTAAGCTGTGTGAAAATCGTGTTGAATACTTGATGAGCTATGGGCAATACTAAATCTGAATGAAGTTTTCAAGCTGTTTGCCTCACTTCCAATCCGGCATGACATCGTTGTGTTTTCGAGTGTTGACAGTGAAACAACATGTACCATTTTTAAATCGTTCCATTTCCAAAATCGTTTTGACTTTAATGCTGGTTAGAAAAACGTTTCAGTGTATACGGAGGGCTAAAGCGGAATCATTCCATACTGTTTTGACATCAAAACAGTACATAAACCACTGCGAAAACATGATATGACGTAACACTGATTTCCAAGAAACCAATAAATTACTCAACAACAGCAACAACATTCATTGCAAATATAATGTAATAGGGGAATTTTGAACTACAGGTATCTTTCGTATCAAAGCATGTCTAGTTCACAAGGAAAAGGACGAGGAAAAGGCCGAGGAAGAGGAAGGGGAAGGCGAGATAGAGTAGATAATAACAATTGTATAGAGCCAGTGAAACCCGGTAAACCTCAACATGTTGAGCCGCCAAAGCCAGTCGAGCCTCCCAAGCAGGTCGAACAACAAAGACAGACACCAGCTATGCCAGAATCTAGGCCCTCGAATTCCGTTCAGAAACAGCCTGCACACAAACAGAATTCAGCCAATTCATCAGTCACCGCACCCCTTCAAGAAAGAAACGCAAGTATGTTTGACACAGCACAATGCAATTTTGTTTAGTTATTTAGCCAAGCTCTTTACATCCAGTGCTTTTGGAAATCTAGAAATAGGATTTACGATTTAGGAGGTTTAATTTCCATAGTATTGATCTCCTACTAGAGCAACGAAAAGAATAACTAACTAAATAGTGGCAATTTAGCAAATTTCAGAAATGATTAACCATGTACACTGATGAGAGTTAATTAATAATGTTTTTATACAATAGATATCCCAGTGGTTAGATCAAAACAAAATGCGGTCCAAGTCAGACCAACTACTGGTTCTACCCTTCCGTCAACACAGGTGGCAAGTAGATCTGGTAAGTTTTTAAAGAACACGATCAACAGTTATGCTGTATATTTTTATCTGACTTGGTACTTTACAAATGTTTTAACCTAGCTGCGACAATTTATGTAAGGTGTTTTTGCAACCTGTCGCTTACAAAAGATGGAATTTTCTTGGAAATCATGCACCTAGACCATAATGCTGTGTATATGCAAATTATTAGAATCCAGGCTCTCGTGGATCAATGAGTGGAAGTGCTGTATTCTGTAGATCTGTCCATATGATGCATATAGTGTCTTGAGAATTAAGTATTTATGAGTGCTTATGGGAGTCAGTTTAGTGGAAATTTTACTTTTACTATTAAGTGACACAATAGATTGTTGATTGGGAATGCAGTAATGGGTGCAAGACCATTAAAGAGCAACCCCAAAAGTTAGAATTAGCTCTGTTTTAGAGGTGCCAAGTCATGGATTGACCTCTCCACTTAGAGTAAGCTGACATCCTCCTTGAAGAGTTTTGAACATTTTTAAATGTTTGATAATTAATTTCCTTAGTTACAGATATGTTTGACCATACATGGCTATGGAGGATTTTGGCTATATGAATTAGCATTTTGTTAATGTGTTGTAGGCAGATAAGGTAATTGCTTCAGGGTTTGTTTTTTGAAATTGCTCTTTGCATTTGAGTATGCCAATTATTATCTGAAATTCTATTCTGCAGGTATCTTTGAGTTGCCAAAAAGACCTGGGTTCGGGACAAAAGGAAGGAAGATAGAGCTGGCTGTTAACTTTTTTGAAGTGAAATTTCGAGATCATGACATTTACCAATATGATGTCACAATTGAGCCAAAATGTCCAGCAGCAGTAAACAGGCAAATTATTCAGGAGCTAGTCAGGGTTTATGCAAACATATTTAAATCTGATAAGCCAGTGTTTGATGGCAAGAAAAATGTATATACAGTTAGAGCATTACCAATTGGAAATGAAAAGGTATTTGGATATTTCTCTTTTGTGCAAGAAGGCTATATATTTTGCATTTAGATCAAAGTAAGCTTTAGTCACTCAAGAGATAGTAGCAATGTGCTATGACTGAATTCCTTCATAGTATTTAACTTTTGTCCTGGGGTTGTGCATCAGTTTTGCTAGATACATTTTGCTAATCCTGCACAAATGCTTTTAAAAGCCAGTCCACAACCCACACAATCCTGACTGCATATATGCAGAAAGTTGGACCACACTAGTCATGGCAGGCACCATCTGTTTCAGTGAGAGTGCATCCATAGGTTTGTTTTCACAGGGTAATATTTTAGGTTAACAATAGAATGGCAAGTGACACTGTTTGAATGCTGATATATCTTTTTAAGGTGATAACTTGGGTGACAAATTAGGAAATGGGCATTAATTAGATAATTATTTGGTAATTTATGAATTTGCTAAAACTAGCCTAAAAAGTGCACACCTACCCACTGGAAAACATGGTAAAAGCCAGCCTAGTTGGATGGAAAACCACCCAGATGGCAACCCTGGTGTGCATCCTTAAGGCTAGGTAGGTCTAAACAGGGGCATCATTATAATGGCTGTTGATTTTATTGCCCTAAGAAGATTCATATTTTGTTCGCAGGACCTAATGTTAATTAACATACACAAGATTGTAAATGTTAAATCTTATAGCAAATTGTGGAGCCATTATAAGTTTCTGTTGATAAATATCAGTCAGTGCCTACATATGGCTCAAATCTTGATTGTCTATGATTGGGACCCCCATTTTAGGAATCATCTAAGTTATTGGCCAATCGGATGGCCAGGATTTGCCTCTGACCCTCAATTGTACCACATTTGTCATATTGTATATTTAGGAAATTTTTGATAAACATCATCATGATATATTTTAAATAAAGGATAGTACAATTTAGGGTCAGAGGCAAATACTGCCATCTGATTCGTTAATAACTCTGATAATTGAAAAATAGAGATCCCTCTAACAGCCAATCAAGATTTGAGCCCAATGCCCACTTGCCAACCAGACTCACTAGTTGGGAATGGTTAATTGCAAGGATGACATCATGAACCTCACAAGCAAAATACTGCATCCAATAGATAAAATGGTTGAGTACCAGGCCTGTAGCCAGCTTGAATTCACAAGGGGGGAACAGCCAATATATATTATACATATATATCTATATAATTCATGTTTTAGGGGAGGCACAGAGTCAAATTTCAAAAGTCCAGGGGGCCTTGCCCCCCAGGCCCCCGTTGGCTATGGGCCTGTTGAGTACACCTCTCAGCAACTAGTACATTTCACCCAATGCTATTAAGCACATTGCAAAGATGATGCCTCTGGAGGGGGGTGTGACATAGAAATTTCCCAGTGATGTGGATGCTGCATCTAAGAACTGGGCATGGCTTCTGATAGTGCAGCCAGATCTCTTCAGTAAGCTTCTAATATTGCCTACAACATGCTAGATAAGTATTATTTAGAAAAATCATAGGACTTGCTGACAGAAGGCAAGTTTTACTGATGAAGTATTTTCCTTAGGGGTGTGATGCTCCCCATTCCTTCTTCCCTCATGATAGACCTTAGTGCCATCTCAATGCATATTCATGAAGTGTTGAAAAGTAAATTTAATCCTCTAGAAAGAGCTTGAAATAAAGATTCTTTTGGAGGATGGACAGAGAGAGAGACAGTTCAAGGTATTTAATTGTATTTACTGTTTCATAGAGATTTTGTATTTAAAAATTTACTTGTCCAATTAGTATAGCTGTAAGTTACAATAGTCATCCACTCCTTGTGACTGAAAGTATAAGCTCAATAATCCTTCTAGCAATCAAAAATGTCCTATATGACTGTGAAATTAAGGCTGGAAAATAGTTAGATTTGAGAGAGGTTTTGAGATTTACTTTGATTTTCTAGCCAAGCCAGTTTCAATGTGAGTGCAATCAGAGGTAGATCTAGCGGGGAGAGTCGATCTAGTAGATCTAGTAACTCAATTGTGAATAGTAAAATCATAATCAGTTCATAATATTCTGGATATTATTGCTCCAAGTTACATACTTGTTTAAGAGTTGTTTAATGTGCCATTTATTATGGATGTGACCCCAGCCCTTGAAAGCACCTTTTTGCATGGCTGCACAGACATACCTGTCCTGGTATTGGCCTGTGACATTAACTGTTGGAAGCAGGGCACTGGGGACACAATGACTAGAGAATGGTTGTGAATGAATGAAGCTTTTGCAAAACCATAGGGTGACCCCCAACACGTGTATTAGCACATATAAAGTTTTCTCACACTCTATATTACCCTTCGTGGATCCTCCTTATGGTTCTCTGTTTTCAATAGGTATATTTGTATAACACGCAATTTTGTTATGATTGGGTGTGGCACTTATACTGTAGCACGTAGCAAAAGTGCCTTCATCGCCTGTACCCTTCCACCTTCCACACCTTCCACGTGCTTCCAAAAGTGCCTTATCATTTATTATTGTTTTGTAATCTCGTTATTTCTCGTTATTTTGTGCCCATATGTTTCTTCACTTAATACCGTCTAAGTGACCTTGGTTGAATCTGCTTGTTAGGTGACTCTAAAACTGGTATCAAGAGTCAGTCTTATGACTTTGCGCGATGCTGTCCAAGGTAAATGCCCTGTACCATACGAAGTGATACAATCGGTTGACGTTGCACTCAGGCATCTCCCATCACAAAGGTATGTCTGCTCTATTGCAAACTGTGTTGGCATGTTGCTAATGGAGTATTGTATAGTTGCCAGTTAAGCTTAGAAAGACGTTATATAGATTATAGATTATCAATTATCAAGATATAGTAAAGAGACAAAAGCGTGTATTGTCTCATTTTAATGTTTTACTGTAGTAGTAGATTGCCTTTCTTTCTTTCTTCTTTTATGTTTTCTTAGGACCTCTTGTCTGCTATAGCATTTTGTATAAAGAAGTACCTGTTTACTTGTTGTGAGATTTTAACTGATGATGAACGCAAAGTTCGAAATATATTTTACCTTGTCTTATCATGCTGTATATTGCAGTTTTTTATGTTTTGATGGTTATATAGATTGTTGATGTGTTGAGTCCAAAATGTGGTAGTTAACTTCTCCTTGAACCTTCCCAGTACTTATCAATCGACCGGACTGTGATTTGCAAATTTTTTGCTACGATCTACCGTGGAGATTATATTCCAAGTCGATAAATTGTGGTAATGTCGATTTTTGCCAGTTGGTCCTTTTAAGTATACTTCTTTGCCTCCTATTGAAGGTACGTCCCTGTTGGTCGGTCATTTTTCTCCGCACCTGCCGGCCCAAAGCCGTATGAGTTAGGCCTAGGAAGAGAGGTCTGGTTTGGCTACCACCAGAGTGTTCGCCCGAGTCAATGGAAGGCCATGGTAAACATCGATGTATCCGCGACAGCGTTTTATAAATCTCAACCAGTGGTTCAGTTCGTTAATGAAATCATGGAGGATCCCGGTTTCGTTGCGAAATTAAGAAGCGAACTCCGTGATGCAGATCGCAAGAGGTTGTCCAAAGAACTCAAAGGTGAGTGCATGAAATATCGCCAAATACATTAGGGTAGAACGCTTTGTGGATATACTGCTTGTTCCCTAAAGTATGTCTTTTTCCACCCGTTGATGCTTCAGAGTTGTAAAACCATTCACTCTTACTTTTAGTTTTTAGTAACAAAATAAATGTTTTGTAAAATATATGAAAGCGCATCCTAGTGGTATTCATTTTATCTTTAATTGTGATTTGCGTTTGGTATTTTAAGTGAATTTATCATTCCTTACCTGCCGATTATCAACCGAAGTTAGCTTACCCTTTGAGTTGGAAATATCGTTACTCTGCCTTACGAGTCTACCACCCAAGCACTTTTGCAGGGAACCAAGACGTGTTTGTGCCATTCGGTAGGCTTCACGGAGCATTTGGCTCCTGCCTCGTTCGTGCATGAGTAGTAAAGGGTTCTTATTAGCTACAGTTTTAATGATTAGATGATTGGATGATTGATTAATTGATTGATTAATTGATTGATTGATTGATTGATTGATTGATTGATCTTAATTTGGTAGGTATACCAATGTAGTAAAATTTGTGGGAACAGAGCCGCTGCACTCTTGCTTTCTCCTTCACAGGGCTGAAAGTTGAGGTGACACACTTGGGGAAGCAGAAAAGAAAGTACAGAGTAATTGGTGTTACCAAAGAATCTGTGAGCAATAAGACATTTCCCAAGGAGATCGAAGGTGGGAAGAAAGTATCTGTCACTGTGGCTGACTACTTTAAGGAGCAATATCAACTTGACCTCAAGTGAGAACCAAATTTAATTCATGTTTTTTGAAGTATCTGGGAGAAAATACTTAAGTCAGAATTTTATTCTAGCAGATATGAATGTGATGAAGATGTGCGTACCGATTGCTTTCTGTATATAAATGAAAAAATTTGGAGGTTTTGCTGAACGTCCTTATGAGCTAGAAATTCTTACTTTCGTGAGAACAGAATCATATTATTAACCGCACAGAGTTAGGCATCATTCCAGTCATATACAGGCTGGTTGCTTCTCTTTGGAACGAAGTCGTAGACCTCTACCTGTTTGTTCAAGGTTTGAAGGATTGTGATTTAATAGCATGTATTGATTACTATCAGTCCTGACAAGTTGCAGGTTGCAGTCAAATGAAAAGAAGGCAGATGGACAGGATATCTAGAGACAAGCAACAGATGGAAAAGACTTTTGATTTGGACTGCGTTGTAGCATCGAAGAGCTAGAAAAGTTGGTTTTAAACAGGCCTCGGATGACACGAAGTTTCTGAGTCTTTTTTGTGGACAGTGGAAACTAGCATGAGCTTTAATCCTTATCAGCTAGGCGAATGACAGCCGAAAAGTTCTCAAAAAATTTTAGTTGCTGTTTGTTCTATATATCTTACACTGCATAGCATACCTGTCAAATGTTTGAGCGCCCTGTCAGGTCTATTTTCTCCCAACCTAATTGAGCAATCAGCATGTAAAATGGGCCTAACCTCGGCATGTGTGGTCATAATCTTGCACGATGATTGATCAATTACGTTTGGAGAAAATAGACTTGACATTGTTCTCAAACATTTGGCAGCTATGCTATCCTATGCTGCATATTTGTTTTCAAATTACAGGACCAATTATATGAAGGAATTTAAACTAGAGTTGAGTTCAACTGTGCATAACTGTATGCAGTTATTTTACTAATGTTTTAGGTATCCAAAACTTCCTTGCTTGCAAGTTGGTAACCCAGCCAAGAACTGTTTCTTGCCCATGGAGGTGTGTAATATTGTCGCCGGTCAGCGTTGTATAAAGAAATTGAATGAAAGACAAACGAGTGAAATGATTAAATTGACAGCTAGGAATGCCAAAGATAGACAAAGAGAGATCATGAATGTGGTATGTATTTTTGTTCAACTCCCTCTAGACAGGTACCTTGCTATCTGCTCGTTGTATTTTTAGCTTGCAGCTATGTGTTTGTCCTGATATATGTTTTGGCAGTCTTTGACAGAATATTGGCTCACTTAGAGCTCGCATAATTGGATCATATTGAAAGCAGGTGCCACCAATTCAGGCATACCATGGAGGGGGCTTGGGGGCTCTCGGGTGGGAGTTGCCTCGTAGCCATAACCATACACTGTTGATTAAGACTCTGTCTTCTTATAATTTTAGGTTCAAAAGGCAAATTTCGCTGCAGATGAACATTTACGGTACTTTGGGATCGAAGTGGCCAAGGAAATGACAAAAGTTGAAGGGAGAGTCTTAGACGCACCACGTATTGAATATGGACAACAGGTAAATGGCTGTTATACTTTAATATATCATCTTTTTACACTCCATTAAACACTAATTGACTAAACATACATCTGATACACCTGGCACTTGGCTACTATAGGAGCAAATATCATGTCTATCAGGGGTCATAACATAGATGAAACGAATAAAATAATAGAAAAAGTAAGGTAAGGTATCTTGCAACCAAACATTTGCCAATGGCAATTGAAATCACAGGTTATAAAAGAGTGGGAACATAGCACTCTTTTTCAATCATTTATTTGAAGTTATGATCAGGATCATTGATTTGATCTGATGTGAGATTGTATAGTAATGATGTAAATCAGGATACATCATCATCAGAATGATCATCAAGACGATTGATGTCATCACCAAAATCATGAGTATATCATCATCTTCGTCATCATCGTTGTCTGTCTTCCTGTCTGTTCACGTTCCCTCCCAGGCCCCATATGGGGTCTGGGACTGACCCTGAGATCAGTGATCGCCTGCAAATTGTTTAAAAGAGAGGAATGGGTCGACTACACTCAGTCCACACCCCCAACAGTTACTAGGGAAAACTGCAGCCTGAAACTGCTTGATTTTCTCTGAAGGGGCCACATGGCCATCAACATCTGCCCCAATTCTGAATCTCAGCGACCCTGTGCCCCCTCACCCCCACGAGGTCTCCAACCATGGGCTAGCATCATCCTCAACACCATCATCATCATCACCACCACCACCATCATCGTCTTCAACACGATCCATACATGTTTTGTCTATAGTGCATTGCCATCATATTCTCCAATCTTTTTTGTTGTTTGCTTATATTTTTAAGAGCTTTAACTTCATAACTCTGCGTGAATTTCAATCTTTCAGGAAACCCTAACGCCAGTGAAAGGTATGTTATCTTAAAATTCTTCATCTGCTTTGTATTAACAAATGTCGGCCACCAATAGTTAGAATTTGTTGTCACGTAAGATAGTCACATCCTTACAACACCCTGATGGGTGCTGAATTTCTAGATGCCACTTCCAGATAAGCCTGTTCTTCCAAAGAACCTAGTGATATTGAAACCTGAATTGTTATTTCTTACACTTTGATATGGCTATCAATGATATTTTCTCTAGAACTTCATATTAATCATACCATTCCATGTTCATATCATATCATGTGGTTAGGGGCCTATTGATACTTTAAGTTTTGGGAGATTCGTTCGAAGCTTTGCATGTCAACCAAAACACGGTACTTAACGATCTCAGAATGGCACTCAACGATCCAAGAAACGGCAATTAACGGTATAATTGTTCATCTTTGCTTCTTAGTGGAATATTTTTTATGTATATGTATAAATAAACAAAACTTTTCCACTATCACTAGTTTAAGATAAATAACTTGTATCTCCGAATGTTTATCCGAATTTTTTGTTCGTTATTTGGAAATACTGAGGGATGTGACAAACTGTATTTGACATCTTTCATTAAAGATTTTAATATTTTAATGTTTCACTCAGGTGCATGGAACTTACAAGGAAAAAAATTCCATTCTGCCGGACAAATCTCTTCTTGGGGAGTTGTCGTATTCGCTGAAGAGCGGCGTTGTGGGAGAAAAGAGATCACCTCATTCTGTAAGAAGCTTGTAGAGAAAGGTGCGGAGCTTGGAATGACCATTTGTAACAATCCTGCATTTCTCACTTACTACCGTCATGGCGATCCCCTGGAGAGTATCTTTGACGATGCAAAGAAAAAGGATGTCAAGCTTGTACTAGCTGTTTTGCCAGGGAAAACACAATATTATGGTGAGTTCTATTAAGTCGTTGTTCTTTTATGAGCAGTTTCCAAGCCCTTTAGGAATTTTGCCATGCATAAACATTGATTTGTTAGTTTCTTATGATGAAGCAATGGCAGGTGTTTGGTGCACAATTGGTGCACAATTGGTGCCAACTGCCTATTTGAACTAACTGGAAATTTACTGTAATCCAGTGCCTTTGGCAGGATTTTCAGACATGCTGTCACAGAAAACTAAAATATGATGTCTTTCCAGCTCAGCTAAAGCACCTCGGTGACACAAAATATGGCATACCCACTCAGTGCGTTCAGCAGAAAAACGTTATGAGAGTAAATCATCAGACCCTAGCAAACATATGCCTGAAAATCAATGCGAAAATAGGAGGCATAAATAGCTGTGTTCATAATGATTACAGGTATGTGGTTGTTGTGGTTGTGGCTGTTGTTGTGTACTTTATATTGAGTAGGCTGTTATATCTAGCGTATTTAGCTAATTTAGGCCTATTTTGCATGCCGCATCCAGGCATGGGACCCCTAGTTTATCGTCCCTTCCGAAGGACGGCCGGGTGAGTTGCGTTGGTCATCTTTCTGGAAAGTCGCCCAGCCAGTTGCCGACCTAACACAGCCAAGCTTAACTTCAGCTAGCTAACTTCAGCTAGCTGAACCGCTTGGCCACTCACCCCAGGTGTATGTGGTTGTGTGTACTTTTGCGCGCACACACACACACACACACACACACACACACACACACACACACACACACACACACACACACACACACACACACACACACACACACACACACACACACACACACACACACACACACCACATGTCCCCGTGTATATTTATGTACTAATGCACTCTTGCTCATTAACAGGCCAAAGATTCTGCAGAAACCCGTTATATTTCTTGGAGCTGATGTCACCCATCCTGCACCTGGTGATGAGCAGAGTCCTTCAATTGCAGCAGTATGACAGATCAATATTTTTTTACCGTTCTGATACTTAATCCTCTCTTCAGTGGTATCTCTGACTGAAAATACTATCCATTTGGGTAGATCAATGAGATGTTTATCCTTAAGCCCATATTGTCTTCTGTTCACCATCGATTCAGTCTGTCAGAAAGTCTAGAAATTTTATCACCATATTAAACACCACACGAAACTCTTAAAGGAAGTTGTTTCTTTTGTTTCCATCTCTATAGTAAAAAATAAAGCCTTAACCTGAATCCCCCTGGGGTAATAAAATAATAAAATCATACAGGTTTCTTTACTGAAAGTTGATTTACCATCTAAATTCATAAGGCTGTACATATGATATGAATATGCTATGAATATGATCATACTGGAGATGACCTAGAAGATTATTGGGATTAAAATCTGCATCTGTTAATAAGAGCTGCTTTATGTTGGAGTCATTGTTGCCTCATTACAGGTTGTTGGCAGCGTTGATGCTTTGCCTATGAATTATTGTACAGCAATACGAACTCAGAAACATCGCCAGGTGAGCTGATATTAGGGTTTATATCGTTATGCATGGTGTTGACAGAACAGATCATCTATAGTTATCATATATCACATCATATCATATCACATCATATTATATCACATCACATCACATCACATCATATCATGTCATCTCTCATATCATATCACATCATATCCTATCATATCACATCACTTCATATCCTATCATATCACCTCATATCATATCACATCATATCATATTACATCACATCATATCACATCACATCATATCATGTCATATCATATCATATCATATCATGACATATCATATTATATGATATCATATCATATCACATCACGCCACATCACATCATATCATATCATATATCATATCATATCATATCATATCATATCATATCATATCATATCATATCATATCATATCATATCGTACATTATCATATATCATGTCATATATCACATCATATCACATCATATCACATCATCTCCTATCATATCACCTCATATCATATCACATCATATCATATTACATCACATCATATCACATCATTTCACGTCATATCCTATCATATCATATCATGACATATCATATCACATCATATCATATCATATCATATCATATCATATCATATCATATCATATCATATCATATCATATCATATCATACATGTCATATCATATCATATCATATCATATCATATATCATATATCATATATCATATATCATATATCATATATCATATATCATATATCATATATCATATATCATATATCATATATCATATATCATATCATAAATCATATCATATATCATATCATATATCATATCATATATCATATCATATATCATATCATATATCATATCATATATCATATCATATATCATATCATATACCATATCATATATCATATCATATATCATGTCATATAATATCATATATATAATATCATATATCATATCATATCAAATCACATCAAATTACATCATCTCCTATCATATCATATCAATCATATCATAACATAATCATATCATCACATCATGTCATGTTATGTCATGTCATGTCATGTCATGTCATTTATCATTGTCATGTCATATTATGTCATGTTATATTTGCATCTGGTCATTTCTGTTTAGGAAGAGATTGACGACCTTCAGGCAATGACAAGAGAATTACTATTATCATTTTACAAATCTACAAAGCAGAAACCTGAGAAAATAATTATGTACAGAGATGGTGTTAGTGAAGGTCAATTTCAGAAGGTTTGACAGTTCTCAATACCTTTTTACTTTTAGCTTAGCTGTAAAGTGCTCCGTAGTTCAGATGGAATCTTGACGTGTTTCACTCAAAACTAAGTAGGGATACCTTTGCCCTTGTTATTGCTTAACCCAACAAGGAAAGTGTTTATGTACACGTACTGACACATTTGCTGTACTGTCGGTGGATCTGAGAACGTAGACACGATGGGACGTTCCATATAACATACATACATATATATATATATATATATATATATATATATATATATATATATATATATATATATATATATATATATATATATATATATATATATATATATATATATATATATATATATATATATATATATATATATATATATTTATATATATATGTATGTATATTTATATTTACATTTATATTTACATTTATATTTGCATTTATAAATTTATATCTAACAAACACAAAATTGACAACACAGCTAAATTTCCTGTAACTGTCATTAATGGAAGGAGGACATTTTGTCAGCAAGTCCCGTCTACGATAGTCACTTACAATATCTATAGTAAAATTTCCACAAAAACAAACATAAACAAAAAACAACACCTATCTCAACCAGGTGTCTCAAAAATGAGGCTCCCGCACCTTAGCGCACTTAGCGCACCTTGAAGCAGGTGCTAGCTTGAAAAGTTGAATAGGTTTGTGACCACCAAATGACATGTCAAGAAAGAAAGATGTTCCATCCCCCTTCGGTCATCGTTTTTTTATATTCATTAAGCCAGTGTGTGATTGCTATAAGTACTATCTTGTTTCTATTACCAGATCTTGGGTAAAGAGCTTTCAGCGATACAACAAGCTTGCTTGAGTTTGGAGCGAGAATATAAGCCCGGAATAACTTTTCTTGTTGTACAAAAACGGCACCATGCAAAGTTCTTTGCTGAATCAGAAAGAGACCAGGTGAGAATTCATTATGACGAACGTTTTACAGCAATTTAACAATAGTAGTGGATGTGCTTGTGGACTAAGCATGGCATGGTGCTGAATGTGCATCTGCGCTTACTTGTTATTTCTGTTCTTTAGTTACAGCATCATACATGCCAATCACGTTGCGGGAGCTTAACAGCTTACATTATGGACTGGCTTCCACAGGGCATAGATAGTAAACGCGATTTGACTAGATCACGCCCTTTTGAAAGACTTTTCGAAATTGCTTGCAGACACCTCTTTTTGCATATTTGTGTTCATACTTTTAAGGAGGCAAGTTTTGATACATCTAAGTCGAAATCTTGAGTGAACTTCATAGGCAACCTTCCAAATCAAAGTTCCCTTTGACTTAGTTGTGTGAGAACTTTTAACTGCAGAAGATCAAACTGCGGGAGGTTTTCTCTCGTTTGATGGTTTCATGCGAGTTTCGCATTCCACATGCAAACTCATTGTTCCCAGTCCCCATCCATGCGAACGTACGTCACAGAACATTCGCATTTGGACTGGTAACAATGAGCTCGTACGCGAAATCCGAAATCCGAAATCCGAAATCCGAAATCCGAATTAAATGGAAGTAGGCCTTAATAAGTTGATATATAGGTCTGATAGGAAACTGGCCTAAGGAGCTTTTACGGAACAACATCATATCTCTTTCTTCTATATTTGATATTTTGACACATTAGTTTCATCAACTGAAAGTTCAGCCACTTCTGTTTGGCCTACTCAGTCGGTTAGACGAGATTAACTGTATTCTGCGACAGATCCCATATTTACGTATATATGCGAAAACTGCTACAGACTAACAGCAATTGTGGTCTTTCTGGTCACAGACGTCACTGAAAAATGGCAAGATTATATACTGAAGGTTCGCTGTCTGATCATTGCATGGAAGTGATTTGGTTCTTAGACGTTCAATAAGTGTCAACCTCAACTGTATTTAGATTCCATATATAGATTCTATTATAGTTGCCATCAAACAGGTCTAATGTCAGCATCGACCACACACAGTATCTATTCCTGTTCCATAAAGTTGGACTAAATAGCTGATGATATGATGAAGCAGAATATCCTTATACTGAGGCAGAATGTTGTGTCTCCTCTAGAACTATCCTTCTACTGCGCAGTGCGTTGCGTCACGCATTCGCTGAGTACTCTTGAATCCCGAATAAATGTACCCCCCCCCGCTTATTAATTTTTTGAAAAAATCTACCCATAGTATGATGATCCAACTAAGAAATCCTTATTCCAAACCCTCCCGTTTATTATTATTTGGGTCTGTAATGTGATCGAGTATTAAGTGATGTGAGAAGTCGTGCTTTTTAGTTTGTTTAAAATTTCTGAAACGATTTCTGAAACCCATCCATTGCCATTATATTTATGGAGATTTTCCACCCACCTCGTTCAATCCTACCCCCCGTTTATAGGATTTTTAGAAAGTTCCAACCCCCTTACTATTCCAACTCCCATCTATTTGGAACTTGAGAGTAAGGGCATTATTGGATCGAACCTTAGACGTTGTGATATTGATATTAATGCTGATGATATTTGATATAATGATATTTTTATGGTAATACTATAAACAATAATGCCAGCAGTTCTACTAATAGCTAAAACATCCTGTATCATTGCCATTAAAAATCAGTTAATACGCGCAATATAGTAGTATATAGATTACACCTTTTGCAGTAATATCATGAACCCTTTGCAGTAATATCATAAACCCTTATGCTGTAATATCATGAACCCTTATGCTGTAATATCATGAGCCCTTTTCCTGTAATATCATGAAGCATTTTGTTGTAATATCATGAAGCCTTTTGCTGTAATACCATGAAGCCTTTTGCAGTAATATCATGAATCCTCATGCAGTAATATCATGAAGCCTTTTTTTGTAATATAATTGCGCCTTTTGCAGTAATATCATTACGCATTTTGCAGTAATATCATTACGCATTTTGCAGTAATATCATGAAGCCTTTTACTGTAATATCATGAAGCCTTTGCAGTAATATCATGAAGTCTTTGCAGTAATGTCATGAAGCCTTTTGCTGTAATATCATTACGCCCTTTGCAGTAATATCATGAAGCCTTTTGCTGTAATATCATGAAGCCTTTTGCAGTAACACCATGAAGCCTTTTGCAGTAATACCATGAAGCCTTTCGCTGTAATATCATGAAGCCTTTTGCTGTAATACCATGAAGCCTTTGCAGTAATGTCATGAAGCCTTTGCAGTAATATCATGAAGCCTTTGCAGTAATACCATGAAGCCTTTTGCTGTAATATTATGAAGCCTTTTGCTGTAATACTATGAAGCCTTTTGCAGTAGTATCATTACGCCTTTTCCAGTAATATCATGAAGCCTTTGCAGTAATGTCATGAAGCCTTTTGCTGTAATATCATGAAACTTTTGCAGTAATACCATGAAGCCTTTTGCTGTAATATTATGAAGCCTTTTGCTGTAATACCGTGAAGCCTTTTGCAGTAATATCATTACGCCTTTTCCAGTAATATCATGAAGCCTTTGCAGTAATGTCATGAAGCCTTTTGCAGTAGTATCATTACGCCTTTTCCAGTAATATCATGAAGCCTTTGCAGTAATGTCATGAAGCCTTTTGCTGTAATATCATGAAACTTTTGCAGTAATACCATGAAGCCTTTTGCTGTAATATTATGAAGCCTTTTGCTGTAATACCGTGAAGCCTTTTGCAGTAATATCATTACGCCTTTTCCAGTAATATCATGAAGCCTTTGCAGTAATGTCATGAAGCCTTTTGCTGTAATATCATGAAACCTTTGCAGTAATATCATGAAACCTTTGCAGTAATATCATGAAGCCTTTTGCAATAATATTATGAAGCCTATAGCAGCAATAAACGCGCATTATTTACACTAGCCGTGGGAGTTTCATGAGCTTGAGCACATCCTAGAAAGACCCGTTTGTAATTCCTTTTATTAGATTCAACAAGACAGCACTTCCATTTAGGGCCAATTTTCTTTCTGCAGAGTGAAAAATACATAAGCGAGATACAAACAAAAATGCTTTTCTTGACATGATTGCAGTATTGGTAGGCTTCGTTTCGATTCGCTCCCATATATCACTCTGACTGAAATTTGATTTTCACTTAAGGTTGGCAAAAGTGGCAATATACCGGCAGGGACAACAGTCGATAGAGGAATTTGTCACCCAACGGAATATGACTTTTACTTGTGCAGCCATAATGGGATCCAGGTAACTGATTGCTTGTCCTCATTCTAGCCCATGGGCAATTAGGGGAGATTATATTTCTTAGTTGTTTAACACATATATGCTCATTGTGTTCTATACATTTGATAGTACTTTTATCATTAAGAAAAATTATTAATATACAGCAACGCAAGCGACAAGGATTTAATTCTCTTATGCCATCCAAAGTAGGAAATGACACAAGGCCATCTGGTTCCTCTTTTGATAGCACTTTCAATTTTAGCATTTGATCAAAACAACAAAAAAGTCAATGCAAGATTAAAACAACAACAACAACAACAACAGCAACAGACAGTTAGTACTGTAATAATCAATGAAGAAAAATGAATGCAGGTTTATGTAATAGCCTTCAATATCGAATCATCAGAGTTGTGTGTTTGAATATTTGGTGCCAAGCTACCCTACTTCAACTAACATAGATAAGAAAAGGAAGGGGCTGCTGCTGTTTGATATCTAGGTATTCAATCAAATCGTTTCGTTGCTATGATAAATAGGCCCGTTTGGTTCTAGAATTGATCTATTAGCAATGTCACTGAATCGTGAGTTTCCAAATTCATTTGGCAAATCAAAAGCTAATCAGGAGCTGCCTCTGCGCAGCAGAGATCAATAAGTTAATAAGTAAGCAAGTAAACAATGGAAGTTTATTGTCATTGCGTTGGGCATTTCATCCGACTGGCTGCCAATTCTATACCGCCAGACTGTCAGCTGAAGTTAACTTATATGCGTATTATAAGATATTTTTAAGTCATAAGAAGTAGCTTATTTCTCAGACTATATGGTAGTTTTCAAAGTTGTGCACATTAGGGAGCGCCTGAAAAGGCTTTCGAAACGTTTATACAGATTCCAACTCATGACGAATCGTTTTTGCTGAATTTAGGGGTCAGTCATTTATAACTCTGGGTACTGGGGCGGGCTAGAATTTACAAAATGGTCAGAAGTTGATTTTTGTCTAAAAGTTTTCATACCCTATTGAGAAATAAGAAATGGGTTTCACACCCCACTTGCTATCTACCTTGTAAGGATTTCAGGGAATATTTCTTCATTGCTACTTTTAAAGTCACAATTGCCACTATCATCTACGTGAAAGATCACATATAGAAAATGTGTTCTGCAAAATTACTAGCTGGGAAATATTGCATGGAAAACCTTTGTACACAATGTTGTAAATATCATTCTTTGTGTGATTTCTTTGCATAAGGCATACATGAGTTTTCATGAAGAAGTTGATTTATGCTTGAAACTTCAAAAGCACCCATCCTTTAGTCCAATTTTTTATGGATAATAATGCGAAGAGCAATTGCAATCTGATTCTATTTGGACCATGTTCTATTTGTCTGATTCATTACCCACACAAATAGAAAGAGGTCCAGCCCCTCTTTTAAGAAGTAAAAGGGGGCAGAGCCCCCCAGCCCAAATCCCAATCTTGTGCAGTCCTGCTTAATAAGTAGATTGTAATTGCATGTTGACTTTTCCATTTCGTTTTCAGGGCACAAGTAAGCCAGCTCACTACCATGTGCTGTGGGATGACAATGATATCGAGGCGGATGAGTTGCAGCAGCTAACATACATGCTTTGTCATACGTACGTTCGCTGCACTCGCTCAGTCTCCATCCCAGCGCCAGCTTACTACGCACATTTGGTTGCATTTCGAGCAAGATATTACATGGAATTGCAACGAGAAAACGGGTATTTATTGTGTCTTGAGATTTTTCTTTTGATTGTTTTCTGTATCCCACTTTCATAGTGCCATCTTTCCTCTGGTTCGTCGGTCCCTTGTTTATAAAGAGCTCGGGGGGGGGGTACCTATGCCTACTTTCGGATGGGGACGTGCCATTTTGATTCATGATCTGGACCCATAATTTCGCCCTTGTTTGACAAAATAAGATCCATGATTCCACAGATATGATGAAAACCATGCCCTTCCACAAGGCAAAGAACATTTTTCAATAGACAACAAATATTTTGCAACATTTTTCCAAAATTGAGCCCATACTTCTACACTTTTCTTCAAATGATACCCATAATTCAGCACTTTTCAGGTAAACGTTACCCCCAAATAATGACACATCCCCGTATCCCAAACCTATTTTAAAGTTACCCTCCCCCCCCCCCGAGATAAAGAGAACGCTGGTAATTGTCAATTTTGCCTTAGGAGTGATGTATTATTCAACTTTATTTATCAATGTTAGTGATCGAAGCTTTCCCGATTAGCCCAGAATCTGTTCAGTTCAGGTTCAGTTCCAGTCCAGTTCCAGTTCACTTCAATTCAGTTCAGTTCAGTTCACATCAATTCAGTTCAGTTCAGTTCAATTCAATTCAGTTGTACTATCCAAATATTCTTACTGCAGAGACATTCTGTCATGAATTTATTTTGACGAATCTATTCATTGAAACCTGTTACCGATTTTCCTTGCAATTACCTTTCTCAGCGGTTCCAGCTCGTCTGGGAGCGATTCAAAATCTAAGCCTCAGATAGATCAGGAAACATTGAAGAAATGGAGCGATGAATGCAAAGTCCACAAGGACCTCACCAAGACCCTGTACTTTGCTTGAGGATAGGAAAGAAGCACTTACCCAGAAGTGAAAACCATTTTTCATAGGCAGTAGTAAAAGACTGCGATAGAATTGGGTCGCGATAGAAGGGGGCTGTGGGTGGTCAAGTCCAGATACTGTCAAAGAATACTCGTTGGTTGACAATGCTAATGTAATGTAGGAACTACTATGTATGAAGTAATTCAAAAATTACCAAAAATAGTTGAAATCTCATGGGACAATCCACTGCATTTTCAGGGAAGGATGAATTCTACTGATACTGAATAGAAATTTTTACTGTTCTCAGGACAGTTCACGTGTCATAGTTTTTTGATCTCAGGTGTGTTCTATGCCGTCATTGTATGCGGGATGCATTATATCATTTTGGCATATAACGTTTTCGTTTTTTTTCATTTTTTATGTGATTTTATGTGGTTTGGGCTCATGAACTTCGATATGAGGGACTCTGATTATATTAGTGTTTTATTGGAAAACAGAAGAAAGAGTTTGAAGTATATTTGACGCCCTGGCAATAGTAGAGGGGGAAGAAAAGTCTATATTTGGAGTTTTCTGTGATCAATTGTTGCTATAGAAACAGTTGCTACATGGATTACGCACAATTCATGTGATTTGTCTATTCTGAATGGCACTGCCTTCCTAATTCTCGCCTGTTTGCATTGAAAACAGTTGATGAACGTGAAAGGTTCGTAAGAGTTTTGCCTTTATTGGTACAAGTTGCTTCAAATTCTTTGGCGTTCTGTAAGTTGTTTCGTTATAAAGTGGTTCATTACAGTAAACTCTTGTACCTCAAAAACACAGCAGTACGCATTTGCTAGCTAGAAGCGATATAATCCTATGTACGGCAAGAACTTCGTCCCTCGTCATGTCTATATTGATGTTTCCCTAAAAGTTTGCTCCATCGCATCGGCGCGTGCAGGATACACAGCACTTCGACTAGGCCCGCAGTCAACGTGATTTTGTTGGGGGCACATTTAATCTGTGCGTAGCAAGCATCAATCAGCTGGACGGATTGGTACCCCCCCCCCCCAGTGGTGTCCAGAATGCACCACATTACATGATTCGAATTGATGTCTGGCAAATGATGTAAAAAATATTCAAGTGCTCTATGTCTAAGGGGGCCCCCTATTCACCTGTTGTTGTTCCTGTTGGGTTCAATTCGTGTTATATCTTGCGAAGTTTGTGTTTCTTTCTGGCCATTCTTTTGTCATAACAGTTCTTATCATGCTAAGTTAAATTGATAATCAGTTCTAATGAAATTGTCATTAGATATTTATTCATTAGTGTTTATTCATTATATGTTTTTTGTTCATTAGATGTTTATTCATTAGATGTTTAGTTGTATGAAATATGTATTTGTAGTGTTTTTGGAAGCGTTTTCTCCGCAAACTGTTGATTTTGCGGTCAGTTTTTGTGTACTGTAATTGCATATAGCCGATATGGGCCTGTTATTAAAACACAGAAAGAATACTAAGGATTGTTACAGTGAGTTAAGAATTAAAATTCAATTTAACATTTAAAAGTTGTGTGCTTATAGTTTTTTGGTGGCTAAAAATATTAATTGTGCATTATTTGTCTCAAAGAGATCAGAGGCTTGTTTTGTTGGACACAAATGGATTCTCTTCTTGTATTGATAATATACAGATGCCTAATTTGCAACTTCTAGTTTCCCTTCTAATGGTTCTTTATGTAACTCTTGCGCATTACTCTTACTGCAGTTGCTTGCATTTTTTTCAATCTCGTCCTAAAGTCTAGATATTGTCACATAGTACTGAAGACATACTGTCTACGGTAAACAACCATTCGAACAATGCCGTATTCTGTTTACGTTTTGAGATACCAGCTTCACAACAGGCGAGAGAATTCACGTGAATAATAGCCCACATTTATTAATCTACCACAAATTACATATTACATATTGATTTAAGGTGACATGCATTTAAGAGCCGAGTACCTTATATTGCACCTAAGGTTGCCGCCCTCCTATTTGTGTCTTTCTTGGAAACTGCAAATATTGCGCGTACAACGATCATTTTCAACTGTTTTTGCTCCTATTGAAATTCAATGCGACTTTGGGGGATATTGGTCCCATGTCTGGCGGTCTCTACAAGTATCCATTTGGCCCCTAAAATAGGCCACCCATTAAGACTAGCAGGTTTTTTGCACAGTCCAGCAGCACCTGCAAATGTCACACAATTTTCACACTACCATATGTAAGCCTAAGAATATTATTAGATTGTTCATGAATTTGAGTGATTTTTAGCATTAGTATTCGCTTTTGAGCCTCAATATTCTTTTAGACAATATTTTTATTTAAAAGGTGTGTATGGACACGGGTGCCAAGAGAGGGAGCAGGTAGAGCAGATTCCCCGGGCCCCGAACCTGAGAGCGGCCCCCTTAAAGCTATGAAGTAATTCTTTATTGATTTCGAAAGCTGTCGAATATGGAAATGACATTATCAGGGACCAGATTTTTCATCGGCCCGGGCCCTACAATAATTCGTGACCGGCCTGATTGCGAACAGTCATTTTCCCAGCCTTACACCCAAACCTTTTCACCATTCCACCCAGCATTGACTCAAATATTGACTAAGTAATAAGTCAGATAAGTCAGAAGATCTTTTAAGAAATTTTCACTGGTTGCAGATTGAGAGCTAGGGACATCAGAGCCTATGGTCTAAACATCAACAAGGGTCTTCGGAGATTTTTCATAGAGTCTTCTCGCCGATTTAACTATCTAGCTTTTGTGAAGTGCAAGAACTTTAAACAAGCATCCAGGGGTGGCACCAGACATCATAGACTGGAAGAAATTTTGACAGTTCAGGCCCTTTTCCACCACGCCCTTTGGTCCACGCCCTTAAGTATATCACATAATAACACTAAGCAGTAACAAAAGTATTATATGTACCTATGAATCATACCTTGCTAGAAATCCCAGTTCAAATCTTTTCCTCTCGAATTTCGATGATTTAGAAAATTTATCTTAGAGAAAATTAGGGAGAAATATTCCTCCAGGCCCCCCCTTGGCACCACCTCTGTAGACATTGATTAATCGATAAGGAGCCGAAGGAAATAAAAAGTAATTCGGCCCCTGAGAAATATACGAAAACTATTTGAAATTGATTTTTAAGACAACTTCAAGCAAAGAGGTACTTGCTAGCAGGGCAGTATGGGCCAGCAATTGGGGAAATTAGATAGCCTGGTAGGAGATTTTCCCCCATTAGGGATCGGTCATCAATTCTTCCAGGGGAGGGGGTGGAAGACATCTGGGAGGGGGTACCAAAATTCTGCACACTCAGAGGGCGGGGGGATGAAAAATAAAGAGCATTTCAAGAGAAAGACTATGGAGTATCTTCTGAAGCCCTGGAGTGGGGATCAAAATATCTACATAAATCTGAGAGGGGGGACGAAAATTCCATCAAATATATGAGAATGCAAGTAATTAATGACCCGTCCCTTATTTTGCATGGAGATGCGCTGCAACTTTTGATGTGATCATTACCAAACCGAGAATTTTATAATGTTGGTTTCGAAACGACACAAGTTTTTTATAGGTCATCCAACATCATCCAACAGTGTGTAACTTCTCTTTACCTTTAATCCAGCTGTCGCCCAGTGTTTGCTAGAACATCTGATCTGCCATTGCGGCTAAGCGACGAACATTGATCACGTACTTTGGCGGGTAGTTGTTAAATTGTTGACTTTTATGGACAGGGCCTACGACTGGTTTCCATATTACCGTCACAAGGGACAGGAACTTGTCGTGGTTAAACTACAGATATGACAGGGGCGTGTTCCCATTGATCAATGAGCTTTGCTTTCTATAACGTTGGAATGGCCGCAAAACATTTGGCAGATGTTCTTCAAAAGGGGTGCAGTTTTCCAATGTATTTTTGCACGAGTAGGAGATCTGCAAATTGATTGCTCTTTAGATTGGAAAGTGCAAATCAATGCGGTTGCTACAAAGGTCTCCAGGGCGATTGGCTTTTTGAGACATGCTAAATCCTTTCTCCCTAAGGCTAGTTTGAAAACTCTTTACACTGGTATTGTTGAGCCCCACTTTCGATACTGTTGTTCTGTCTGGGGTTGTGCTGGGTCTTCAAACATCAACTAGCTACAAAAACTTCAAAATCGTGCTGCTAGGATCATAACAAATAGCAGCTTTGACACCCCAGCAGACAACTTATTGCAGAGTTGGGCTGGAAGACCATTGAAGAGCTCATTGGTTATGAAACCAAACCAATGGTCTTCAAGTCGCTCAATGATTTGGCTCCTCAATACTTGTGCAACCTCTTCACAAAAAACTCAGTATGCTCCTCTCCCGCAGCCCCCGGAACACTGAGACTGATTTAAGGTTGCCAAAGAAAAGTTCAGCAAATGGACAAAGATGTTTTTCTTTCCGGGGAGCTAAACTATGGAATAGCCTTCCTGCTGAGTCTAAGTCGGCATCGTCCCTGGGTGGTTTCAAAAAACCAATACAGGGCTGACTATTTCCTTATTTTTTTGGAGGGCCCCTTGAAAAACAACTTCCGTTAAAGGGCAACCCTCCCTAAACAAATCAAATATCCAATAAATATCAAATATCTGTCGGTATGTATCAGTCGGAGGGGATGGAGGCAATGGACAATATGGCTTCACAAATTGTGGATGGCATCAGCTAAAAACGCCGATGGCATCAGCTAAGAACAGGGGATAATGGCAAAGGATACTGGGTTGCAATTGCAAGGCACGGATTAGCCCTCAAACAGAGCTGTACGGAATCTCTCTCAGGGGCCCCCCTTTACCAAAGCCAATTATGCTTCCTCTCTAGGAACCACATTTCAATTTTTAAAGAAGTGGGTACAGTGTCTTGCATTGCCAGGCTTTCTCAACAATATTGAAACAAATCTAGTTAGCTTGAGTACGTTACATCGGTTGCTACATTGGCCCACTTCGGGGGGTACTAGGCTATTGTTCAGTAGCAGGAAGGGGTAATCCGCACCTATCCCAGACATAACCTGCCTATTTTTCTTACGGACCCCCTATCCACCCCTTAGTGGCTTGGCTGACCCTTGTCCTACTACTTCATAGGGAAAATAAATGGGCACCCAATACAGGCCCCTTTCACAAAGTAGCGCCCCTAGGAAAAAGCCCCCAGTCCACTCATGTGGAAGGGATGTGTCTCCAACGCTTGAATGCGATAAGGGTCAAGCTATGACGTAGCGTTGTACAGACGACACAGAGTACGAGAAGATCCCATGAATCCAATCTGTGGGAAAACAGTTCGTCATTGAAAAATGATACGATTGGCTTTCGTCATTTGCCAGTTTGATCCATTACAATTCTCTCTGAGCACAAATATGCTTCACCATATACTACCAACAGACTTTTCACAAATATGTTTCTAAGCTATTAAGTTTTTTGTTTGGCAGAACATTATTTCCTCATATTTCACTTGGTAGTATTTATGCGAAGTAGAAATTCTTAGTGTGAACCTTTATGCAATGCACTCCCTAGGAAAATCAATAAAAGAATGAAATAAATGATTTATAGAATATATGTTTGCAAGTTAATTACAGAGGATCTAAATTTACTGTTAGGTGGATAACAAGTATAGATGTAGTTATACGAAATAACGGTTAATGTGAGAGAGGCTCACTTAAATCATTCAGTTTGTTAACTTAATTAAATAAGTTTGGTGTGTAGGTGTGTGTGTGTGTGGGGGGGGGCGATTTTTGTCCGAACTCAGAGGAGGATTCCACGCTGTAACGTCACCACTTTCCTTGTCTGCGAAATTATGAGTGTTTTTTCACTGATAAGTTTTATCTTCAGAACATGCGATTTTCCATATCTTGATAGGAGACACTTAGTTTCCAAGTACACTAATTTACCGGATACACAAGACAAAACTCATTGTCCATGGAGTCGTGGGAAAAGGAAAAGAATTATGAAGTATTCATTACTATAGATAGTGAAAAAAACAGGCGGTCGGATTTTATTCCTATCTTTGTTTAAACAGGGGTTCTTCCTTACAGAAGAAATATACAGGTAGATCGTGCTGTTAAGGGAGAAAGGAGATTATGGAAAATTGTGAAAAAGAAAGAACAAGTGAGAAATCGCCAGATTTTTTAAGGGGGATGGGAAAATCGTCACATTTCTAAGGACGATGGATAAATCATCAAATTTGTAGGGAAAAATTTAGATGTAGAATCCTGTTCAGCCCCCCTGACTTTAAATATATAAAAAATTAATGTGTTTTGAAGTTTCCGGGAATTCTTAAAGTATTGGATGAAATCTAGGGCGCTATATGATAACTTGGAAAAGGCCACTAGGCAATAATGTGGTGGGATATTTGAATAACATTGATCATATCTTGTGTCAGAAACAGCATTTGGGATTCTTGAATTTTGAATATACATTTCGGGTTTACCACAGAGAAATTAGGCGGTTTTTAGATACACTCTTTCCCTCATGGAAAGTCAGTGTGAAACAGCTTTATCTTGTTTGTTTTGGAATTGGCCTGTTACGAAATGTCGAAGGAATTGCCACAAGTTGACCAGGAATGAGTAACTGCATAGATTTTCATGTCAAAAATAGAAACCATAAACACCAAGCTTTCATTAAATGATTCATTCGCTCGCTCTTTCATTCATCCATTCATTAATTCATACTCTTATTCATGCACACATTCAACCGCCCATTCATCCAGCCATTCATCCAACCACTCATCTATACGTTCAGCCAATAATCAATAAACTACGTCCTTCCGTCCGAATACTTTGAATCGTACATACAACCCCTTAGAAGTCTCCCACCACATATGAATGACGTCAACTGCCAATGGCAACATTGGGCTTTTCATTTACATTATAAACGCCCCCTGCAAATAGCGCTTGTTAAAGTAAACTGCCCACCATATCATGGCAACTAAGTCGGCGATTATTGGCGTTAATAAAGATGGCCTACCAGAATAATGGTTAGGAGGAAAATTTACCCAAAACCAACGAATGTTAAGTACAATTGTGACGTATGTTAATACGTAGAACCAAAGTACCATCATTAGCGCACGAAAAGCTGTTGCATTTCATATAGTAGCGGATTTTACAGGGAGCCAAGGAAGAAAATGCCCCCTGAAGTAGGTTATTCGACATTTTGCCATATAGTCGGACGACCCTAGGGACTGAAATATGGATAGTCGGAAAATCTATTGTACAAAAGTCGGTAAATGGAGCACCGATGCCTTCTTACAGACAGTACTCTTACTCTTCTGACACTCGTCAGAGTACGAAATGTCGAGTATATAATAATAATAATAATAAATTTATTTACAGTTGGCGCTACATAGCCCTATGTACATTAAATATGTATTAAAGTTAATCCAAGCCAAACGTGTATTGACCGAAAGGCTTTCTTCCTACATATTTCTGTTCATCGATCGGCCATTATCCGACCTTTCATGCTCCGACAACGGGCGAAAAAGTACGAAGTGATGCACCAGGATGGCAGCTTTGACTTCATGTCTGCATTTTGTTCTGTACTAAACAGTTTACCTCCCAAAAAATTGCCATCTTTCATAATTCTCAACTTCAGTTCCTTTTTTAGAGTGTTCCTTATAACAATGAGCGAGTGTCCAAGTGGTTAGAGTGTTTGACTGCTAAGCAATACATCGATTGCTCGAGACGAACCCTCGGATCGTAGTTGGGATGCTCGTTCACTGTCCACCCAGCAGGAAATTGGTACCTGGTGGCAACACTGGGGAAGTTAAAGGCGGCGAGGAAAGGAACTGGCCACCCTACCTCACTATACCGGCGGCTCAGGATAAGTGTCCTCTCTAACAGGCACTCCCCCAAGGTATGCAATCGTATATGGGACTAAACTTTACATGTTCATGATGACAAGAAAGTGAATGAGGAAGGTGGAAGGTCTTGCTAAAAGTGTGCTAGATTACGCGAGATGGGGGTGTAATCTCACATTAAAATCGCTTCAGTGTATGAACTTAAGCGCCAAATGAATGGTGATAGCAGGGTACTCCTGTTCGATTCCAAAGTAATCAAACCAAATAGTTAGAAGCGGCTCAAAAACCCATCTCCAGCTTTCCAAAGAAATATCAAGAAAGCGTAAAGCAAGTCTGAGTAAATATTTGGATTTTATCTAAGCCTCATTTGGATCTTTTCTTTATCCTCATTAACCCTGAAACAAGCTGCAGTATGATCTGCATCTTTTACAAATCAACTGGTAGCATCAACACTCTGTGTTATCGAAAGGTCATCACGTTTATCGTAGAAGATAAGTTCAAAGAGAGTTCAATCTTAAATGTGACCATATCAAAGGGATTTGATCCAACATGCGAGTCAAATGGCAATCACCGAAGTCCAGGAAAACTCCCTTGATTATGAAACTGTTTGTTCGGCAGCCTTTTCCCGATAGATAGGGGATCCTCTTGTTTTTGACTGAATGTAGCTTAGAATGCAATCTTTAACCTAGACGCTACAGAGCAGAAATCGAACCCTGTATTGTTCAATAGATTCCAGCACCTTCTCCTTTATACAATCCACGTTCTTTCACATTGCTATAGGTTACAAATTGTACCATTAATTTGTCCCGATCCAGTCTGCAGTATCTTCTGCTCTTGATCCAATTTTGTCGAATTTACTGATGTACAGAAGCCCATGGTTTTGCAAGTGAGAGATAGCTAGACTTTAGGACAACAGAATCTGCTTTCGATGATAATTTGGTGGCATAGGGGCTAATTGCTTAACCAATAGATCAAGTCGTCTGGGCAACGATCTCAATCTTTTCTAACCCTTGATCTGTAGTCTGTAAAAAAGTTCCTAATGAAGTGTCCCTATGCTTTGGATCGTCATTGGTGGCTGCGAAGCCCAAGTCTATTTTCCGCCATTGGTCCCTCGCATAATAGTTCATTTTGTGAAGTCGAACATTCAGATATCTTTGAAAGCATGAACAATTTCATTGCGCCTCAGATTGCAAGATTTGTCTCCTCTGGAAACTTTGTAACAGAAGTAAAGGCTTCGAGGGAGACAACATGCATATAAAAGACCTCTAACCCTGCACTCCAGAAGATCAGCAGATGCATTACATGACATAGCTACAGATTCATGTTAAGAATTTTAGTAAGTCACATATAACCTTCGGATAAAAGATCTTGTCCACATGGCAGATACTAGAATTTTTCGGTACGGCTATAACTTTTCATCGTTTAGAGTGAGCGAGCTGTGGAACAGGCTTCAGATACCATAAAAGATGCCAATAATACAAAACAGCTTTATGAAAACGATAAAAGACTGGACGGATTCGTCCGTCCTACATCTCATATCAAATCATATATTCATTAGTTAATGTTATCATATCATCTATCATAAATTCATTTTACAATAGTATTAAAATACTAATTAGCCTAACTACATCATGTCTTAAAAGAGAAAAAAGTACAAAAATCCCGGTATTCGTTATCTGGTTCCTCTTAAAATCCCTAATAATGGAAATTTCATTTCATGTCATTTTTCATTTCATTTCAGTTTACAGTTTTTATACATGGAGGCCCTTCGGATGATAATGAAGCCTGGCTTACAAGGGCCGTGTTATAAAGACAAAAAGTAAGATGGAAAAGTTTCACAACAGCTAACCTAATTCTAAGGATAGCAATAAAACGAGCTTATGTTTACAATAGATAACAACAACTAAATAAAGACAACTAAATTGGCTCCAAACTCTTGGTTTTGGCTGTCAAGTTCACTTTTGCTTCTTTTTAGCTTTCTCTGTATGTGTCGTAGTATTTTGCAGCTTTTTGTCAGTAGGTAAGTTATTCCAAATGTCTATTATCATAAAAATACTACAAAGTTACACGCTTTTTGTTTTATAAGGAACCACTTTATAAGGAACCTACATGTAGAAGGCCAAAATATTTAAAGAACTTATACTACTAAAGGAAAAACCCCTAAGGAACTTTTCATTTTCAAATTCCGAATGCTGTACTCAGATGCAAGTGAAGATTACATTACATTGGAATATCAATGGAATAGACATGATACTTCTTGATTGAAATTATGCTTTTGCATATATAGAACTTATTTACTTTCGTATTTGTGCTTTTGAGGTTGAGTTCTAGCCATAATTAAAGGTAAAATTGAGAATTTCAATGCTTTTCTAGTATCTGTGCCATTTTGTGGCACTCTATGTGCAGTGAAAATTAAAGAACTATTAAGGAACTTTTAGTACTAGAATTTGATAAAAAGAGGTCCAAAAATAAGGAACTTTTAGAACTAGGCCCTTAGCTAGGTTCCTTATAAAAAAAAGTGTGTACTTAAGAGATATGAAGGTAATTTCAGTGCACAAAATTTAAAGGAACTACGATAACTTCAGTACTGGAATAGCACTTGATCTATATAGAAGAATGTATATCTATATATTCTTCTTGCTATAATTAATTGTCATTTATAAACTAGAAGAATATGTATTGTCTTTTATAAACTAAAGGACTAATCAGAAGGGAGATTCTACTAGTTCGTGAACTAGCAAACACGATGATACACTCGATCTCTTGAAGGCAGAGCTTCAGCATTTTTCTGAGTGTCTTGAATCAATCCATAATCCGGAATAAAGGAGTGTTCAGTCTGTTGAAAAACTAAAGGTTTGAGGTATTTCAAAAGTTCAAAACACCACAGGATCTGACCAGGGAACTCCATTACTGCTAAGAAATAGAATTCTTGTTTCAAACTATCAGTCTATTTGCGTGTCCTTTTTTAACAAAAAATTTCAATTAATTTTTTCTCATGATGAGATATGATATGGTTACCGGAGAATAAACGGAAATTCTTTCATTTGAGAGTTGGACGGATATTAATTGCTTATGTGTACTGGAAGCCTTAATCATTTTGTCTTTGGTTTTGAATCAATAGAGAGGATGTTTTTGTATGCCTTATTCAACGGACACAATAAAGATGCTTGAGATGTCGAGAGAGAAAGAGAGAGCGAGTGAGAGAAAGTGGCTACTTTCAAATCATTGAATAAGGAGATGGGGGTAATTGATAGCTGCCTTTTCATGCCTGAATTCCGGCCTCATCACGGCCTTTTGAGTGCCATTTGAATATCAAGTGATTCTTCTATGAAGCACCCCCGAGTAGACAGAACAATCAGCCAATCAACAAAGAGACGAATTGTGAGTCATGAAGACTTTATGGTTCGCAATCACCATTGTATGACGTCCTTCTGTCACAGACATTAAATCATTCTTGACCTGGATGCGGGGTAGACCATCACGAAGAGACTTCCAGGCTTGGCAAGGGTGTATCATTAAACTTATCTTTTTTCGATCCGGAGTTGTTCCGACCGGAGTACTTTGCAAGACACAGATATGCTGCTCTCGCGTGGATTCGAGCTTGTTTTCATTGCATGTTGGTTGTTGATGGAAATAACCGCAGAAGGCCAGTCGTCTTTGAGTCAAAGTAAGTGCTACAATTACTCTTTGCAGTGCTGGTTCTTGCGTAAGAAATCTGCATTTTCAGTTAACCATGTGTTAGTTATTGAGGCCAACAGAGATTTACTACGATTTGTTTTGAAGAGGAAAATTGAACTCAACATTTTGTTATTACAAGCTTTGCTCTCATCAAATTTTCTCAAGGTAATCGGATTTCGTTAAATCGTATGCAGTATGTCAGTGTGGCAGGGTCTCCACTTTCATTATTCATGTTCCACTACTGCTAAAACTATGCATCCAGCTGGGATAGCGGTCTGTGCGCTTAGGACTGTTCACAGTTGAGGGGAAAAGAAAGCATTGCATTTATGTAGACGTCCTGAAGTTAGGTGGTTAGAACTTCGGAACATCTGGGGGGCTGCGTGAGGAATGTAGCATCTTGGATCTAGGTACCTTGTATGTTCAATCGGTCTAGATTTTTCGTTCAATTGTCCTTGTGTCTTCCCCTTGTTAATCGACAACAAAATCAAGTCTAAAAATATACCCCCCTTTGCTTTGAAATCAATATAGATTTATGGAGATAATTCGACTGTTTGCGGTAATAACATTAAGCTACAAAATAGCGCGTTACCAAGGCAATTCCAGGCTGTCGAGGAGTTAACTCGTGAAATCTTTTGCGAAGTTGGCAAGGTAACAAAGTTATGTATTTCTCCAAATCGAGCCATACGGTGGTCTCTCGATTATATGCTTTGTGCAAGCAGAGGCCACTGCTTTTGTATATGCCTGCTGCTATAGTCTATTCTGGTAGGTCCTAGTTTTTGTTTTACCAGCATGTCTCTGTTTGTTTTTGTAAAAGCTGTTGTTTTGTGTCAAACTGCTGGCGGCATTTGAAACCAAGAGGCAATGATGGAAATAGGGCATTCCCCTTAAATATAACACTTTTACGATTGACTTTTAGGCCCCGTAAATCTGAATTTGAGCAATTTCCAGTGAATAAAGCTCAAGTTTGCATTTATTGTAACATTGTGTGGATCAGATTGGATCAGGTTTCTTTGCCATTTTGCTACAAAGTGACGAATATCTGGCTTGTCTTTGTGACTAAGCTATTATTTACTCAGTAATTGTTTGACCTTGCAAACACCAACTGTGTTTGTTTGTAGGAATGTGGACCTCTCTTGGCCTTGTGGTTCCCACCAGAAAGAACGATCAGATCATGTTCCATTTCACCCACTCATACGGTACGAACTCCTCGTATCTCACACGGGGCACGAAGCTTAGAGGGCAAATGGGGGCATTGCCCACCTACCCACCCACCCATCCACCCACCCACCCAAAGATTTTGTAGTTCCTTGCCCGACCAACAGTTTTACAATGAAGTACACGTTTGCCTAAAATGTCAGAAAATGTCAGTTTGAGTGTATTACACAATTTTTACAATAATATAGTCTATTACAGGGGTCACCAACCTCCAGCCCCGGCTACAACCTAGTATGACCCCAGTGTTTGTGGAAAGAGTGCATATAAATTAAGTAATTTCTGTTTTGCCTCATTTCACCAAAGGGACAGTTGAAACAGTGGTTACATATTGACATTTACACTTTTTCCCAAAGTAATTCCTTAGCTGAGCAGCGTTATCTAAAGTGGGGGCTTTATATTGCCAGCACCTGGCGTCAGCAAGGGTGGTCTATAAGAATAGTAAGGCAAAAATTACTGAAATTGGCTTCATACCAGATCTTACAGGAGAGATTCGAGTATGATACAAAAGGCTGCTTGATACATTTTTAAAGAACTACACGAACAGAGGGCAGCAATGTTGGTTTCTTGCCCTTCATATGAATTGCATATTTGACCCCTCTGCTAGAAATTTTCTAAGATACGACGAACTTCAGAGATTCAACCTTAGTAATGCATGGTGTAAAACTGTTGTGCTTTCGCCTTGTAGGCGAGCAGTATCAATCAGGCGGAGTGTCCGATTTAGGAGTTCCTCTGTGATGTTGTAGCTGCAAGAAACACCGGTTTTCGAGCTATATTCCACTCTTGTTGTTTATCAAAATATGGCCAAAGGCAGTCCCAATATCTGATTGACGTTTCAAAGTCATTCATTTATGGGTGAAGAATGTTGAATGCCCGACCACAGGTGGGTCCGAAAAGGTCGTAATATCTTTATCAATCCTCAAGACAACAAGAAAAGAAATAAATGATTTCTTAGGTTGCCAAATCGTATGATTACCTACCATTCACAGCTAAGTTATCTCCTATCTAAAGCCAATACTCCATCGTTAATTCGTAGACAATGTAATCAATCACATTACAACCTAGGGCAGTTTTCGCTGTACAGCACTCTATTTCTGTTACAAAACTTTCAGACTTGCCAATCAGAGAAGCCATATTTGCTTCAGTATCGGAAATAATGCCCTCTTGTTTTGGCGACAATCCAACATCTGCCCCGTTAGTGATGGAAATAACTGGTGAATGGAACTATCGTGGATATTACGGTCACATTTACAGGAATATGGAGAATTTTATGAAAGCAAAATGCTTGCTTAATCGAGACCACGCCTATGAATCTCAGTCACTTTGTTTTCAATTCAGACCCACCTTTTTCATATGAAGGTTATCACCCAGTGCTCAAACTTCTTAGCTGGCGTCTTAAGATTTTCTCTACAAGAATACGCGTTTTTTTAATAAGAAAAAAGTTTGTAAGAAAATGAGGCTCAAAAGTCCAAGATCTTAAGAAAATGTTATGAAAACGACGAGGCTCAGATTCGAAAGTTCCCTTATTTACTTGCCAGAAATCGATATTAGCTCATTCTTTGCAAGCTCCTCTACACAGACCGAGGCTGTTCTTTGATAGCCTTGGTTAATAAAGATCAAGCTTCTGTAACAAACAGTGGTAACCTCTTCTATCAAGTTTACTGCAATAAAAGTTAAGAAAATCTCAGCCTCAATTTCGGGAAAAGTTAAGAAAATTGAGGCTCAGACAGAAAAGTGGTTTTTGTATAGAAAAAGATAAATGTGCATTCGCGTTTGTATAATACTTCAGTGTTGCACTGGCACAGAGACGGAACCAACACAAACACAACATTCGAATGCACAGATATAGACAAGAAATCTGGACAAATTAAGTAATCAGAGTCTTGCGTGAATATTGAGATTTTAATGGTATCTGACTTATCAACTTTATTTGATTTCGAAATCCTCTTCTTTGCAATAGAAAACGTGTGCCTATTTTTGCAGAGATAAGAATAATTGTTGGCGTTATTGCTGATAAGTACCTCCCCTTGAAATCCACACTTTTTATTCGAAAGTGGTTTGTGAGAAACTCGACTGCTTAAAAATTGAGAAAGTTCAAAACCGTTCGTTTAGGTGTGTGAGAAAGCAGCACTCAACTGATCAAAAATTAATTAAGAAAGTTCAAAATCGGACTTTAACAAGCTAGGAAAGTTGAAAATTTGATGCACATTTGAATTTGCACGAATATATTTCAGTGTTATGATTCTGCAGAGCCTGTCTGTCTGTGTACCACTGTAGTTACTTTGTTTGATTTACTTCCATGTTCTTTTTCTCTTTGCGAGATAATTTCGTTGCTGCTGTATCCAGAAGCTTTCACACCTCTACTGCTCATTTTCATCTTCGCTACGTGAATCTTCTAGAGCTCTATTGGTGCCCAAGACCAATGTTTTAGGCTCTTTCTATTAGCCTTTTCTACAGTAAACACAATTTGATTCGCTTCTTCTTGACTATTTTTTTGGGATACAGACATGATTTTGGTAACCAGAGTATCTTCTGTGACGTAAATTTTACCTACATCCGAGACTAGCCCCGCCCAAGTACTTTGGCTATTTCTTGTAGGTTAGGCCTATTTCTTGAGGGTAACCATATTCTAGTTGGACTGATGTTAAGCGAGCTTATCATTATCTGATAAGGCATGTTTTGGTTTATTACGAGTGACGAATTCTCACTACTATTTCAACAATACGTGTGCTCCTATCTCCATGGACAGGGTGTGTACAAATTGAACCACAATTCCGTTGTTATCACAACCGGTCCAAGAGCTCGATCTATTTTGATATTACCTCTCAATGAAGCAACAACGAGCGAAATCAAGCATGCGACCTCGATCACACTCAAGCCTGAAATCCTTTTGTTTCACTAAGTAGCTACAGTTTTTACTTTGTTCTTGTCTTGTCTCTCATAAGGGAACAAGACTGCAGGCAAAGTTTTATCTGTATTGATAACTTGTAATTGAGTTTATCCTTATCGTTTGCTCGAAAATTGTGCAAAAATAACTTTAGGCTCTTAAGAAAAAAACATCTAACACTGCAGAAACTGAGGAGAACTTCTTTTTATTTTTTGTGGTTTCTATTCTACGCCCTAACAGGGAAGAAGTAAGAGTTCTGTTTGCATTTTTACTTTGTGAGAGAGTTGAACAGCGGCACCGTTGATTTTACCACTGCCTTTGAATGAGGACCATGGCTGGGCTAGAAACTTTTATGCAATCTCAGGGCTCTGTGGACAACTGCAGATGTTTTGCTAGTATCAGAGAAGTCACTGACTTCATTCCCCAGTACTTTTGAGAAATTTTGAAAGAAGTGTCTCTCTCTCCCTCTGTGTGTGTGTGTGTGTGTGTGTGTGTGTGTGTGTGTATGTGTATGTGTGTGTGTGTGTGTGCGCGCGTGCGAGAGCGAGTGTGTTTGTGTGTGTGACAGACATTTGGCCAAAGTTTAAAAATCAACATATTATTTTTTGACAATTGAAGATTGTTCGCATATATATTTTAGGACAACTCATAAGCCACTTTTGGTCCTAGAGTCTTTCATTATTTAACTTCAAGGAGCAGTCATGAGTGAGGTTACTTGCTAACTTGTAAGAAAGTAGTGCACAACAGAGAACATTTAAAGAGAACATTTACTCATTAATATGTAAATGCCAGGGTCATTTAAGAATACTATTTTCATCTATCAGCCAATAACCTAATCGTTTAAAATTATTCTAAGTCTATTATCGGCAATAGCTATCACTTTTCCATCGTGGTTAGCTCGCGTGATAATCAACCACCCTCATGAGAGAGTCTTAACAATCTGGGTTACCAGATATTCCTCTAAGACGTCATATTTCTACCAAGATGTGTCCTTAATTCTTTTCTATTACAACTTTAATGAGCCATCGTCAATATTACCAGGCATAGGATTAGTTCAGTGGCCGGATAGTGGCTCAGGAAAAATCTAGTTTCGAGTTGCACAAATGCACTTCTACGTGTTTATAACTGTGCAAATTTAGTTACCCGAAAGCTCCTTGCTATGAAAATGTATGCAAAATAGAGACGACTTTGCAGATACGCTTTAGTTAAAGGAGCATGCTGTTTCGTTCAGCGTTCCGGCACAACAGTTCATGAGTATTTACTTTTCGTTTAATTCGTTTTATTTACTAGACAAACATACATACGTACATATAAATATAAATATATATATATAAATATATATAAATATATATATATATATATATATATATATATATATATATATATATATATATATATTTATATATATGTACCTATGTTTTAAAGTACATAAAGTCTTTCAACTAAGTTGCATCTGGTGAATATTTCTGTAGACTCTTGGACTACATTATTAACTTTGACTTTTGCATAAAACCGGTCCTAACTGATTTAGTTCATTTCCCACT